>WAAF01011610.1:705271-779086 GCA_013400475.1 Tricholaema leucomelas
GGGGGGTGGGGGAGGATTAAAGACAGGGTAATTGTTCAGCTTTTTTTTTTTTTTTTCCCCTCTGATATTTCAAGCAAATTCTGTAAGAAATCACAAAGTGCCATTTCTTATCTTCCTCCCAACAGCCGGACCTCTCAGCGCCTGGTATGAGCCTGGCTCCCACCAGGAATTCCTAGCGAGGCACAGGGAAGGGGGAGCGAGCCCCAGAAGCCCGTGCTGAAGCCGGAGGGCAGCCTGGCCCGATTTCGAGGTGCGGCTGGACACCCCAGCAAGCCGGAGGGGAGGGGCACACACAGTAGAGATGGGCGCAGGGGTCACCGGACAAAACCCGCGGGTGAGCGGTGCGGGGGGAACTCCAGCCCCCGTCCAGCTTGTGAAAGTAGGAGGGGGCGGGGGGATGAGAAATAATAGTAAAAGAACGAGGAATAAGGCGAGGCGAGGGTGCGGGGAGCGCAAAGCAGCGGCAGGGCTCACCTGGGCCAGGCCGGGCCGGGCCGGGCTGGGGGCGGCTCAGGGTGCCCGGGCCAGCCGCCGCTCTTGGGCCCCCGCTGCCTGCTCCAGCTCCTGGCGACTCTTGAAGTCCTGGATGGCCCGTTTGTTCTGGAAGTCGATGAGGGCCATGGTGATGGAGGCGTTCCAGCAGCTCTGGTCCGGGCACCGAAAGTCAATCTCCTTGCGGTCCTTGGTGACGATGGTGAAGTAGATGTACTTGCCCGTGCGCTCCACGCAGTCCACCTTGAGGATGGAGCCGAAGCCCAGCTCCTTGCCCTTGGCCCGCTTATGCCCGTCGGGGAAAAGGCTGAGGCTGTCCTTGGTCAGCACCACCAGCTTCTTCTTCCACAGCTGGAAAAGGCTGTCGCTTCGCTTCTCCAGCTCGCCTTCGCGGATCACCTCGGCTTGCATCTTCATCCTCTCTCCCCGGCTGCGACCCTGACTCCTGCTCCGGCTTCGGCTTCGGCTCCGGTTCCCGCTCCCGCTCCCGCTCCTGCTTCTGCTCCTGCTCGGGAGGCGATGACCGAGCCTCACCGCGCCGGGAACAATTTATTGCAATGAATCAGCGCCGGGCGCCTTCCGGTGCCTCCCCCGGGGAGCCCGGCCCGCCGCCCCCGACCCGCCCCGCCTTCCGCCCGCCCCCCGGGCCGCGCTCCCCGCCCGCCGCCGCCCCGGCCCCTGGGGATGTGGTACTGTGGGGAGGTGGGGTCCTGGGGTGTCCTCCGGGAGCGAAGGGGAGGAGGGTGATGGGTGCTGCCCCGCCTCCTGCAAGGTTCCCAGCTCTGCTGCAGCCATGGGCAGAGAGACAGAGGCCACCCCGTGAGGAACACCAACTGGGTACCCATTCTTGTGTGTTTCCTCTGTCCAACAGGGATAGCGTCCCCTCCAGTAAGGATGGGACCACTGTGACCTGATGCCCTTCTGAGGACTTTTTCAGGTCCACACTGGGATGCATGACGCTCCCAAAATAGTAACCTTGTGGTCCTGGAGATGGCCATCTCTGCTACATTGGGTCTGCACTGACACCATCTCCATCCAGCACAGAGAAACCTAAGCCACATCTGTAGTGGATCACTGCCATCTCCCATGAGCATCTGGGTTGAGCTCTAGCTCCTGGTCACCCCAGGAGGCTCAGCCAGAATGTGGGCAAGCTTACCAGCTTCATTTGAGGCCCTACAGCCAGTCAGTCCTGCACCATCATCTTCGACCCTTCCTGTATCCTTTCCTCAGGGCATTCCAGTTCTGCATTAACGCTACTCCCACTTATCTTTTTTAATGGTCTCCCCTAATCACTGGATTTATCCCTTTTTCTCCCTCCAGCACACTGCCTCCTCTCAGGAAAGGCACCGCAGTTCATCGTAGCCTGGCCAGTGCTCAGTGACACGGGGAAATCGATAGAGGCTGTGGCAGTTGGAGGTGGTACTTAAGAAGCACGTGGAAGCCTGCAGTCCCTTCCTCTCACACCATTCATTTTGTCACCCTTTTACAATAGTTGACACAAGGCTGATCCAGCTGCCTCACCGTTGCCTTGATCTGCAGCCAAGGGCAGGGCTGTGCTTAATGAACTTATTCATGCTGGTTCCAAAGAACTATTTGCCCAGCTACGTACTTTGTGCAGCATCACTCTTTAGACTCCGAGTCCGGTTTCCCCCCATCATCTCTCTTGAATGACCGACACCTCTATAGGTGTTTGCGAGCCAAGCCTCCGAGGTAAGCTTACAAAGCAAGGCTGACCCCTTTGAAGAGCCTGGCAGTGTTCCCAGGGACATCAGCAGGGTCAGCAGCCCATTCCCAGGAACAAACCAGAGCTGTAGCCAAGCCCATTTCCGCTGCAAGTCACTCATGCGCTGGAGCATGCAGCTCGGCTTTGATAACTCACAGCATTGTGCACATCTGTGGGGAGGGCTGGAACAAAGGCGGGGGCTGTGCGATGCTCTCAGGTCTATGAATGAGCAGGGAATGGTTTGGCTGAGCTTCTCACGGTGGGATGGGCTGGAGACTGCTCTGGAAGGACCACACTGGCCATCACAGCTTGAGAGGTGGGACAGCAACCACAGGCCATATATGTAGCTGTGTCCTGGCATGTGTTTCCCTGCAAGCCAACACTATACGTCTCTTTTTAGGGGGATGTAATTTGCTTCATTAAGGAGAACAGCCCAGGCTGATAGTTCATTTGCACATCTACATGTTCCGGACAAATCTGGATCTGCTCTGTCAAACAAGTTCCTACCTATAAAGGTCCCATAAGAATACAGGGGCTGGAGCCAGGCAGGAGCAGTGCTTGGATCTTAAGCAGAAATCATTACAAGATTTTTTGAATTGAGCTCCCAAAATACAACAGGGAATGGTCTTTGTGCACAGGAAATGGGACACCACTTCAAAAAGAGAAAAAAAAAAGACAGCATGTCAGGAGCATACAAGGAACATCTGGAGGAAGGCTCCCAGTATGGAAAGGCTGCAGGACTTGGCATGTCTCTGCACACCTTGCTTCAAAAGGTCCAGTTAAAAAAAAAAAGCTCTGAGTTAGCTTTTTCAATGAAACTCTCATCTGTGGGTGTGGGGTCAGCACCCTGCCTTGGTTTCATCACTTATTGTTTTCATCTCTGTGATTTTAATATCTTGTTTTTAATGCACTCATCCATCATTTTGAAAAATTCAGAGCCTCCCTCAGCTGTCACCACAATGGGATGGTCTTAGTCTTGGCTAAACTAGCAAAATGTAGAGAAATAAAAGATTATTAGGGGAAAAAAAAAAGAGGGGGGGGGGATGGAGGAAAATTGCTCAAAGCAGAGAAAAAGGTTAAGTTCTTGCAGAACTGGAAACAATTTCCCACGTAAGTACGTTGTAAGAAGGCTCCATGTTATTACACAGCAGGAGCTTAAGTGGATAACCTCAAAAAACAGAAAACTGTGTCCAGTTCTGGGCTACTCAATTCAAGGGAGATATTGAGGTGCTGGAACGTGTCCAGAGGGCAACAAGGCTGGTGAAGGGCCTGGAACACAAACCCTATGAGGAGAGGCTGAGGGAGCTGGGGTTGTTTAGCCTGGAGAAGAGGAGGCTCAGGGCAGACCTCATTGCTGTCTACAACTACCTGAAGGGAGGCTGTAGCCAGGTGGGGGGTTGGTCTCTTCTCCCAGACAACCAGCAACAGAACAAGGGGACACAGCCTCAAGTTGTGCTGAGGGAAGGAGGGTGGATGTTAGGAGGAAGTTGTTGGCAGAGAGAGTGATTGGCATTGGAATGGGCTGCCCAGGGAGGTGGTGGAGTCACAGTGCCTGGAGGTGTTCAAGAAAAGACTGGATGAGACACTTAGTGCCATGGTCTAGTTAACTGGATAGGGCTGGGTGATAGGTTGGACTGGATGGGCTTGGAGGTCTCTTCCAACCTGATTGATTGTATTGTATTGTATTGTATTGTATTCTATTCTATTCTATTCTATTCAAAGTCCAGGGCATTAAAGTACCATAATTTTACATCTCTGGCATTGTAACCATGAGGAAAAAGAAATCCATAAAGCAGGTTTTAAAGCCTATTTACTTAAAGCAAAGGAGATTCTAACTGAGCCTGAGTAAGCAACCAAGCCAAAGAATCATGGACAATATCCTATGGGAACACATCTATATGTCTCAGGGAAGAGCAGAGCTTCCAGGCGCCCAGAAAAATCTGATCTGGGAAACATGTGGCAGTTGTTCCAGTGAGTAGCACAGCACCAGTCCCAATGCATGCTGTGATAGCTGGTAACTGCTCTCACAACTGCATAGCTCCAACTTTGCTTGGCAGAAGAAAAATAGCTGCATGTTGCCTTATTTTATAAGTAGTGTTAGTAACCTGTGTGAGGACCTAATTAGCCAAGTGCTAACTTTTTCTCCAGTGTGCCCAGGGAGAAGGGATGAGAGATGTGATGCAGCCCTGCACCATACCCTGGCACCAAAGCTCGGGACAATCATGGGACAAGCATCACAGGGTGGTTTAAGCACATGTAGGTAGTGGGTGGCACTGATAATTAAGGGCCACAACCCAGTTTCAGCTAATAAGGAGCTATGGGTGATTGCCATTTAGGTGGCTGCTGGTGTCTCTGTCCAAGCTGGGGCTGGTAGCTGAGAGAAACCTATTGCTGCCTTTAGTTGAGATGGTTTAGATGGAGCCTCATCCCATGTGGCTGTCTCTCTCGCCATGCTCACCAGGATGTTAGTACCACCCTCTGCTTCACCTCAAAGCAATTTCTGTTGTCCTAAGGGCATTTAAAGCCTATGTGGCAATTTGGCATGGAAGTGTGGCTTCAGCCCTCTCCTAGGTGAAGGGAAGAGCCTTGGCTTGCTGTGGGGGGATGCTCGTACATGTAGGTGTGCGCATTGCGTATAGGGAATTTTGATGGGTGTGGGATGGGGTGACCACACTCAGCCTTGATGGATGGGCTGCTGGTGCCAACTTTTGCAGGCTGGGTCACTGGCTCTGCCATGGCACATATGAATGTAAATGAGAGGCTGTTCCAGAGAAGGGATTTGATCATCGTTTTGGAGCCTGAGGTGTCATGTACCCTGCTGCTGGCAACACCAGGTTGCCGTAGCTACGTGAGTCATGGTAACACAGCACAGCAGCCACACAGGCAGTGACAGGAGGGGCCCATGGGCTGAGGTCAAGGCTGAGGATGGGTAGGGCTCACACAAGGGAAAAAGAAACGCAAAAAAGTGGGATTTGGTGATTTACCTCCTCTGTAGCTTCCACCATGTGCCCTTCAGCAGGAACTGCTGGCATTCCTGTGGGATTTAGCAGTTTATTTAGCATGCTGAGGTCTGCAGCTGGCCCCAACATGGCATCTCCCTCCCAAGGGACGTAGGAGATCACGCTATAGCTATCATCCACGCCAAAGTACCAGTGTTCCCATTGCCCTCAAGTTTTCACTACCGTTGTTGCACAGTAATCCCAGAGATGTGCATCTCCTCTCTGAGGGTCTGTCCCTAGAGACGGGCCCCTGGTTTCACAGCAGTAAGCCGTTTGACTTCTTTTATTATAATGATTTAAACATGACATATGTAGGGGGAAAAAAAAGCTGGTTTTCAGGGTTGACATTGTCATCCTGCCAGCTGAAGTCGATTAGTTACAAGGAAACATATGGTCTGGCTTTGTAAATTGCAGCCCTCCTAGTTTATATTAGGGCGTAGCTGTATCCACAGGCATGCACAGCCAGAGACTGGTGTAGTGACCACCAGGTTTCCTAGGAAATTTGTGCTCAAAACCTCATAAATAGCCCTAAGTGATGGGTGTGGGTTGCTACTGCGGGAAAGTTGTAAGGCTCTTCACATTTATTTTCCATTTTTTCACATTTCCCTGCACTTTCAAACATGTATTAAAAAAAAAAAAAAAAGCAGCCCTGGACTATTCCAGAACATCCCTAGGAAGTTTTTTGTTATAGCTCCTTGTTATTCTTTTCCCTCAGAAGTGGGACAGACAGATGCCATTGGGTCCCCCTAAACCTCACTGGTTAGGGGGTGGGTGCTGACCCCTTTGCAGGCAGAACCTCCTAGAGAGATGTAGATCCCATCAAGGGCATCTGCACAAGGTGGAGACATCCTGTGAGGGGGCTCAATCTCACTCTGAGGGTGTTCACTCTGGTATAGGTGATCCTGCTCTACAGGGCTGTTGGACTAGATGATCTTTTGAGGTCCCTTCCAGCCCCTGGCATTCTGTGATTCTGTGTTCAGATCTTTCCACAAGCACAGAGGGAGCTCAGGTAGTTCACCTCGAGCTGGCCAAGTTCAGGTGAAGGAGCTCTTTTCTCAGGGACAGTTCACTTCGAAAAGTAGTCTCAGCCAGGGAAGTGAAGGCCACCAAGGTTGGTTGTTTAGTGATTACAGCAAATGAAGCACATCAAGGCTGGAGCTTTTGGGTTCATTTAAACAAGGGCAGCAGCGGAAGCATCCTCACTCCATCTGTGAGGGTGTTCTTGGTTCTGTGCGCAAGCCCTGCATTAATCAGCAATATCACGTAGCCCCTCTTGCTCAATTTACTAATATTTATCTGACTAAGCCTCTTCTTTTCCTAAGCAGCTCGAAATGCCTCATCAGACTGACTCAGTGTGTTACCATTACATGTTGTAAACTGCTGCACACAGTCATGAAGCAGGCTTGAGGGGCTGGGGGGAAAAAAATATCATTTCCAGTAAGCCCGTCCCCAGTTGTACTCTGGAGGAGACAGCCAAGTAAGGGTCTGTATGTGCCAGCTCAAGCCTGCTTAGAAGGACTTCAAGCACTTAAGTTCAATGCTGAGATTAAAAACTGGAGGTGGGGGAAGGCTATTTTGCTCTGTCTCTCCCTATCAGCCTGTGTGTAGTACATTTCTGCTCATGAACATTGTGTGGGTTACCAAAAATAAGAGGAGAAGAGGCTTGTCTTATCTGTTCTTTTGAGCTGTTGGTCATGCAATTCCCTGCTGTGGACCTACACCTAATACACATATCTTTGGGCCTCCTTTGAGCCTAATTTGAAGACCATAGGACAGCGTTACAACAGATGGAAAGTTGCTGCACAGTCTGTGTGCTGCTGAGCATGACTTGGCTCCCAAACACAGAGGTGTCTGCATGCATTCTCATACAGGTGGGGAGGGTACTGACCCAACATGTTGGGTTTGGTCCAAGACTACTGTCTTAATGCTGGCAGACCTGGACATAGCCTTTTTTTTTGCAAGTGTCTTCACAAAACAGCTTGCTGAGCATCATGGGGGGATCCATGAACACCTTGCAACTTACGTCAGGAGGAAGAATAATAGTCAGGGTTGGAAGGGACCACAAGGATCATCCAGTTCCAATCTCCCTGCCATGGGCAGGGACACCCTACCCTAGATCAGGCTGGCCACAGCCTCATCCAGCCTGGCCTTAAATGTCTCCAGGGATGGGGCCTCAACCACCTCCCTGGGCAACCCGTTCCAGGCTCTCACCACTCTCATGGTGAAGAACTTCCTCCTCACGTCTGAACCTACCCACCTCCAGTTCTGCTTCTTTCCCCCTAGTCCTGTCACTCCCTGATAGCCTAAGAAGTCCCTCCCCAGCATTTTTTTCTATGTCCCCTTCAGATACTGGGAGGCCAGCCACAATAATGTCACCTGGGAGCCTCCTCTTCTCCAGACTGCACAGCCCCAACTCCTTCAGTCTATCCTCACAGCAGAGCTGCTCCAGCCCTCTGATCAATCTCCTGGCCCTTCTCTGGACACGCTCCAGCATTTCCACATACCTCTTGTAATAGGGGCTCCAGAACTGCATGCTGTAGTAGAAAGCTCCATCACATGGCTGCCGTGGGACCCACGATGACTCAGAACTTCCCCTTCAGCAAAGACTCCTGCAGACCATGGGAAGAGCAGCAGCTTGCCAAGCGCTGCCCTGAACTATGTGGTTATTTACGGACCTCTTTGAATGCTATCAAACATTTCTTCATGTCTGAGGAGCTCAGGATATGGTTTAGGCTACGGTTCACAATGACAGGATATCCCTGCGCCAAAGCAGTCGATTTCCCAAACCAAGTCTGCTGGGATAAATATTTGGGATCTCTTTACTTGGTGGCGGCAGAAGCAGCAATAAATGTCTGAGACCCAAGCCCTGAGTGATGCTGATGTGCTCTTTGCATACGAAGTCTCTGGTGATTGCAGCTCCTGCCACTCAGCATGACACTGCCAGACTGCTACCAGCCAGCCTCTCATGACCCCACTGTGCTGCAGCAATAACATTTACTGGTGATTATGGAGGGCCAGGCCTTGTAGTTACATGCTGGCACCACACATGCAACTGAGGGGGTCACCACGTGGGCTAATTCACCCTTTTGAAATCTGTGGAGAGCAGTGAAGTACTTTTAAACCATCTTTTTTCCTACCTTTATCCATGTGTAGACTCTGACAGTCCCAGCGCTGACCAATGGATACAAGCAGGCTGTCCTGTGGCGTGTCCGAGCACATCACTGGGATGTGCTGCCTGACATCAGCATGGCTCATGTCCCAGCATCCTAACTGTGCTGTCCTGCTGATGGGTGATCGAGCTCCCTGCTTGGCACGTACTTCTGGCCCTGCTTACTGCTTTTCACCTTTTTTTTAGCTAATGGTGTGGAAACTTGCAAGATTAAACACCAAAAGGCATCTCAGGACCACCTAGTCACAAGATCAACAAACTCTGAGGGTGTTTCAGGGCAAGATGAGGTTCTGTCCAGATCTGGGATGTTTCCCAGCTTCAGGTGGCCATCACAAATCAAAATCTCCTGGCCAGGGCCACAGCAGGGGGGCTGGAGCCACAGTGTGGTTTGGAGCTGGAGGGGAAAGCGCATCCCTTCCCTCCTGGGCAGCCAGCATGCATGGCAGGACAGGTGGTAGCACTGATGTCATATTTCACACTTTGGCCAGCAAATTTTCCTTCTGAAATGGGGAAACTGCATTGTGGCAGGTGTGAAGGGAAGCAGGTTTTGGTGCTGGCTGTCCTCTCTCAAGGCATTTCTCCTCCTTGCCCATGTTTCTGATGCCATGGCATTTGCCTGCTATCTGCTGCTCCTCACTAAACCCACACCTATGTGCAGCTCTCCACCAGTGCAACCAGCAGGAGCTGAAGTTGTTTCACTGCCAGTGCCCAAAAAGGCTGAAGGGAAATGGGAGCCTGATACAGTGAATTAAAACCCCCTAAATATTCTCCATGCACCAGCTTCAGGTGCTTCAATTAAATCCCAAAACCAAGAGAGGGAGAGGAAAAAATCATCCTAAAGCTATAGGACAAAAAAGAGAAGGAGAATCTGCAGTTTGTATTTGTCCACGTTGTGGAGGCAGGGAATTAACCTGGCTGAATCAGGAATATATATAAAAATAGAATCATTTTCTTTTCCTGAACCCCCACCCTCAAAAAGTATACATAGAAATCAGTTTAGTTTAATTAGCAGACTAATTAGACTTTGAGAAGCTCTTAGAAGGATACCATAGATAAATTTGACTATCTTAAGAAGTCAGGAAATGGAAAAGGCTAAGCTACAAACACAGCTTTCCCCTATTATTAATCAGGCTGAGCAGAAAGTTCACTACTCACAGGTGGCTGAAAGGGCGGTCCAGGTGCTTGTCAGCTCTTTCTCTTTCAAAAGGCATCCGAGGCTCGTTAGGCCTATTAGGCTTGCACAGAAGGGTGCTTACGGTGGGAAGCCATCCTAAGCAGGCACGGTCCGGTCCCTCAGGAGCTCGTCCTTCGCGGCACCAGGGGACTCTCTCTGCAGGAGCTATCCAGGCTGGGGAGAACTCTAAGGCGGGCACCCCAAGGCACCCCTTTCCTAGACAAAGAGTCGATTTACCATTTCCTAGGCGTGAAGACCACAGGCAATCCCCAGCCCGATTCCAGCGCATGCGTCTGCACGGGGCACCTCTCCTCCCCTTTGCTGCCGCCCTTCACACCTGCAGGGCAGGGGGCGGAGGAAAGGTTTTTCGTGCCTTTCCTCTCCCATTCAAAGCACGAAGGGAGAGGAATTTTGGGGTATCCGGGGCTCCAGGGCAGTCCAGTCTTCACTGATGGTCCCAGACCTAACCTGTTGCTGATTTATTTCCTCACTCCAAGCACCAAATCAAAGGGTTCAACAGCCCTGAGCATTTGGTGTACAGAAACTCCAAGTGCCACCCAGTTTGTACCTGTTCTTTGTCTTTTGGGACATATGGTGGTGGATCATGGCAGGCTGCTCGGGGCTTTGCTGATGGGGTAAGAAGTGAAAGCCAAACTTCCATTTTTCCTGCTGGTTACTCAGCCTGTCTGATGTTCAAACACCTGGCCCCACCTTAGCAAATATTTGCAATAAATAGCTCAGGACATATCCCAGCACCAGGTCCTGGGGCTGAGCCCAGTAGTTGTCCCACTGGAACTTGGGCCGGGGCAAGCAGTGAGCATCAGTGGTACCATTATCCTTCTCCTGATGGGCCCCATGCTGCTTGGCTGGACCAAGAGCTGGGGAAAGAAAACCTTAAATAAGTCATAAAAAGATGAGGATTTTTTTTTTCCTTCCATTCTGCTAAAGAAATCAAAGTTCAGTGGCAGGAAGGAATGAGTTTGCATAAACCTCTGTGTGTTTTGTGTAGAGACCAAAAAAGTAATTTTGGAGATGAGCACGAGCCTGGTGGCCCAATGGCCCAGTCTCCCTGGTGGCTCAGGGTCAGCCTATGCCAGTGCTGCTGGAGGCAGCAGTGACTGCAGCCTTTATGAGTGGAAAAAAAAAGATGAAGAGAGAAAGTTTGTGATAAAGCAGGAAGGCAGTTAAGGGGAGGAAATGAGGGCACTTGGCACATAACCTTGGCCAGGCTACGCTCCCCAGGGACAAGCCAAAAATAAATTTCCCTGAAGCCAGAGCAGCCACCGCCCAGGTTAAAATCTTGTGAGGGGTGGCAGGGGGAAAAAGCAGCTGTGGTATGCACAGGGGATCAGAGGGGCAGAGATAGAACACCCAGCCAAGGGTACCCTAGTGCTTCTCTGGGGTTCTTTGGGATCCTCACAGAATCATAGAATTGGTTCAAATGGAAAAGATCATCAAGTCCAACCATCGACCTAACGCCACCACAGCCATTAAGCCATGACTACACCTTTTCACTTTTCCCTTCACATGCTGCCTCAGCGAGGCTGCAGACTGGTGTGCCTGGCACAGCTCTGGGGGGAAAACTTCTCTCCAGTGAACTGAAAACATCCTCAATGCTGTGTAATTGCTTAAATCACAGACCACCCCCACAGCCCAAGTGTGGGGTAAGCTCTGAGTGCTCACTGAGCCAAGTATCTTAAGAGATTAGCCATTCACTCCAAATCACTGGTGCCATCCAGAAGAGGGATCCCTCCTGTGTGCAAAGACAGGTAGCACTGATTGGCATTCACCACCCTGGGATGGGTTTATCCAGGCTTTCCTGAAGGTGGTGGTAACCAGAGGGGCCGATATGGTAGGACTCAAACGTTTTAAAAGCCTTTTTTTTCCCTTAACCTGTTGTTGACTACTGGGTTTACAGAGAACTGAGTCCTGCTGGCCAGCTGGCCTTCGGCGTCAGGAAATAACCTCCAAATGGGGCAAAATGAGTTAAATTCCTTGGCAGGCAGCCAAGATGACTAAGTCATTCTTCCAGCCTTACTAGAGCAGGAGTCAAACTCACAGAGCCGGACACATTTCCCATAATTGGAAACCCTTGGCCGGAACAGTGGGATTCAGGGCTCCAGCAAAGACTGTGCTGGGCTGTGAGCAGCCAGAAGCCACGGGCTGAACAGCTCCAGAAGGGAGATGCAAGTCCATGACTGTTTGAGCTTTGCAAAAGAGAAACCAGTGAACAGAAATAGCAAATTACACATTTGTCCAAACAAGCAGCAACTGAGCCTGCAGTTTCCAGCTCAGACACTGCCAGCCCAGTGTCATTCCTGAGACCTTTCTAAAAGCCCCTTCGGACTTCTACAGACACTTCTCCATCCTTAGCTCTCCTGTCAAGACCCTGAAGCACTTTGTGACAGCAGGAGGAGAAATGTTTGATTTCAGTGGGTCCATCTCTTTTCTTCTTTCTCCTCCCTGGCCAAAGAGAAGGGATGTGGCAGTGCCCGTTGTTTGCCTGGCCATTACCAGCATTACCCATTCCCTTCCTTTCTGGATGGGACTAATCTGTGGCCACTCCAGCAGCGCATGACAACAGCCAAGCACCCCGCAGGGAGCTGTATGGGTGCCTCACCACCCACAGCTTGTTTGGCCGCCCTCTCGGCGCCGCTCTGCTCACAGCACCACGAAAAACCATCATCATCATTGGATGCAGCTGGGAAACGAGCAATAATAGGAGAAGCAGGTGGTCACCCCCAGCATCCCCTGGGCGGAGGTCTCCCTGGTACTGCGATTTTGGCTCCAGCTGCCCTCTGAGCACATTTCTCTGCAGCGCACCCAGCCCACATCCCAGCCTCTCCCGTGGCTGATAAGAGGAGCTTGACCTTTATCTTTCATGACTCATGGCAGCTCCTGCTTCTCTTGCGCGTCAAGGGCTGGTTGCCTCCTCTGTGGGAAAGCTTTTAAGTGTTGTCCAGGGGCAGGAGAAGCACAACCACACCTGCATCGAGAAATCCCCTTCAGCCGTGGCCAATCAATTGCTCACCCTGTGGCGCCTCACTCACTGCTTCTGCTGCTCCTCCCACAGCGTGAAGTGAGGCTCTAAGGGCAGTAAGAGAGGCCAGCTCGCTTCACCCTGCTCAGAACTGCATGGGATTGTGTAGGCAGGATTATTAACTACATACAAAAATCCTCTCTCATTTATGCCACAGGCCAGAGGCGAATGACCCAAGTGGCTGAAGTTATTGCATCTTTCCCACCCTATGAAATGCATCTCTGAGTGTCCCAGTGACATGGGGCAGCTCGTTGTCCTCACACTGCCCCTGGTTCAGGAATGAGGACACTTAGAAATGCTGTCTGGTTGTGTGGTGCTGGGTGTTTTCCAGAGGAGGGAAGGGAGGGATGCTCAGGAGCACCACAGGCCCATAGTAGGTGTGGGGTGTTGTGGCGCCATGGAGGAGAAACACCCTGGCAAAGCACAGTGCATGCCATGATTTGCAACCAGGGGGAGGATTTCTTACATCCATGTCTTCTCCAAAGGAAGAATTGTACCATTTTCATGCTCATACACATCACATATGTCCAGAGATCAGCAGGACAGGAGCCTACAACCCTCCTTCCTTCCTTCCTTACCTTTGACTACACCAGCACAACAGCCATGGGTGATGCCCATGCACAGATGGATGCGGATGATGAAGATGAGGAGCCATACCAAGGGAAGAAGCTCAGTGCTGCTGACATTTAGCATCCTGCTCCCCAGCCTGAAATGCAGAAGAGTGGTGTTATTTTCATCTCCTACATGCAGTGCTGCATCTGGAACCCCAAGTGATTTCTGATAGCAATGAGGTGAGAAGACAGGAAAAAAGCCTTAATGTCAGGACAAAGGCAGGATGTGGGATGGGGATGCAGCTGTCCCCATGGGAGCAGGACTGCACTTCAGACCACCAGGTTGTGGGTTGCTGTAAAAAAGTCCCCTTGGCAAAGCCAGGTTATAATCAATAGTTGCTGTGGGTATTCCAGCTGATGAGCTTTTGTTGAGCTTCTGGGAGCAGGAGGCAGGGGGAAGGCAGAGAGGAGCTTTGTGTTTGTAGGGGTCTGGCAGGGAGCCTGGAGTGGGATCACAGCCCCAGCCTTCAAATAGCGGAGCCTGCTGGCTGGGTTCTGACTGATGGAGCTGCCCCAGCTCTTCCATGTTGCTCCCATCCAGGTGGTTATCCAAGCAGGTTTCACTCTAGTTAAAGCCAGCCTTGTTCTTCCATCTGGTGAAGGGCTGGGGCAGCCACATGGTGACTCAGCTCACCCACGCAGCTGCCTCCCATCTAGCCCCAATTATATTTGCCAACCAGGTGAATCAATCATGCAGAGGAAGACCTTCAACCTTGACACCTTTCCTTTCTTTTTCCCTTTTCTTTTTAGCCCTTCCCTGGAGCCACAGTCCCTCGAGTGGCTCCAGAGAAGTGGCAGCCCTGCCCAAGGCTGGTGCTTTACAGGATGGCCTTTCGTCGACCATCCAGCTGGGCCACCAATAGCCCAGCCAGCAGCTCAGTGGTCCTGGGGTCACCTGCCCCTGCAAGCCAAGGGCAAGCTCAGAGGCACCGACTGAAGTGGAGGAAATGTCAAGGGTGTGGTGCAGCCACAAAGCCACCGGCTCCTTCATAGTTCTTTTATCTCTGACAGGAGGAAGTCATAAAGTGGTTATATTTCACTGGAACGCGAGGAGAAAGGACATCCAAGTGCACGGGACCCAGCCAAGGCCAAAGCTCTGGCTCCTGACTGCCAGTGAGCGCAATAAAACAGAGAGAGGCACTGTGGGACTCAGCTGGCAGCTCAGGCTCTGCACTTATCCCTGCTCCTCAAGGGAGATTTCTAACATGTGCTCCAATTTTCCCTCCCTAGTCACATGTTAGGACAGATGGAGAAGGTGGTGCTCACAGAAGTGCTCACATGGGTTGGGTGGGTGAGTCCTACCTTGGTGCTCACCATGTGGTGTCATGGGGAGGGTGTTTCTGTCATATACCTGCTGCTTTGCATTAAATGGAAGAGAATGAAAATAAAACAGTTGTGTTTCTTTTTATATAAATGAATACAGAGATGTAAAGGAGACCCCGTTGTGGCCTTTCAGTACTTAAAGGAGCCTGTAAGAAAGCTGGGGACAGATGCTTTAGCAGGGCATGTTGTGACAGGATCAGAGGTGACCATTTGAACTAAAAGAAGGAGATTCAGGCTGGAAGGAATGTTTTATGCTGAGGGCGGTGAGACACTGGCAGAGTTTTCCCAGAGATGGGAGATGCCCCATCCCTGGAAGCATTCCAGGACGGGTTGTTCGGAGTTCTGAGCAACCTGCTCCAGTTGCAGATGTCCCTGCTGACAGCAGGGGCATCGAATCAGAGGACTGTCAAGGGTCCCTTCCAACCCTTCTACAGTTCTAGGAATTATTTTTGCGCTCCTAACCATGACTCTACTTTACCTTTCAGACACCCGTCCCACCGGGGCAGCTCCTCCCTCACCAATAACCAGCCAGTGCTGTATCCAGGAGGTGTTTCTGGCTGGTGCTGTGGGGTGGGGGGAGGACTTGGTTTAGCTTTAGAGGGCTTTCTGGCTTTGGGTTTTTTTTTCAGGCTCTTCACTGCCCCTTTGATCTGCTGGTTCTTGACACCAAAAACACCAACTGCAGCTTGCCTGGGGTTGCTGGGGCAGGCTCTGAAAGTGCCAGCAGCAAGGCCAGGAGGCAGCCAGCCTCCATCAGCTCCCACCAGTCACCACAGACCCCTGCCAGCCCAGGGGGATGAGCGGGGAGCCTCCAAGCCCTAGAGCACACCATACTCAGGGATCGCCCGTGGTGCCAGCAACACGCTGGAAGGGGGCTGGTGCCCTCCTCCCCTGCACCACCGCCCCCTTTAATTAAAAATTGAAATCATGTAATTGCCTCTTCATTAAAGCCAATTAAAGCCCAGCTGAGGAGGGAGGAGGTGGCACATTTTGCAACGCGCCGCAGAGATGAGAAAGCGCACACCACAATTACCTTGGCTGCTTGCTTGGCCTTCGCCCGACGTCTTCATCAGGCCTGGCTTTGAAATCGCTCCCTGGGTGAAACGGCGCTGGCGGCTCCCTCGCACCCAGCAAACTCCGCGTACTGGTCCGGCCAGGTGCTGGGAGAGACAGCTGTGCATTGTGGTGGGAAAGGGAGGCCAGGCTGCCTCCACTTCCTCCTTCTCCTCCTACGCTGGGCCAAATGTGGAGGAGGGATGAGAGATGGAGAACAAGACTGAGAGACAGGTAGCCAAGAAGACCAGCAGCATCCTGGCCTGTATCAGGAACAGCGTGGCCAGCAGGACCAGGGAAGTCATTCTGCCCCTGTACTCAGTATTAGGCTGCACATTGAGTACTACGTCTAGTTCTGGGCTTTTCAATTGAAGAAAGACGGTGAAGTGCTGGAACATGTCCAGAGAAGGGCACCAAGGCTGGCGAGGGGGCTGAGGGAGCTAAAGGTGTTCAGCCTGGAGAAGAGGAGGCTCAGGGGAGACTTTTTCACCATCTACAATTACCTGAAAGGAGGTTGTAGCCAGGTGGGGGTTGGTCTCTTCTCCCAGGCAATCAGTGACAGAACAAGAGGACACAGTCTCAAGCTATATCAGGGCAGGTTTAGTCTGGATGTTAGGAAGAAGTTCTTCCCAGATAGAGTGATTGGCATTGGAATGGGCTGCCTGGGTAGATGATAAAGTCACTGTCCCCGCAAGTGTTTAAGAAGAGACTGGATGTGGCACTTGGTGCCATGGATTAGTTGATTAGATGGAGTTAGGTGAGAGATTGGACTCGATGTTCTCAAAGGTCTTTTCCACCCTGCTTAACTCCATCATTCTGTGATGCTTCCCATGACTGGCTGAGGATGCCTCCAGGGGCTTGCTCAACAGGAGCTGGGCTGACTACTGTAACTTTGCCTTTTAGTCTCCATCTCTTAGGGATGCTTCAAAGCTGGTGGTGGCTCTTTGCCAGGACCAGGAGCAGGCAGTCCACCACCTCTGCTTGGCTTTGGGAGCCATGCTGACCTCACTCTGTGAGGCACAGGTGCACTTTCAGGGTCCTTTTCATTTGTGGTCCCTAGCCATAACAGTTCACAGGGGCTTTAGTCTCAAGTGAAACAGAGTATTTGCAACCTCTTCAGCCTCATTGGGGGAAACAGATTGAAAAATACAGCTCCCTAGAAGACAGAAAACAAAGCTGTGGGTGGCAAGAGGAAGGGCTCCATCCCCTCTTCTCTTTGGCCAGGTAATCATATAATCATAGAACTGTTTCAACTGGAAAATACTTCATGGAGTCCAACCACTGACCCAGCACCACTATGGCCATTACCTCAGGTCTCAAAGTGCTGTGTTCACACACCTAATACCTCCAAGAACAGTGACTTCACCACCTCGCTGGGCAGCCTGTTCCAATGCCTGACCACCCTTCCAGTAACTAACTTTTCCCTGATATCTAACCTAACCCCCCTGGTGCAATTTGAGGCCATTTCCTCTCCTTTCACTTGATACTAGACACAAACCAAGCCATATCCATGGCCACAGAAGTTTCCAGCCCAAGAAGCACTACCAAGTCTTTCAGCACCAAGCTTCACACAGGGGCAGTGCTGCAGTTCCAGATGCCAGCTCAGTGTTTTATCCTCTTGCTGCCCTAGTAGCAGCCCCTGCAAATGCCTTGCTGCACACAGCACACCTTGCACTCACCCACATTTTGACCTGAACCATGCTTATTAGCCTTTTTCTTTTGTTTCTGTAGCAACAGTCTGATGTTCTTTGAAGGTGATCTCTTCAAAGATCTCCTTTTTGATCTTTTCATAGGCTAAGCAACAATCCATCCTCTATAAATCTCAGATTGAAAGTATATCATTTGTTTTTCCCTGCCGTTTGTCTTTTTTTGAAGCAGCAAGAGATGAAATGGCTTCGGGGAATGTCAGCAGCAGCAGCAGTTATATCTTAATTGCTTTTTCTCTGCATCAAAACACCCTGAACTATTCACTCGTGTGCAGGAGCTCTGCATGACCTTTACAGCAAGCGCTTTAACTCCCCTAACAAGTTATAGCCCATCACCAACTGGAGGAGGTTGCCTTGGTGGTACCTCTAATATAGTTTTGTACCCCAATCTCCTTCCCTTGTGCTCTTTCTGTCCAGGCAAATCAAGGTTTGAAGTGTGCCTTAAATCAGGAACAAGAAAAGGAAAAAGGCAGGCAAGACAAGTGGGTGGATAAACGATGGCAAAACCCCTCTAACCTTCTCCTTAATACGACTTTACCACTACTGGTCAAGTAACTATTACAATCACAACAGAATAAGATCTTTCCTTATTCCTAAAAGCTGGCTGAATTTGGACTCAACCACCACCAGAACAAATTCACTTTGAGATAAGACCAAGTTAACAGCTCACATGGAATATTTGCCCTGGTGATAGACTTCTTTTCCAGCATCACCTTATGCTGTTTGGCTTCTGTCCCAAGCAAAGGAAATCATTTGTAGATTTCTTTTTCTTCCCTTTGGAGTCACATGCAATGACTGAATTCCTCTCCCTACCATTTACCTTCCCTTCAGGCCTTTCCTTAGGCTGGGATCACAGAATCACAGCATTTTAGAATGGTTTGGGTCAGAAGGGACCTTTAAAGGTCATCTAGTTGAACTCCTGCTGCAATCAGCAACGACATTCCCCAACTAGATCAGGTTGCTCAGAGCCCCATCAAGCCTGACCAGGGATAGGTCCTCCAGCACCTCCCTGAGCAATCTGTTCCAGATTTCCACCACCCTCAGACTAAGGGAGTTCTTCCTAATGTCCAGTCTACACCTGCCCCTCTCCAGTTTCAAACCACTGGCCCCTGTCCTAGTGTTATGTAGCCATTCAACTATGGATGGGGCTGGCATAGGTTAGGTTTAACTGGCAGATGCTGGGGGGCCAAGCAGCAAAGTAGGGTGAGTCAGCAAGTGCCCACCAAGTTCTTGATGGCTCCTTTGGGAAAGGAAGAATTGCCAGGAAGGTTTTTTTGTGCAGAGCAGGACTGTTAGCAGGCAGGAGGCTGGGCAGGCAGCTGGAGCACACGCTCACTGGTTTTGCTAACCTGGTTTGGCATCCCCATGCACGGGTGCCCACATTCCCACGGTAAAACAGGAGAGGAGGGCAGCTTGTGCAAGAGGCGAGTGTGGGGCTGGGTGGAGCCAGTGCTTGGCTTGTGTAATGGCGAGGTGAACAAGAGAGAGGAAAGCTGGCACTTGGTGAACAGCTCAGCCTTCATTCACATGATGCTTCATTAGCAGCACAGGCTTGGATTTGTCTTTTTTTCTTTTTTCTCTGGATGCTTGTCAAGCCAGAGTGACTTACAGCATTCATTGTTCAGGCTTCCTGGCCCATGAGAAGCTGGAGGTATTTAGGACAGCAATATGAGCATAAGGGGAAAAAATAGCTCTGCCTGCTAATATTGTGATGACTATAAACTGTCTGGGAAAGGAAGGATCTTCAACACACAGGTCACAGCTACAATGACAGTGCTGTTTGCACACTGATTAGAGCAAAAAAACATGGGTAACAAAGGTAAAAAATGCAAAGACTTCTACTCTGAGCAGATGATCTGTTGACACAATTTTCCAAATAGAAGTCTAGAAGCATTGATAAGTTATCCACGGGAAGAGGCAGAGGGTGAAGCATGAATGCATCACTTTGGGGTCTTTTGTACGCTGTCATTTACAGCAAGCTATCAGGAGTCCCAAGTAAACGTTGTGTTTCTCCAAAAGCCATGTTATTGGATACAAAGGACCATGGGAGCAAGTGAAGCTTAGTGATAGTAAGGCTTTGGAGCACACAGCACAAGCTCCAGGAGCAGGAGAAGCAAGTCTCCCATCCAGCTGCATAATCCACTACTGGCACTTACAGGTTCAACCCGTTGTCCAAAAGGGCTCAAGCTGGGATGCTTCAGAGGAAGATGCAAATTCCAAGCCCAAGTTCACGAGGTGATGTGCTACCTCAGTGCAACGTCAGGCAGCCACGGCATGGCTCATGGCTTCAAACCTGCCTCCTGAATCGCTGAGCCCGCAAGAAGTGAGGAATTTCCTGCTGCTGTAACTAGTCTGACATCTTCTACGCGCTGCTCTCCACGGTGGGCCTCCTCCGGACCACGCTGTGCTGAGCTGGCTTCCTCAGAGAGACCTCATTTGCCTGAGGAACTGCCGTCAGGGCAGCATTTAACCGAGGATGAATTTATTACAAGTCTCTTTTACTTTCAAACAGGAAAAGCCTGTTTAATGAGGAGAGTGGAAACACACAGACAGTTTTCATTTTTCCAGCTACCGCAAATCCTAACCAGAGAGCAAACCTCAGATAACTGAACTTACTGAAGCTGGATGTGAAGCTCTGTTATCCTAAATCCCAAACTCTCAGGAAGGTACCCTAACACCATGCAAAAGACCGAGAAACCACAGCCTGTCCCCAGTTTACATCTGGAAGCAGAGGATTTGCCAATGGTTTCTGTATAAGAAGGGGCAGTGGGTAGTACCTCCAAGGCTTCTAGACAACTGAGGTGCTGAGAGGCCATTAATCACACAGCAGCCTGAGCAGGCGACACGCCAAATTAATCTGGCTTGGAGCGCTTCCAGACCGAGCAATGGAGATTTTTCTTTAACCCCTCAAATCAGAGGCTACCGACACAAAGACGACATCAAAAGAGCCTGTTCCCACAGACTGAGCTACACAGCTTCTTTTATCAGGCTGCTGTGATGGTAATCAGGCATGTATGCATTCAGACTCACCTTTTTGGGATCATCACACTGTTTTCCAAACCTCCCACTTTAGTTTTGCAAAGGGCCCCCAGTTTGTCTTAAGGCAGAGTCTTCAGAAAGCACCAATATTGATTTCCTTTACAGTTTATCATCCCCATCTTTTTTTGCACACCCACACTCCCTGTATTTACCATCCAGCCCCAATTTGTCCAGCTGTGATCACAGGGGTTGGAAGTGACCTGACAACCACATCACTTCTTCCTAAAAGAAGAGCTGTTCAAGCACCTGTCTACAGGAAAAGTAGTTACTTCTTACAAAGCCTGCAAGTAACAACCAAAACCAGTGAAGCCCCCCCCAAGAGCCCTGCCATTATCAGCTGGACCTGTGAAGACCATAGCAGACTGGGATTTGACAAGATCCATTTTCTATGAGGGCTGTGTGACTGCTGTTACCTCTGCTTCAAGGAATACCAGCTCAGCTTTCCCAAGCACTTTCCCTAGGACAAACACCTCACCAGGCAGCTTCCCTACCCACACATCTCCTTGTGCTCTTTGGATGCTGGCACATTTGCCCTGCATGTTCTGGAATTTCCCGTTTCCTCAAAATTAGACTTGGCCTTTCAGGATTCATGCACATAAATTACTGCAGTGTGCTCATTTGCAGATGTTTATCTGCAGGTAGCAGCACTCCTGTTTAACCATGTAGTGGAAAGTCTTTCTTTGGGACAAAGAAACATCATTCCACTTCTTTTGATACAAGGGAAGAAAGCTGGTCAAATACCTGTTTGATGATGTCCCTGGCATCCCTGGTGATGTCAGTGCAAGCTCCATGGCAGCACTCCTCGCCTTGCCAGACATACCTTCAGGCTGTTCTCCAAGCCTGCAGCAGCACACTCTAGTCTAGCAATGGGTTACAAAATAAAGTTTTAATTACTTTCAAATCGAAGTCCAGAAGCTATCCCTCTTCCTGCCTTGGCACTGCAGTACATCGCCTGAGCATCAATATCCATTCTCTGACTCCACAGGATTGATCTTTGCAGGTCATAAACCTGTCTATATCCCCAGCACCTCATTTAGCCCACAACCAATCTGCACAGATCACCTGGAACCTTACATAATAACACTGCCTCCCTAAAACCCCAAATCCTAACAAAACATTCCAGATTGTTCACTTGCAAATTGAACAAGTTTGTTCTGATTCACATCAAAGAACTCTGTAATGTAGTATTTACCAGGGCTCCTGTTCTTTGGCTTTTTACCACAAAGAAACCAGTAGCAGGATGCTCAGACAAAAGCAGCAGGAGGCCAAACTGCTGGCACAGCCCTTATGAAAGACTTCATCCTCCACTAGCAGAAGTCAAAGGGATGCCGAGTTAAGCTAAGAATCGTTATGGAGCAGACAGGCACCAAGGATCATGTTTCACAACTTTAATAGAATATTCTATCTATTCTGTACAAATTGAAAACACCGTATTAAGTTACAAATGTGTAAGGTAAGGCTGGAGCACTCTACATGCCTGGTCACAGTGTTGATACAGCTGCTATTCAACTGCTGCCAGAAGTTGGCAATGGATGCTGAAACTAGAAACGTGTACCTGAAGTGCCACACAACAACAGAAGGTAGTTCTGAAGACTTCAGAGCTTTAAAAAAAGAAACAAATTGTGGAATGGAATAATTTCAGTGTTGCAAGTAAGACAGAAAAACTTCAGATTTATTGAACTGAATTTTGATAAACTTCCGTGTTCAGAGTGAAAGGTCCTTCCATGCTGGACACTAAGCAGTAAGACTACTGGAAATTTCCTGGTTCTTTGGCTGCAACCCACCTCCAGCAACAGCAACAGTTTGGCCTTTGCATTTTGATCTTCATCCAGAAGAGTTGTCATTTTGATGCAAGTTTGTTTCTTCTGTCTAGACTACTACATTGAGACTGAGTCCAAGGAGTTGTTGTTACAAGTACCCATATCGTATGCAAAAGAGGAAGAAGATTTTTCAAGTATATTAAAACCTATTAAAAAGCACTAATTCTGTCAAAGTACTTACAAACATGAATAAATAAATAGTAGGATGAACAACTAAGTCTCAAACATGACACCCCCTGCAATGAAGTAAAATTACTTCAGTTCAATTGGTTTTAACTGAGATAATAAATATGACATTTAAAGCTGCTCAAGCACTAGTTCAATCTGTAGGTTGCAAGAAACATTACAAAAGGGGAGAGGGAACTAGCAAAAAAAAAGTCATATTGCTCTATCTGTTTCAACTACCATACATGTAATCCATTTACTTTAGCATCTCAGCACATTGCTATTCCACAATTTTCAACAAGAAAATGGATAATCTCACTTGGTAGTCTGGACTATTCCCCTATGCATAGGGCAGAAGGCTCTAAAGGCCTAGTGACATACTTAGCTACAGTGTACCAACGGCTGTAGAGTGTGCTTTATTTAAACCTCTTATTTCCCAAATGCATTGAAGTTGCCACTGTACATGTTAAGCAATAAAGAAGAGTTAGTGAAAATCATGCATTTTAAAACAAATTAACTTTAAGCATTGTTAATAAGATTGTGCTGCAGCGATGGAATATCCTGAACTGCAGGCCAGGTATCCAAATATTTGTAACAGGTTGTTCAAATATCACTTCCAAGTGGTATTTCCTTATTACTGTTGTTTGCATTCAGCAGGTTGGCTGGAGTCTTTCTGTATGAAGGGAGAAAGACAGAAAAATTGTTAAAAATCAAAATGGCACACAAGAAAATACCTCAACAAAGAAATCAAACTGGCTATGCAACTTCAAATTAGCTGAAGGTATCACCAAAAGACAAGGAAACTCAAGCTAGATGCTAAAGGTCTACAGCAGTCACCACATTTAATGGGTGTCCCCCTGCCCCTAGCTGCCTGGTACCCCATAACACCACTTTTAATCTGCACTGACTTTCTCAATATGCCATCCAATATGGCCAAGGTTTAAACAAATGCAAACCACCTTCTACTCCTTCCAAGCAGAGGCTAAGCCTGACTTTCAGTTTCTATCCAACAGTCTAACAATAAGTTGCCACCCCCTCAGCAGCCCTAAGGAGGAAGGCAGGCAAGGAAGGCAGGCTGCTTATTCAGCAGCACGTTTTGAGCTTTTCCTTAAAAGCCTTGCTGAGGTGATAAAAATGTAATTAATGTGTTGATTTCTTCTAGGTTCTGCATCACCAGCAGGTAACTATTCAACAGCTTAACACTGGGCAAGGAGTCCACATGTTAATCCAAACATGTAAAAGTAGAAACACCTTCATTAGGTAATAAAACAACTTCCCCTTTGGCAAAAGGAAGCCAATTTGTGAAGAACAAGTACTCAAACAGCTAACAATTTCAGGTTTTACACTGTACTTCCTGCTTTTTCCTTGTAAAATAGGATTCTTAGAGAGCAGGAGAATTTTAGTCAGCGTATTTATTACCTGTCTGCCTCTCACAGTTACAGAGCCCTGCTGAATTCTAGGAAAGATAGATGCAGGCATAAAACACGACAGTCAAATGTCACTGATCACAAAGTAAAACATTTAGTGCCTTTCCTGGAGAAGATTTGTGTGTTGTGACAGAAGCAAACATGCACAAGTTCATTTTAAGTCCAGTAACCAAGAGGTAAGACAAATTAAGTGTTTTGCAGTAAGGAAGCCCTGAGGGAACTAAGACTCCTTATCCTGCGTTCTGTCCTTGATAATCTGCACTAAACCCAGGCTATTTCTCTCTTCCTCACCTAAACCGCTTTAGGGTTATAGTAGTCACTGTCATTCCCACAGGCAGTCTGGACTAGAGCCAAAAGCTGTCTCTTCTGCACAAATATACCAAAGACTGTTCACATTTCTTCCTTGTGGTTTTCCTCCCCCAGCACATCTGGCTAACTTCAGCTTTGCACTCTCATCTGCTTGAGGTTTCAAATAACACTGATGTGAACTCATTTTCACTGATCTGGGACTAAATACAGCACAAAATTTCCTCTTGAAAGAGGAATGTTTACACAGAACACAGAATTAGCACTGTCTGTCAAAATGAAATCTGACTGCCATTGGTAATACGTTACATGATATTCTCTCTTATGTAGAGGCAGGCAACAAAGGGCAATGCTTTTATCCAAGCTCTCTAAAAGTGTCTATTTCACTTGTAACTGTTTTTTATTTGAACATTGCCCAGGGCTGTGCAGAGCATCACTTCCCCTCTCCCAGGCACTCTGGATAAAAGCCATCACCAAGGAACAAATGTTATTTAGAAAGTACTTAAAAATCTTTCCATCTCCCTCCTTCCTTCCTATTCACCTGCTTTATTTCAGACACACTTCAGTTGACCACTGCAACCATTCTGGCTGAATTTCAATGATCAACCAAAACCTTTATTATATTTTCTAATAAACTTTGCTATCTCCTCTTTATACGTGTCTTTATTTCTGTAAACATTTAAATCATATCACTGCATATAAACCTTTATCCTGTAAAACCTGAGTCACAGAGATGACAAAGTTCCTTCTAATGACCTCTCAGTATGGATTACAGCTTTCAGATAAAAACTGAGAAATGAACAGTTTAAGGGGTTCTCGGATATGAGTCAGTTGCTAGAGGATTTTGAGAGAAATGCTGCTAGTGTCTGCTATTTTTAGCTTACAGATGAGGACTCATCTCAGCCACATATATTAAATGTTTAAGTAGGCCACAAATAACAAGGTAACATCTCAGATCCAGACTCCAGTAAAATACATTTTCTCCCACCGTTTCAGCTCTTGCTGAATGCAGCAGCTTGAGTGCCACACCGCCTTCAACTATTCATCAGCTCCATACACAACACCTCACGATCTAATCCCAAGGTGACAACGGCACAGATGACCACATTTCTCTTCCAGTTATAGTTGTCCCATCAGGCATATGCATGTTGGAACTTATATTTGGGCTTTGACAGCTCCTATAAGATCAGGGAACAGTCCCCAGACTGCAAGTGAAATTGAAATACTACATCCACACTCCCTCCAGCAAGGCTGGTAAGCTTAAGGCTCCTCCTCCTGTAGTAGCCAGGGCTGTCTGTGCCATCTGGCCAGCTAACCACTACCAATCCATTTACTGACCTGTATTATTTATCTCCCCATTCTAGTGATAATTCTATTCATGCTACATTTCCCCAAATTAAATTCACAAGATATCAGAAAGGTGATGAAGTGTACTGGCCAAGCAATAGAGAGTTTATCTGCCAGAGAAACTAACTGGCAGAGTCAACAACAAACTGCATCTTATTTTAGACTAAATTCAGCAGCAAAGACATGTACTGAAGTTCACTTCAGTGCTACAGAGACAAATAAGAATTCTCTTTCTCATAAAGAGATTCTCTGTAATAATCATAAGCAATTACTTAAATTCCTTAGAAAATTGGTAGGGGTTTATTATTTTTGTCTTTAAATTATTTGAGAATATTCAATCTATCCAAGGAGTTTACACTACTCCAGGCCTTTGATTCCAGTTGGAAATGTGCTTCCTATGGAGCCACACAAGCTAAATGTTGTTTAAATATTGGTTCCCACCTGATGTATTTCTTTTGCTAACAAGCATCAACATAAAGCTTTTTTTACCTCTGCCTCTCATTTACTGCATTATTTACTCTTGGACAATGAACACACGACAGGAACATTTTTCTTCCAGCATTTGATTACCCAGAAAAAACAATGCTGGAAGCATGAGCTCTGTAGCTTACATAGAGACCACTGCCTCAGGCATCAGCAATTACATCAGCTGCTCAGGGACACAGAGAACATGCATAAAATTTAAAGAGAGAATTTCACCCAACATTTGCAGAATCATAAGGCTAAAATGGAAACGAAAGCAAGACTGCAGTAATACTGCTTTCATGACTTGCATACACACAGCCCACTGCCTCTACCCATCTACTGAATCTGGGTGTCCGAGACGATGGGGGCATATGTCCAAGATATGCCTGTCATTTATCTTAGCAGTTTCATACTTTCACACCAGGTCTTTTTCACAGTTACTGATGAAAGAAACATTGAATTTTTATTTATCTTCAAACATATCAGGCAGGATACATTTCTAGGTGATTCCAAAAGCAACAGAGCCTTTATCCCCTTCTACAGATCACTTTTTGGAAGCTTCCCATCTACCGAAGCAGCCACAGGCAGCCCACCACCATCTCCTCTGACCCCAAACTCAGACTTTGCTGCCAACAGTGGGATCAATGCAGGCAGGAGGCACTAAAGCCAATGTCCTTTCCAGCGGAAGAGGATGAAAGCCTTTCAATATTTCAAATGTCTTGCTATGGAACAATCCAGTTAGAGTAAAGCTAGGATAAAGCTGAACTTTATCTCTGTTCATTTTCTAATCTATGTTATTGAGTGATAAAAAGCAAGGACATCAAATATATATGTTGGAAATAAACTCAGAGCTAATTTGAGTTAAGCAAGCAAGTGGTCTGGCCTGCCTCCTCCACAACTGAAGAGAACGCTTCAAGGGCTCTAAAAAATTTGCTGCTAACAAACCCTTCTGCCACCATTACTTAAAAGACAGACTAAGCCCCTCCAAGCATATGCAGTCTCTTCCCACAGCAGTTGTTCAGTTCATAAATCAAAATAGTACTCTAGATCACTCCTCTAAGCACAGCATCAGTAACATGAAATAAAAGCTGCTAAAGGAACAGGGCATGCAAGCACATAGGAAAACATACTAGACAAAACAAACTACAATATCCATTTTGGTAGCATCTTCTGAAGCTACTTCCAATCATCTGGCTGTGCAGTCTTCTAAAGACACAACTTATATATAGCATAAGCACTTCATGCGAGAGATGATAATGATCCGGTTCTTACTGAACAACTCAAATGTACTTAAAATTGACAGGAACAAAAAGGAGAAAGGAAAAGTAACAAAGCAGGTGAGTGTTGACACTTACACAGCAAATACACCAAACAGTAAAGGAGGTAATGTGGAAGTGACTAGAGAGAAGAAATTTGATTTGAAAGGAAAATAGACCAACACACTTTTTAGTGCATGTGAAAAGGTGAACTACTCTAAATCTAAGAAAAGCAAGGGGAGTGACTGAAAGGCAAAGAGGGACAAACAGGCTGAGAAAACAGGATGAACAGAGGAAGGACTAAGAAACTGGATTAAGGGTCTGAGTCTTAAAAAGACAACCACCATAAGTCCAAAATGACTTGAAAAACTGAAGCCAATGGCTAACAGTTTTTTATTCTAAGAAGAGAAGACAGTGATGCAAGAGTGCAGGAGGATGACACAGAAGGTGTTGTGACAAACAGATGTTCTTCTATATCAGGAGAATAAACAGTGCAAGTATGCTGACACAGGGTGGCTGGCTTCTCAAAGCACATCAGATCAGACTGCTCAACTTTAACAAAGACAAAGGAGGACATTATGCAGAGAAGGAGAAAGAGTTGGAAAGATCACAGCTTCTCCTAAGTAACCCAAGAGGGAAAAAGAAAATGCAGACAAGTCTAAAATACGAGGTGTGGGGGGAAAGTATGGAGCCTATCACAGGCGTTATACTTGGTGAGGCACGAAACAAAGTGAAAGATGAGTGCACAAAAGGAAAAGAATTTTTTTCCTTCTAAATGGGCAGATGAACAGGAGAACAGTTATCTGTTCAAAATCATGAGAGCTCAAGAAAAGGCTTCTAAGAGTGACTGATGGCCTTTGTCAGGCAGCATAAATAAGAATGTGGAAAAGACACACTAATTAAATTGATGACTTACAAGAGTTCAAGAAAGTAGAGGAAGCATTTAAGAAACAATTTGCACTAGAAACAGTAAAAAGATGCAACATCAAATCAGAAACGAGGGAAAAATGAAGTCTGACATGTCTCAGTATCTTTTAATTATGTATATATAAAATATAATTTGACTGCTACAAAGGCAAAGCAGATGCTATGCCAGAAAGACAAAGAGGTCACTCCAAAAAATCTAATTATATTAGACACATGCTTAAAGACATTCATCTCTACACATTTGTTTTTTACTAGTAAGACCTAAGCTCTGAAGTCACCATTCACAGAATCACAGAATTTCCCCATAAAAGCAAAAAACCCACCAAACCAAAACTAAACAAAACAGAAAACCCTAGAAAACAAACCACATTGCATGGTTACAAATGGGACTCTCGGAAGTTAGGTATGAATGGAATTCCACCTTACCTAGAAATGTATGAATGATAAACAGACTTAAATTACACCTAAATGGGGAAAAATTGAAAGGAACTGTCAGCATGAATGAAAGTGAAATGTACAAAACAATACAGGAGGCAACAACCATAACCTTCCAAGATACCTTAAGCTTTTTTTTTCTCTCCTGAAGAACAGCAAATCCCTTGAAAGGACATTTGATACTTAGCACAAATATACTTTGACTCAGAACTAACATTTAGTTTCTCTGCTTTTTCCCATTACAGGTACACCACTGAATTTTGATCCTGCAGAGCAGAGGCCTCTAATCTGTTTGATCCATCTTTCCACAAGATGGACCTTTAGCATACAGTATTTTGCATTAAAGAACAAGCTCAATTCTTGATAGTGACAAATTCCATTTACTAGTGATGTGATGATGCATATAAAAACTGACAGAAGAGCAACACATTTAGCTGCTGTTAAGACTTTTATCCAAAGATCAAGCAGTTTTGCATGCCTCTCACTTTTTCATCTGTGCCTTTATAAAAAACTGAAGCTGATGCTTTAAGAACTAAATGAAGGCAAGTCTACCATCACTAAACGTGTGAGCATCAACTTCACAGTGACTGAAGGACTAAGAAATACCCATCAGAAGCAGCACCAACTCTTCCGGCTGAATTGTAAACCAGGTCTCAAAGTTTAAGCTTCAAAAGATGAACTGAAGTACCTTTTTTTTACCTCTAGCTGAGCATGGACATGCAGAATGGAACCTGCAGCCATCAGGACAACCAGAAGAATAAGAAAAAAAAACAACCACCCAAACAAAACACCAAGCAAGCTAGTTGAGATTAGTCAGATTCATTCTAAGTTGAAGTCCAGCCACAGAACATTTGAGCATAACTTTCCTAAAGGAAAAACTGTACCATTATTACACAGGGATACCATTAAGTAGTAAAGGTACACAGTTTGGAAATTAGCTTTTTCTTGGTGCAGGTTAGGAGACAAAACTACAACTCTTCTATTTATAAATATTAGCTTTTAAGAGCGATGTGAGCGCTGAAGATGAAAACAGTGCAGCCAGAAGCTGAGTGGGTTCTTGTTTTTAATTTATTCATCTTTCCACAAACTGCTATAACCTTAGTTACACTTCTGTGTTTTGACTAACGACATAAAAATCATTACCTTAGGATCACTCTCTGCATCTTCCTCCTCTTCTCCCTCCTCTTCTCCCTCCAACTCCTATGACAAAATAGAGATAAACTAACAAAAATTAAAACAGATTAAAAGTGCAGCTTTTTGTAATGGAGAAAGAAAAAAAAAACCAAAAAAGCAAACTGTATTACCACTGTATTCCAGAGGGGCTCAGATGTCAACATTAAAACTACTTGGCTTGACTTTAAAAAACTCAGCATTTTCGAAGTCTTAAATCAAAATCTTTAAAAGATATAAAACATAAATTTAACCGATTCAGAATGACTTCAGGCAACTTTCTGACTTAAAAATTAACAGGATGCTGCAGCAACTTAACTGTCTACCTGATATATGATTTGGAATTTTACTGTTCTGGTACTAAGTATTCATGTCTAACTTTGTTCTTTGTTTTGACCTCCTTCCAAGGAGTCCCTGGTGGATACGTTGTGCATTCCCACACAGGATTCTGCAGTATTTTCACTGTTCTGTGGCACCCACATCCAGGATGCAACATCTGGCACTGAGGATGCTAAAAACACATCTACACTTCTATCAAGACCCAGCTTCAAAAATAAAAGAAAATGTTTAGTCAATAAGCAGTCTAAGGCCAGAAATCTATGATGCACCTTGCAGAGAGACTGCATGCTGAAGGCTGCCAGCTCACATGAGATCATTAGTTCAGTAACTTCTGGTGAGCTCTACTATGGTGAAATTGACAGCAATCAGGTATGTACCTTCAACTAGTGTGCAAAAATACTGCAGTAAAATAAAAATGTAATTATCTGTCAAAGATATTGATTTGTTAAAGTGTGGTATCATGTAGTAGTTTCGTGCAAAGCCTTCCACAATGTCTGTACTGAACTACTGTAAAGGGACCACAGCTCCTGGTACACTTGCAATTCCAGCTTAAGTATTTATCCTGAGCAGTTGCATGCTCTCCCTTTTTTACATTTAGCAAGGCCCAGTCTTCAAGCCTGTAACAGCTAAAACTTGACAGATGAGTTCCACCACTGCTTAAGGAACAGATATTCAAAAAGAAGACTGAAGGTTCTTATCATTCAGCATCAAAGAAAAAATATCATATTTAATTTTTGACTCATGTCAGAAAGCAGCTATCAAAGTACTAGGAAAAAAACACATACATGTTCTTGCAGAAAGTACTTTTGTGAAGAGGAAAAGCAGTCATGAATGCTGAATTCTTCTGGAACAAAGCTTCATACATGAACATCTATGAACAACTACTTTCTGCTCCATATAGCACTATTTCTAGAATGGAAATGCAGCAGGTAAAGTTATTTATAAAAGATATAGTACGCATCTCACCTCCTCTTCGCCTTCTTCACCCTCTTCAAACTGGAAAAGAAACCCAAGGTTTTATTAGCTCCACTAGTATTTGCACAAAATCTTCCACAGGAATATGTCCACAGCATATTCAAACAGTAACTAAGTTACTTCCAGATGCAAAGATTAACAATCCATAACAAGCTGAATGATTTTTTCCTATCCCTAAGGAATGGTAATCACATCACAGTTTTGGTTATTCTCATGTAATTACACACAGGTCTAATCAGAAAAGGAGAATGTCTACATGGTGATAAACAAAATGCTGATGGAATACATACGTTATCATCATCCTCTATAGCTTCCCCAGTGAAATACAGCACAGCACGAGGGACTATCCTTTCACGGAAGAAGTGTCCAATTTCAAAATCTGCTGCTAAAGTAAACTCTGAGTCTTCATCCTGTAAAGTAAACCAATTTGAGTTTGCTATGAAAAAAACTGACCTCCTATAGAGGACTACCAATAGTATTTTAAAATCAGTTTGAGGAACATCACACTCATCAACAAGAAAGCTCAGGACACGTTTAGTTTCAGGACACTTAACGCTATGAAGGAAGTATTTCAAATCTAAACACAGATTTCACAGAATCACAGAATGTTAGCAGTTGGAAGGGTCCTCGAAAGATCATCCCCTGCTGGAGCAGGACCACCTAGAGTAGGTCACATAGGAATGGATCCAGGTGGGTTTTGAATATCTCCAGAGAAGGAGCCTGCTCCAGGGCTTTGTCACTTTCACAGTAAAAAAATTCAGACGGAACCTCCTATGCTCGATTGCATCCCTTGCCTTTTGTCCTATCACTGGACAACCCAGGCTCTGAGAAGAGCCTGGCTCTGTCCTCTCAACACTCACCCTTTGCCTATTTACAAACACAAATGAGGTCATCCCTCAGTCTCCTCCAAGCTGAGAAGATCCATCTCTCAGCCTTTCTCATAAGCGAGATGTTCCACTTCCTTCAGCATCTCTGTGGCTTTGCGCTGGACTCTTTCAAGCAGTTCTCTGAAGTACTTCAGTTCAAGGAGGTAATATCCCAGACCTGGCCTCAATAGGGCACAGTAGGGGCAGGGGGAACCTCACTTGACCTGCTACTAACCACATCCCTTCTAATACACTCCAGAACGCCATTTGCCTTCTTGGCCACAAGGGCACTTTGCTGACTCATGGCCATCCTGTTCCCCACCAGGACTCCCAGCTCCTTTTCACCAGAGCTGTTCTCCAACCAATGCCCTAAACTCATAATGGTCCATGGGGCCGCTCTCTCCCATATGCCAAGACTCTACACTCTACTCTTGTCTTTTTTGCATTTCATTAAGTTTCTGCCCACCCAGCTCTCCAGCCTGTGCAGCTCCTACTCAATGGCAGCCTTCTAGAACTGAGATTTTAAAGGTTTCCTACATTCTACACAGGCTACTGGGCTGCTGAAACATCTATTGAAAAGGCTCATGCAAACTTTGCTGGTTCTGACATCTGACACTACAGAATTGTTTAGAATGCTTCAGCCTGAATTAAAAAAACAACCAACAGATACCAGCCATGCAGGAGTACCAAGTGGCTACAGAAAATAAAGAGAGATGTTGAGGTGCTGGAATGTGTCCATTTAAGGGCAACAAAGCTGGTGAAAGGCCTGGAACACAAACCCTATCAGGAGAGGCTGAGGGAGCTGGGGTTGTTTGGCCTGCAGAAGAGGAGGCTCAGGGGTGACCTCATTGCTGTCTGCAGCTGCCTGGGCGGAGGCCGTGGCCAGGTGGGGGTTCGTCTCTTCTGCCAGGCAACCAGCAACAGAACAGGGAGACACAGTCTTGAGTTGTGCTGAGGGAGGTGTAGGCTGGATGTTGGGACAAGGTCCTTCACAGAGCGAGTGATTTGCCATTGGAATGGGCTGTCCCCAGAGAGGTGGCATTGCCGTCCCTGGAGGTGTTCAGGAGAAGACTGGATGGGGCACTTGGTGTCATGGTGTAGTTGACAGGTCAGACTGGATGATCTTGGAGATCTCTTCTAACCTGGTTGATTCTATAATGACTTCTTTCTAACAGTGATCGATATACACGCATAAGATCACCAAATATGTAACCACAAAATGTCAACAAATTACGTTGTCAACAATGTCTTTTACCAAGGTGAAGTTCAGTTTTAGCAAAAATGATAAAAATACACAGTACTCAAGAACCTAGATAGTCACTATGAAGTGTGTTGCAAATTAAGACATGGCAGAGAGCAATGGCACAATTTCAGAATGTGAACTTACCAGTGACTCTCCATCACCAGATACTGCAAAAAGAAAAGAGATCCTAAGTTTTAGCAGTTTGTACACACTTACCCAACTCACTATTCAGAACAACAAAACACAATGCAAAGACCTTTGCCTACCAGAAAATGCTAAGGTTATAAAGCCTCCAGAAGCTAACTACTAAACCTTTAAAGACAATTGATTCATCTTGAATTAAAACAACAGAAACCTCCTATGAAAGAACTTCATGTGTTGCACTAAAAGCATCAAAGGTGACAAAGACTTCTGTGTAGGTTAACTCTTGCTAAAAAGAGTTCTCCACTTAAAGACCAACAAATTCTGTTTAATGCTGCAATTACAGTAACTTTATTTTGCTAGAGCACTATGAACTCTCTCCTTTCCTAAAATGCTACAGGCCTCTCCAGTGTGGCTGGAGAGCTGCCTCAGAGAAAGGGATCTGAGGGTTGAAACAGACAGGTGGCTGAATATGAGCCAGTAGTGTGCCAAGGTGGCCAAGGCCAATGGGATCCTGGCTTGGATTAGAAATACTGTGACCAGCAGGAGTAGGGAGGCAATTGTCCCCTTGTACTCTGCTTTGGTGAGGCCATCTTGAGTATTGTGTTCAGTTTTGGACACTGCAATATAAGAGGAGTGGAGGTGATGGAGCAGGTTCAGGAGGGCAAAAAAGCTGAGGAAGGGCCTATTGAATATGTCTTATGAGGAGTGACTAAGGGATGTGGAGCTGCTTAGTTTGAAAAAGAGGTTGAGGGAGACCTCACTGCTGTCTACAACGACCTGAAGGGACATTGCGGAGAGGCTGCTGTTGGTCTCTTCTCACAGGTAACTGGAGACAGAATGCAGGGGAATGGCCTCAAGCTGAGGCTGTGGAGGTTTAAATGGGACATCACGAAAATGTTTTTCACAGAGAGAGTGGTCAGGCACTGGAATGAGCTGCCCAGGGAGGTGGAGTCACCATCCCTGAAGGTGTGTAAAAGTAAACTGGATGAGGCACTAGGTGCCATGCTTTAGTTAATTAAGAAGGTGTTAGGTGATGATCTTGAAGGTCTCTTCCAACCTTGTTAATTCTGTATGTTTCTGATCACAAATTTGTTTTTTTTATCCCCACATACATGGGGATTTGCAGTGGCATTTAGCATGGATATGCAGTTCATAATACCCCTTGATTGAGTGAAGAACTGATTATTTAGTACATTTCTGGAATCCACAAAGTGCTGCTTCCATCCATATTTGGCCAAAAAAAAAAGGTACAAAGAGAGACATACCAAGAAGAAATACTTGTTTTAAATGAGTACACAAGTAACATCAAGAAAATTAGGAAGTTATGTATGGAGCATTATGTATCACTAATTAATGACAAAAGAAACCACAGGAAGTTCCATCATTAACACAAAGGTTCTATGTAAACAAATAGGCTGTAATTTGGCCGACACTGGAAGAGGTTTCTTTTGCATATTAAAAAACCTCAAACTGATGCATGGAGCCATCCTGTGGTCAAATAAGTCAACTTCTTCAGGAGAGCCTACACAAGACTTTCCATAGTATGAACCCTGCTTACACAGCACACCTAATGGCCAAATTCTGCTGAATATCAGAATGGAGTAGTCTATTTGGATAGGCTGCAATTCACCATCTTCTAGTCATAGGAAAGTATAGATAGCAGCAGCATACTTTGTAGATTTTAGCTATATAAATACAAAATAAATAAAACATATTTCAAGACCCCTAAATTCTCAGTTTCCAAGCTTACCTTTTATTGGGCTGAAGAAATTGAAGAAAGAATCATTAGGTACTTGTTTAGTAATTGTCCGAACCGTGCCTCGACCCTTGTGCTTCTGTTTCTTCTTGATTGTTTTAACTGTAACATTCTTTCCTTTCTTCCAGTCAATAGTACACCTAGACACACCATAGAGGAAACAGCATTTTAGCACAAGACATCAGTGAAATAAGCATCAGAGCAACAAACACAAAGGTAAAGCTACTTCAGTATTTGCTAGATAAAACAGCCATATACAGATGGGCAACCAAATCTACCTGATAAGACATCAAGTAGTGCTACAAACTATGTATGGAGATCTCAAATAGTTCCCTAAATAAAAAAGCCTAGCAGCTTGTCTTCACAGACTAATCACTCTATGCTTTAACACCTGTTTGCCCCAGCTGGGAGACAAAGTAGGATTTACTGCTTCAGTAGTTATTGAAGGTTTGTAACCAAGGACATGACTAAGCTATTCCAGAAAAATCTTCCAACAGCAGGACCGACAGAGAACAAAACACCATGTCCTCTCACTACAGGCCAAAGCAGTGTCCAGTTACCACAAAAATAAACACAAAGACTGGCCAGACAGAGGCACTCTGAGCTCTGTAAAGAGCAGTGCTCAAACTGACTTGGCAATAAAAGACAGGCTAGGAAACCTTTTCAGTTCCTTTCTGCTACTGTGCCAACTGATACTTTTATCTCAATTAAGTCTCTCTTCATCCACCACATCGCTATCTACGCATTACTTCTGTATGCTGAGGCTAAAAATCACCATCATCCCTATAAACATTCAAAGTTTTTAAGTCAGGAAGAGCTTCATTTTGTCTTCATTAACCATTATCACAGTAACAGAAAACAGCATCTGGAACATTAAGACTATTACTTCAGAAGGCATTTTAAATTTCAAGTTTTCCTTACCCCTCACAATCAACTATTTCAGGTCCTTCAAATGAAAAGGGGTCTGTCTTGTCTGGCTCCGACTTCATCTTGTATGTTTTTGTCAGGACTGAATTAGAAAAGTAGTCATTGGGCCCAAAGTGGAACTCTAATGAGAAAGACTGGAAGAAAGTTCCATTACAGTTTTATGTTACCATTAATTTGTACTACTGAAAACAGTGCATCAGCAGAATCACCACTAATCAAACTGAACACAGGGGAAAAAAAGAATTTGATGGCAAACCTCTCTCAATCTACAGCAGAAGGGGAAAAAAGTAGTCAGCTAATTCTGAAGATGCAGAAAGCTGAAACAACCTTGGCTAGTACTAACATTAAAATTATGAGGTGTGAATGACTGGATTTTTTACATTAGAACTGTTGTTTTAAAAGCATCTTTAGAAATAAGTACTTCAAGAAAAGTCTTGGTTTAATTTTCTGTAAAAGCCTAGTCATCATCCACTACTAGGGATCCCACAACTAGGGATGTACCATCAGATTCTACTACTCCCATCGTGACCTTAAGAGACTGAAATAGACAAAAAAAAAAATATTCGATAGTCCACTCCACCAGGAACCAGGTTTCTTCTGTTTAATAAGCAATCCTGCAAAAGAACATGGACTCTGTGAACCCCCCATCACCACCATACCTACTACACAGTCACAGCATGTGTACCTGTTACCTTAAATATTGCTGAGGGAGTAAATAAAATTCACTGGAAGAATGAGAACTAGTGTGCATACCAAATGTGGACCTGCTGAAAACACGAGCCTTGCATATACTTCCCCAGCCACTTCTCGGACTTAGGCCTGAAAACAGCCTGTTACCACCCCAGTCTGCCTTGCTATCCTCTGTCTGAAGGCCCACCCTGCATGGACAGGATAACTCTAAAGACAACAGCCTGCTCAAAGGTCTTTATCCCTCACTCATCTGCCACAGGCCCTTTAGTCTTTCTAAGGTCCCATGAATCTCCTCATGTGACTGAAACCTGGAAAGACAGTGACCACAGAGTAATGGACACTGGTAGCAACAGCAGCCTTCCCATCTCACACACTCAGCTTAAGGACAGGAAACCACTACACTGCATACCAGGTGTTCAGTGAAGTATCTGTGTTGACTTCACACAACTTATTTCAGGTTTACTTTTATTTTAATGAAATTTGAGGCAGCTAGCATGGTTTGGATGGTGTTCTCAGCCAAGGCAAATCTCTCTGGCAAATGTGCTCAAGGGAGGAGCCACAAACTTAGCTTGCTTATCCACTACCAGTGACTAACACTCATACCCAGATAATCCCACAAAACATCACTGGGGTTATAAATAGGTAACCAGTGTCAGTACTTAACATGCAGAATCCCAAGGACTAGCAAGACAAAAATAGCTGCAGAGGCTGCATTTCAGTATTTCATTCTATACCTGCTAATCAGCAGACAATAAGAAACAGTTTCGAGTTTCACAAACTATTTGAAGTGTTGTATCTTCCCAGTAGTCTTTATTTGGGCAGCTTTGCTTTTGATAGCAGCTTAACTTTACAGCATGTATTTCTAGATTTTCCCTGTAGTACGAGATGCTCTCACAAAGTTAAAAAAAAATATTAGAACTTACTTAATTTTAAGCTAATTACTTCAGTTATATCCAGATGCATCATCAGGGCCTGAATATGCTAGCTAAGGATCCTGATGTCCAAGTAGAAATTGTATTTATACAAACGTGCAATTTTGTTCATGATTCCAAATAAAAGCAAATAGTAAAGGAATCACTCATCCTTCACAGACAGAAACTTATATGCACAGGATACAGCAAAGAGAACTCTGAAGCACCATTACTGTAGCTAGGTAAATCTACTTTTGGACAACCATAACTGCAGTCAAAACACTGAGCCAACAGTAAATTGGAAACCTACCTACTATGTGTTTGTTTTAGCAGCAAAACCTAATCCACAGCAGAACAAGAGCCTTTATTACACACCGCTTACACTGATTGTATACAACACAAAGGTACCACCACTGCACTCATTTTCGACAGTGAGGAAATGTCAGAGAAGATAGCCATACACAAGTGGATAACAGGTTTCACCCAAGTAGTTAGGAATTTGTCTCCAAATGCAGAAGGGACATGGCATTTGTCAGCCTTCCATTATTGGATTTCATGTAGCACTGGAATGGAACCTAATCACAGGAAGCTGCTGTCAAGAGGTTACGAACAGTGCAAAGTAAGATAAATCCATTTGTGTTTTAAAGGGAGTATGAAACAAAGCTGAGTGAGAACAAAGATCCTGTAAGCAAAAATGACTATTTCCAAATCAACTAAATATGCCTCAATACAAACCCCATCAAATAATAAGTGTTTAAAAAACACTTCATTTTCTTCACAAAACTCCTACTGTTTCATTTAGCCCTAGCAATATTTAGGAATTCCAAAATGTTCTCTGCCCATACTACTTCCCATGCTCTATTATCAGCTCAAGTGTTTTGGCACTAACAGGAAAATGATGACTAAGACAATGAGGACAAATAAAACCAAACGGCTTCAGCTGTTTTTAACTTTTAAAAGGTATTTTTCTTACATGAATCTTTGGTGAAACTTTTCTAGTATTTATTTTAGGCTCTGTCAGAAGACTAACTCCCTAAGACAAAAGGTACCAAACACCAGAAAAAAGCTACAAAGACGAAATTTAAAGAAAGGATGTACAGGCTTAAATCCCATTCTCCCTCCCTCCTCATCACAAGGGGTTCAAGGAATAAATACAGTCTGCATTAAGTAAATATGCAACAGAACTCCTTTTCAAACAACAGTTTCTGTACACTGAACTTAAAGAAAACAGCACAGCTGTACTTTAAAAAATACTCATTAGGCACACTTAAAAAATATATTTTCTTCCCCTTTCAATGGGCACAGTATCCATCATCACTGGCTTTGGTATTAGTAAATCACATCTCTTCTTTAAATGAAAGAGTCAAGTAAGTAGCAGGCAGAGTTTTTCCCACAATTCATTTCCAAACCAAAAGCAGCCATGTAGCTTTACTGGCACAAGTAGCTAATGTGGAATTTAAGAGAGAAAGAGTGAAAGCCATACAGAATTGAGCCAGAATTTTAATCTAGAAACTATGATGATACCAGAGATGTCCAGCGTAAGGATGAGAGAGCAAAGGGTCAGGAAAACTGAAGATAAATCTCTAAAAGGGCAAAGCATGAAGATACCAGCTAAGAAAGAACCCACACAGACATGCTCCAGCCAAAGAAAATGGAATGGGAATTCTGAAATGCTGTTCACTTCATTGATACAGTCTTCATGAGAAACAACCAGAGAAAACACTCACCATAGGCTGTCCAGGTTCAGAAAACTTAACTTTAATATCCTGCAGATGTTTCAAGATTGGCTCATCATATTCCTAAGACAAAAAAAAAAACAAACCTATTCAGCAAGCAATATTTTTAAGAACAAAATTTTAACCTGGCTTGCTTGTTCAAGCTGTTCTTAAGAAAGAACCAAACCTTTTAATTATTCAGCAATTTTAGCTTAAGTTCAGATTTTGATCCAAATTTCTTAATTGCAGTTGCAAATACAACGTGCCAAATTCTCACTCATTGTGCCTTGCCTTCAGTAAATAAAGATGTTGCTGTACTGGAGCACAGATGCACTACTGAACATAACTTTGTTCAGGCTATTTACTGCTGGCAAGATTCACAGGAAGATACAATGCAGGGAAGCCTTCCTTAACAGCATAAAGATGCAATTAATAGACTGTGGACAAAATTACATAAGCTGTTTCATATGAATTAACCAAACCATGGGTAGGTTTATAATATCCGTGTGAAAAACCATCCTTTGTGGACTAAAAAACTGCAGGGGAACAGCTGTTCTAAGTAGCACATAAGCTTGCAATTTAGTGTCATTGTAAGACCATTCCACAGAATGGTCTTACAATGTAAGAACAATCCACACAGTGTTAAGCAGTTTGGGTCAGCTGCTCTGCTTGTCCATCACTGCCATTTCAAACATCTTCAGGAATAGTATTAAGGATCCTGAAGAGTCAGATTTGGTCTCTCACATATTCTACATTCACCAGTAACTGAAAAAAGTAACAATTTTTTTGTGGCAGAAGTTATTCTTTCAGAGGAAATACTCACCTGTACTAATTCACTTAGCATATCTACATTCCTAAAGATAGTAAACCAGAAGTCTGGAATTCCTTTGACATTTGTCTCTTCTGCTTCCGCTTTTTCATCTATTACCACTGCATTTTTCAGGTCATCCTGTGAGACAAATGCAGAAACATGTAAGTAGTCATTGTTTGATTTCTTAATATTTAATAAACAGAAGCAGCTCTATAGCATATTCACCATCTCTGTAGCTGCATTTAGAAACAGTGTAAGTTTCAACTTCATTTACTGGGATAAGGAATATTTAAGAGACAAAGTTTAACACAACCAGACATATACACATTTAATTCAGACTTTCATTTGGAACTGTTCTGTGCTTCACTGCCTCCCTGGAACAGGCTGCCCAGTGAGGTGGAGGAGCCACGATCCCTGGAGGTGTTTAGAAGATGTTTGGATCAAGAGCTTAGGGACATGTACAGGTTACGGGGAGACCTGAACTTAAGGACTGCTCCAACCAGGCAATTCTGTGGTTGTGACTAAACAGACAGTGACCATTTCATTGACTTGACAAACAGAAATAACTGAAGAGCATTTCTATCTTTCCATGCAGAAAAAAAATACATTTCCCATTCCTGTAGCTTCATGTGTCACTTGCAGTGTTTCACCCAAAAAAATTAAAATTGAACTCTATCCTCTGAAACACTGTTTTAGCTCCCAAATTTTGCAGAATACTTGGTATAATTTAGTTTCATGGATACTCCTTTTTATGCTATCTTTAATATTTAATATTTTTTAGGATTCCTTACATATAACTGATGTCAAACACCATAAAAAAAGTCATCTCAAATAAGCAGGAAAATGTGCAGCCTAAATTAGTTGTTGCACCTTTCCTTTTACACCACTAGATAGCAGCAAATATTTAAGATCATCTAAACAGCAGCTACTCGGTGTTACAACTAGCCAAGAACGTGAAGCAGCTTACTTGCCATCTAAACATATCTCCAGTTTTATAACTGCATGGAATATGGCCTGTCAATGCTGAATTTCCACAAACTGAACAAATCTGTTTTGCTTATGCACATGGAGTGTTGCATCCTGCTAAATCTCATGAGATCAATGAAAACAAAGAGAACAATCTGCTTTGTATACAGAACAGCATCCAAAGGAAACTGAAAGAAAACAGGTCAAGGCAAAAACACAAAGAAAACCTGACAGAAAGGCAAATGTGGCGGCTTAAGTAGGCCACATCTCTGAGAAAAAGAACTAAGTATACCTCTCCAAAAATAAAGCAGCCTACAGATTACCCCTCCTAAATCTAGATAGTTCCTACTCACCAGACAAGCAGTAGTAATCCACTAGCCAACAGATACTTCATTAGGTCTAGTCCATTTTAAGACCAGGCAATATGTGTTTAATCTTCATTTACAGAAATAAAAGCTAATTATGTCCCCCAAAATAAAAGGGACAGGCAGACAAACAGCCATCCTTCTATTATCTTGGGATATGATGTAGCACTGGAATGGAACCCATTAGCAGAAGGATACTGTTAACAGGTTACGAACAGTGCAAATAGCAGCAACTTTTCCAGTCACAAACTTAAGAAAAAGCTAAACAGAAATTTAAAAGCTTTCGCTGGACCTGACAGTGTATTCATCACAAGAGTGAATTACTGCTAAAACCTTTATGAGTCTGTCAATGGCAAATATTGCACAGGAATCAGTTCTGACGAGATAGTTGTAGTTCATTACCCAGCTTGTACTCACAGCTAGTTTTTCTTCTTCTTCATTTTCACTGTGCCATTCTGACTCTGCATCTGTGGGTTCAGCTTCCCCATTAATAAACTCTCTTCTCTGTGTCAGAAAAATCAATTATGTTATTGAAGATGTAAAATTATCTATATGCAACAAAACTGACTCAGACAGGAGATGACAAAGATTATACAGAATAGTCTTCCCACCTTATCAAAAAGGGGTTGATAGAGTGCTGCATATTTTCTCTCTAAATCATGTACTTCTTCATAGAATTTAGCTTCTATATGGGCACATTTCACCTGGAGTTGTTTCAAGGCATCAATTCTTCTTTTCACTGCTTTTGGTAAACTAAAAGACAAACAGTTTTAGGTTAAAAGAAAGTTAGTTGCCTCAGCACTGCTTAACTGTGAAACAGGCTGCTGGGGCCACCACCCTCCCCATGTAGCTCAGAGATCTGAAATTAATACCTCTGTTTACACTTGTAAACAAAGGAACAGCCTCGAGTTGTGCCAGGAGAGGTTTAGGTTGGACATTAGGAACAGTTTCTTCTCTGAAAGGATTGTCGAGCCCAGGAACAAGCTGCCCAGGGAAGTGGATGAATCATTGCCCCTGAAGTGATTCAAAACACATATAGACATGGTGCTGAGGGACATGCTTTAGCAGAAGACTTGGTAGTGTTAGGGTAATGTTTGGACACTATCTCAAAGGTCTTTTCCAGCCTAAATAATCCTGATGCTATAAGAAAGACAGGGACAATCTTTTTAGCAGGGCCTGCTGCGACAGGACAAGGGATCATGGTTTTAAGCTACAGGATGAAAGAGTGAGACCAGAGAGAAGGAAGAAACCTTTTACACTGTGTGGCAAGACAATGCCCCACATTGCCCAGGGAGATGGTAGACACCCCATCCCTGGAAACACTCCAGGTCAGGTTGGACAGGGCTCTGAAGAAACTGCTCTAGTAACATCCAACCACCTTGCAGCAAGTACAGACTACAATGAACTTCAAAAAGTCCTTTCCAGCCCAAATGATTCTATGATCTAAACTTTGAGACTCAGGTTGTGCTGATCCATCTCTGAAAATAAAAGGAACTGATCATTTGACAGGGGAAAGCTTTAATTTGTGGGTGATATTCAGAAAGTACACATTACCCACCTATAAACTACTAAGAACTTATATTCAGGCAGGTAAAACTACTTTTGTATCATTTATCTATTAAAAAAGCGGTCCACCAGCTATCCCTAAGCAAGAAATAAACCCACAAATATCTACTGAAGGAAAAACTTTGAAGTTTGAGCCTGCTCTACAGCTAATATAAACTAAGCTTCAACTCTGGGAGTTATAGGTCCTGAACTTCCCACTACATCCTGGACAGCAATTTTCTAGAGATCAATCAATGCAGCACATCCCTTGACAGAGTAAGGGTCACAGAAGGAAACAAAAGCAGGGGAACAGAGCTATTTTTAACAAAAAATAACAGCAAGGGAAAATACTGAACTGGACAAAACTTTATTTGCAGTTACATGCAACTAAACCATAAAACCTCTTCCTTCCAGAAGCAGCTCACTATGAATCATGGTTCAAGTCCATCACTTTTCTAAGTGAATCATTTGTTCTAATTTCCTACCTTAATTATACAATAATAACAGTCTATTATGTTTTCAGCCTTTCAAGAATGGTATTATGCTCTGTACTTACGTTTCAATGTAACTCGAAGGAGTAAGTGCTGCATTGTCAAGACGTTCCTGTAGTGCTGCCAGGACCTGTGGATTTTGCATCACTTGGTCTGCTAGCTTGTCTATGAATAGAAAAAAAGCCACTTTTAAACTAAATCTCGGAGTGCAAATGGTGCTTTTGTCACACTGTGTATTACAACAGTCACAGTAAAAATACTACTTTACAGTATAGAGTCCTTTATAGCACTATAGTTGTTAATTCCACAAAAATTACCTCAGGATCAGATTTCAGAAAAATAAAATTGGATAACGATAGAAAACACCTTTCTCTTCACAATTATATCACACAGTGCTTTTAGGAGCTAGGAGTACGTTGATGATAGAAGCAAATTTTCTCCCTTTTAAAGTTAAAAAGTGCAAAATAGGAGCTTCTCTACCCTCCCTCTGTATGAGGTTGTAAGTCACAAATAAACCTGCAAGAGAATTATCACTGAATTACACTTCCAAAACATTTGTAGAGGTTTCTTCCAGTAAGTCCCGACTCCCGACAAATATTGACAAAAGCTTTGTCCCCTGTACACCACTACAGCATGGCACTGTGACCATTTTCTTGACAGCTACTGATTTTTTCTATCAAGATCACAGAATCTTCTACATGAGGTAGATACTTCTACAATCTGTAACTCCTCAGTCACCAAGACAGTTCACAGAATGGTATTTTTATGGGAGCTTACATCTAACATGCTTCAAGTTAGGAGTTAAAAATCCTCACTAATAGGTCACCAGGGAAGACATTTGCTTTTCATATCTTTCAATTCTTTCTTACTGCTCTCTCTCCCCAGAGATTAAACAAAAAACAATTGTTTAGCACACATTAACTTCAGGAAGATTTAAAATAGGTAATTTGTGTATCTTGGGGTTTTGTTGTTTGTTTGAGAGCAGGTGTTGTTGGGTTTGTTTTTTCCCTTTAAATCCAACCTGACTATAAGCATTACTGAATAGTGTCTACCAGTTTATAGATGATTTCCAACTGCCAGCCACAAAGGCTTTCTAAAAAAACGCTGCAAGACCTAAAGAATACTCAATGACCACAACTGTGAAACAGATTTCACTCTAACTTACAAATTTGACCGGTCAGGTTAATAACAATGGAACTGTAGCTTTTCCACACACAGAAGCAATAACTTGAACAGCATTACTCAGCAGTTATCTACAGATATTCCAAATGACCTGGTCTATACACATCTTATTGCAATGTATTTAGTGGGTTATTTCATCCAACAGTGAAGCCTCCTAATCACAACCTATGCAAAAATCCTTTCACTGTTACTAAAACCTTGCCTTTAGCTTGCTCTTGGCCACAATAAACACACAAAACATGAGAAAGAGAAGTTAGCCTAGAAACCATTGCTTTCTTTCAGTACTGAACACACCTGTAATCTTGGCTGTAAAGGTTTCTGAACTGTAAAGACACTTCAATACACAAAGCAAGAGGCTTACTCCCCCTTTGCAACATTACCTACTACTGTATCTCTTACCTTTTTTATCACTTGCATTTTTAGCACCCTCCACAGAATCTGAAGCAGTATCTTCTGTTTTACTGAAAGAATTAAAAGTGTAATGTATTACAAACACACCCCTTCACAAAAATGTTAACACTGAAGAACAACAGGATTCTGAATTTTCAGTGTTTACTATGGGGCAAGTTTTATAAACAAATACACCACTAAAAGACATGTACTTATGTCTTCAAACCTCTCAACTTAAATGTCTGGACACAAAACTAATTCTCCTGAGACTAATAGGATGCAAAGAAAATGAAAAACAAAAATGCAAAAGAATCCCAAATAATATCAAAAAATCCTCAATAGGTAAATTTCTCTCAGGTGAACAGCTGGCCTTTCATCTGTACCGGTTCACTTTGGAAAAGAAAATGTTATTACAAGAGAAAATACAAGGCACCCTTCTACTGTAAGTGATGAAGAAAAATAGGAGAAAGGACACAGATAGGTAAGAATGGAAGACAAACAAGAGATCAAAGCTCTGTGTTTTGACCTTCTATATGAAGTTGCTTTGATTAATGGAAAAGGCATTTGCTAAAAGGTCCCTGTCCTACTTATCTCCCTGCTGCAACCTCTTCTATCACACTTTTCTTGCTGAAGCATGAGAGGGCCCAGAATAGGCCAACAGCCAGGAAGCATTCCCTGTGTTGGTTGCAACAGACCAAATGAGTATTGCTGAAATGCACCCTAACTGAGACCCAGCAGGAGAAAAGATATCATATATGCAGATGGGTATTAGTCACCGGATAGACTAGCTTATCCAGCTTACCCCGCTGCACTGCTGGCCTCAAACACCAGCATCACGCATCTATTTACACCAGTTTAACAACAGTTACTTGTTCCAAAAGTGCTGTAACTACTACAAAAAAAAAAAACAAAAACAAAAAAAAAAACCCCAACAAAACAACAAACCAGTGCCTTGTGTATGCTTCAATCACAGAGATCACAGAAGCACTCTTCAAGTCTTTAGAGCATTTAAATATCAAAATTGCAAACTGAATCAAGACAACACAAATTCTGTTAATCCAAGAACAGAGTCATTCTGTATCCAACACACAACAAACATTTTGCCTTGCCTATAAGCAAACAGTTTAGGTCAAGAAAATATGAACGTTTTATTCTGAAGTTGGGTCATCCATTCCTCATAGGTTCAGTTTTACTCTCCCATGGGAGACCAGATGTGCAGTTGGCTTTTCTTGAAATTAAATCAAAGTAAACAGTCCAACATACCTGTTATCGGCCATCTGTGTGCCTGTATCCACCTGCAAGTTGAAATACAAGGTTTAAAAATACTGTAATGGCAATTTGTTTGCCTCAACAGAAGAGGTCACTGTTTAAAATCTCAATATAAATTAACAGCTGCTGGTTTTGCTAAGAAATTCATCAAGCATAATCTCTCACAGCAAAGTAAAGAGGCACCATAATATCCAACCTAAACTAGAGTTTGCTCTATTTTTGAAGTCTATTAGGTGCTTTCACTTAACCCTTTTAAACGTTTTTCTGCTAATATTCCAGATGTTAATCCATTCCTACCAGACCACAAGTCTCAGTTTGAAGACAAGTGTCAGAGTTGCTAACACTATCTCCACACTCCTTAAAAAAACAAAAAACAAATCCAAAGATGACAAATATATTATTTAGTAATTCCTTGACAGCATCACAGTACATAATGAATTTTTAATCTCTATACTGCTATGTTTGATCTGAAAATTAACAATGGAAGCTGAAATTACCACAACTTCAGAATTGTTTCCTGATGTCACCTGAACAGAAGAATAGCCCTGATAAAACAGGCAGGTGTGGCCTATTTCTGTGACGACTACTACTAGATATAGGGAAGTAACACACTGAAGGAAAGAAAATTCACCAAGACTATAGTTGCTGTCAAATACCCTAAAGGTAGAAGCCCCTGTATAAAGATTGGCCTTGAATTTATTTATCAGGAGAAAACAAGAGGATATAGAAAAGCTGAAGTCTTGGCATTAGCAGTAATTGGAATAAAGTTTAACACAACCACTTCAGCCTCCAGGATCTAAATTAGCTATCCTGAGAAACCAGAGGGAGCCAGACTGCCAACTTCTTTTGCTGTTATTTATTTATTTACTGGGGTGAAATACCCAAGCCCGAACATCTATTTTAGTCATACAGGTTGGATTTCTTTCCCCTCTTATTCTAAACAGTTCATCACAACTCCAAGTCATCACTACGTACCATATGGAAGCCTATGGAAGTGATATTTCCAACATATTCAAGAAAGCAGATGTTGTTTTGCAAGTTAAATTTAGATTAAAAAGTACCTTCCGTCATTCATGAGAGCAGACAGAGCTGATTTCTCAGATTCTGTATTAGTCCAGCTGCCAGTATTGAGCTACCAAAGAACAACCTGAGTGCTGATGGCAACTTGAGTAGGCAGCCAGAGCTGGGGGCTCAGAGATCACGTCTGTCCCACCTGGGAAATGCCTTCTCTAAGCTACAAAAGCAACACTTTAAAATCACTAAAGTTGAAAAGCTTTAGTATACTAAGAGCATACTTCAGGTTACTCCACAGCATGCAAAAGATGCTTAACATCTACCAAAAAAACATGCAAGTCCATCCTATAGGTTAAGTACAGGAACAAACAAAAGGGTTTTTTTGTGGGCTAGGTGTGTTTCAGCAATCCATGCACATTTATTCACAAACACTTAATTCTTGACTTAAATATAACAGAAAGTGGCAATGCAGCAACCACCTGCTAGAGCAAAACAGAAGAATTCTACTGTCCTACAGCAGGAGAAAAAAAGGAACACACAAGCGTTTCCTTCCACAGGAGCAGATGACAGGAACAAAGAAATGCAATTTAAAGGGCAAGACATTGCAAACTGACCTAAAAATGAGAGTCCACCCAACAAATTATACAATCCTAGTCACTATCGGAAGAAGCAATATTAAGCAACAAAAAACGCAGACTCCCGTTACTTAAAAATTAGCCTCAAAGTCTTGTCTCCTTCTACCTAGGGCCAGCAAAGGAGCTAATGATAAAAAGCCACTCCACACAGAAGAAATCCTCCTGCTCAGTTGTTTGTGCTGTATTTCTTGCACAAAAACCCTGCTGACGGAAGATGAGATTCTCATTCCATCCTTATTAGTGTTTCGAAAACATCAAATTAAGTTCTTATAATTTCAGTAATCCTTAAATAAAGCTTGAGTTGCTCCACTGGAACAGACTTGAATCAAGCATGTTCTGACAAAAGCCATTCACCTAAGTGACAAGAAACAACAACAAAAATGAGTAAAACCCACACCATTCCCTGGTGCAAATACATACTTTAAAGTCTTGTTTCACTCCTCAAAGTTGTTCCTTTGGCAACTAAGAAGCAAAAAGAAGGATATAAATAAATAAGTAGAAGCAGCTTCCTTACAAAACAGCTTGTGATTCCCAGTTGCATTACAGCTGACTTCAATGACTTTACTGCAATGCACTCGCCAACAAAGCTGAAGATGGTGAGAGCAGGGGGAGAGCAAAATCATTTTAGAGACAAGTTAAATGCACACCTAGCTGAAAACGCACAGCTGCAAAGCACTGAACCTTCATATTTACTACCTTAGTTACTCTCCAAGCAAGCAGGCTCAGTTTGCAAACAGTCAAGACATGAAAAAGTTACTAGTACTCTAAAAAAATACTAATAAAGGTACTATTATCACCATCACTATGATCACCTAAAAAAGGTCAAAATAGTAACTTGTTTCTTCTGGACAACTCACAGTTTTCCAATGACTACTGCAAGCATGAAGCTCTGAGGAAAGAGAGGATTGCATCAACCATATGTCCCACAGAGGAGGCTGCTGCAACTTGTCTAGCACAAACATCACACACCATTAGTTACCTAAAGCAGCAGGAAACTGTAAACTTGTTGCACACTAAAATAACGAAAGTTCATTATAAGGACAACTAACACTCTGAAGGATGTAACTTTAAAGGAAATGTCTGTACATTCAATGGCAAGCCATACTCAAAGACTTTTCTCTACTACAAAAGCCCATGTCTTGTACGAACTCTCTAAACACAACTAGAATACAGTAATAGACTCCCGAACTCACCGAAAGACTTCTACCCACAAGCGTTACTGGGTTTTGTAACTACAACAAAGAAGGGAAAGCTATGACTTCCGTTCTAGAGCCGCTAGGATGCAACCCTGTGGGAAGCCACTAACCTATTAGCCCGATACTTCTTGTAAGGGAAATGAGAATAAACAGTAAAAAAAACAGACAAGGGGAAACTCATTAACCTGTTCCACAAGTCCTGAACAAGTATTGTTGAATACTTAGTATTCCCTCAAGAAAACTTTCTCAGATTAACCTATTTTGCTTAGAAATGACTTTATAAAAATTTGCCTTCTGGTTTCACCTATAACTTACACAATTGCTTCGCTACCGTTTTATTTTGAAGCCTCGTAAGAAGATGGTACAGAAATAGTCAGATATATCCTACAAACGCTGAAATTATACGCAGTGAAAGTCCGCAGCAAAAGTGCAAATTTTAAGCACTCACTTTGGGAGACGGGGACCTCGAAATTAAATACCGAACCCTCAAAACCTCACACCACGTTGAAGTGACACAAGACCGTAGATGAGGGCAAATGAAAAGACCGCGCCTGACCTAAGAGGCTCAGTTTGACTCAACCCGAGAACCGCTGGATGAGAGACGGAGAAACTATTCACCACAAACAACAGCCCTCCCACCCTCTTCCTCCCCCACTTCCCCCGGGAGGGTGGGGGAGGGAGGGCTCGCTGCCAGGTTTCCCAGGGCAGGCGGCAGCAGCCATACATGTGGCCGGAACCGCTGCGCTCCCCTCCACTGTAGCAGTCGAGAAACGCTAACTCGCCGCTTTCTCAGTCCAAACTTCTCAAGTCTGCCTTAAAATGGTGCCTGATCAGGCCAGGCCCGCCCCTCCACGGCCGGCAGCTGCAGGCAGTCCCCGCTACCGCCGAGCTCCACCCCGGAGCAGGCCCTACAGTCCCCGCACGAGCACGGCAACGGTCCTCGCGAGCGGCTCGGGTCCTGTGCTACCTTCCGGGACTCCGCCGCCCGAAGCCCGGAGCCTCGCGTTGTATCCACGCCGCGTCCCCACCGCGCCCTCACCTGCCCTCACGCCGCGTCCCCTCGCGCCCGCAGAGGCAGCAGCGCCAGCCGCTCGGCTCTTCGCAGGCTCGCCACGGGCTGCGCCGCCGCCAAGAAAGCCTCCGTCTATTGGAAGAAGAGCGGGAGCCTCTCTCAGCAAAGACGCTGCTGATTGGTTCTAGCAGCGCTAGGGCCGCCGCGCCGCACGCGGGCCATGTTGACTATCCGACGGCGCGGCGCTCAGCCAATCAGAGCGGAAGCGCGGGCCCGGGGTGGGGGGGGCGGGGGCCTCGGAGGGGGATGTGCACGCGGCGCTGGCGGCGCGCGGAGAGAGCGCGTGATATGGAGCGTGGCTGCGTCCTTAAAGCGAGGCGGCGCCGCGTAGCAACATGGCGGCTGCCTGTGCTGCCGGTTGCGGTCCCGAACTCGGGACACGCTGGGAAGAAACCTTTATGGGGCGGCCCGGGGCCTTAGCAGGCCGGGGTGGGGCGGTGTCTTTAGCCGCCCCGTGAGGTATGTGCCGGACACTGGAATCTAGCGGTCCCGGCCGCGACAGAGGACTGACGGCCGAAGATTTATTTGCTGCTGGTGCTCTGCGTGTTGCAGTTCAGAGGAGACGGCTGCGGGCCGGACATGCCTCTCGAGTGCTGCGGGGCGGTGACCGCTGCGACACGCAGTCTCTCTCTGCCCCTCCTTCGGCTTACTGTTAAGATAAGCTGTGCTGAGGGCTGGGAGGTGCAGCTGCTGAGGCGCACGGTACCTGGCGTTTAGCACACGGTGCTGCTTCCCAGTTTCTTCAGCAGCAAGGAGACAAGCAGTTTGTCTTCCTGCCTGCACTATGTAGTTTATTGGCCCAGCAGGTACACGTGTGTATTTGAAGCGTTGTACTTTACCTAACTAATAATGTGATCGTGGTCTTAAGAACCTTCCTGTACATTGCATGGATAAAGCTAAACCTTCAAAAGTTGTGAAGAATCGAGTGCTTACTACTTGAAAAAACAAACAAACAAAACAAAATGCCCTTTCTTGATAATGCAGCTGTTAGCCTTTCCAGCATCGTCTCCTAGGCTAGACATGGACATAATCTCCTCTTCCATTAAAAAGGAGAAAACAACAAAAGCCCCTAACAGCCCAGCTGCTGTTTGCATGGTAGTCTATACGCAGATGCTTTGTATCACAGTGTTGGGAACAGTGGAATAGGGAAAGCTTCCAATGCTTTATTGTGCCAGTGGATTCCCTTCTAAAAAAGGTGTTTTTCCCAGGTCTGCAACTTGGGCTTAGATTTCAGTAATTACTGACATCACAATCCTTCAGCAGGCAAGATTAACATTTCAAAATTATTAATACACTATTAATAAATAATACAGTAATGTTGAATACTAATATTGTAGTAATTCCAATGTCAAGGATAACAGGGATTACTCGTTAAAAGCAGGACTGTAATTGAAGAATAGGTGTTTAAGAGTTAGTTGCACAAACAAGCTCAAGGACATGATCAGGGGAAGGTTCTGCCATAGAATTATATAATGCACTGGGTTGGAAAGGACCTCCAAAAGTCACCTAGTCCAACTCTCCTGCAGTAAGCAGGGATACTCCCAACTAGAACAAGTTGCTCACAGCCCCATCAAGCTTGACCTTGAATGTCTCCTGGGATGGGGCTTTCACCATCGCCTTGGGTTCCAGCATTCCACCACCCTCAAAGAAATTCTTCCTAATATTCAGGTGTCAACTTCTTTGCTTCCAGCTCCATTTCCTTGTTTCTCCAGACCAGATCTTTTTTTCTAACATCAGCAGGTTAACAACCTCCTTATATTTTCATGTATTCTTATTTTGGGACAACTTTATTCATGGTAGTGGCAACATTTTATTTTCAGCCTTCCAAAGAAGAGCATAAAGAACTCTGAAGAGCAAATTTATCTGAAGGTGTACTCTATAGTTTTGTTCTGGCTGCTGGTTCATAGCTGTGAAGTATTCTTTTAAGTTTTTTCTGTCTACCTTCATTTTGTTAAAAACTATTTTTCCTTTCCACACAGATGATGTTTGGAGTACAAACTCCAAAGTTTGTCTTTGACAAAGATGTAGGTAGTAGGTTTTGCCCAGTCATTTGATCTAGCTGCATGTTTCTGCTGTTACAGGAACACACAGCTGTTCATTGGGCTGTTCACTGCATCACTCTGCATTTCGTGGCATTTGTAGAGTTTGTCTCTCTGCAGTAGTTGCTGCCATGTTGATGCAGTTCTCATATGCTGCAAACCCTGCGTTGAATTAAAATTAGGATGGTCCTGTAAAAGTTAATTTGGTAGCTTCTGGGCCAATTACTGAAGCCTTGAATCAGGCTAGAGTGCTCGAAGTATTTGGCTTTCTTCCTTCACTGATATACATTGAAGTAAACGTATTTAAATTACATCATATCCTTGCACATTTAGTGCCCCTCTCCAAAGGCATGCATCTCCCATGATCAGTGAGTGATTTCTGCTGCTGTCTAACCTCTTGTAGCATGGTGGTAGACTTTAGGACTGTGCATAAGGCACAATCTGTGGAGTCATATTGCTGTCAGGTGCTCCTGCCCTGCAGAGATCTGCAAAAAAAGATACTTGCTGAATCAGTCTGGCCAGCATACAAGAGCTTGGAGAACTAAAGCTAAGAGGAGAAAATATGGCAGAGGTGCTGAAACAGATGCAGTAGGCACTGGAGAGAAAACTTAGGCTGAGATCTGTTACTGGCATTAAAATGCCCCTGTCTTCTGCCCTTGCGTGGCTATTCATGGAAACTGCTCTCACAGCCTAATTTGAGAGAGAAGACTTGGTTTGTCAATGACTTCTTCTGGAGGGGAAGGAAGAACTTTGATCATTGCTAAGTGGAATCTTGGTATTAAATAGTTAATCTGCTTCTTAATTAATTTCTTCTGTCTCAAGAGACATGTTAAGTACTATGGATGTGGTACATCATCCTGTATAGAAATCACCCTGTGAAATCAGAGAGGAGTAAAAAGTGGTATTTGAGTGGTAGAAATTGTGTCATTGAAGAGGCAGCTAAAGTTGGTCTGACAACTACCACCACCTGAAAATGTTTAAACGTAGCTTCAAATGTAGAAAAGGAAGCTGAAGGTAAGTACTCTGTGTGGCAGAGGTGTGCTTGCTTGCATACTCAAAATGCCATCAGTGGTTTCCTGGAACAGCAGACAGCAAAGACAAAGGTTAGGATAAAGCAGCTAAAGAGAGTATCATAAATGTAATTAGGCACTCGTTAAATGTTTCAAGTCTTTGAAAAGATCAGTGGCAACAAGAGCAGACTGACAGATCCACAGATTTTTCTACCAATATCTCAACAAGCTGAGCGCAGGGGGAACTTGTTCTCGTTAGTGGAGCAGTGTTCCTATGTGATGTTAATCTGAGCATTCACATTAGAAAGGCTGAAAGGCACACTTTGAGCAACAGACAGAAACAAAATTTGCTGCTGCCACATTTGGCCTTCAGCCAAGAGTACAATTAAAACCAGAACCACCACACTTCTACCTTGCCATGCCAGCTCTGAGTAAATTCTTTGATAGGAGATTAAAACCTTCATGTTGCACTAACGTGAGATCTGTGTTAAAGAAAATTAAAATGTTTCAAAATTCCATGAGTTTACTATGGGGAATCTTCATTTTCATAATGCTTGGAAAAATCACCTTCCAGGCTGGCTTCACCAAACATGTGTGCACATAAACATCTTAAAATAAAACCCCAAAATACTGTGGAGTCTGTCTGCTCCCTTTTCCTTGCTGAGACAGATAGGTGACTCAGCCACCCACTGCAGACCACTGCTGTCGATTCTCTTCTGCTGCTGCCAGGTCACTGTCACTAAGCAAGTGAAGTGGAATTTGTGGACGTGCCACCTTGGTGGACTGCCAGGGAACAGGGGGTGTGCTGAGGGTTCATAATCCCACAGATTGATTGGCACACCCTCACCAAAAATGTCATCTTAAACAGCCTGCAGCCAAGCCTAGCTGCAGCATTCTGTCTTTGCAAGGAAATTTTCCTTCACCAGGGTATGATGCACACTGTTCCTTTTAGGCTGCAGAGTGGCTAGAAGTAACTAATCTGTAGCAGCTCTGGAGCTTGTTTTTTTTTTCTACAGATTCCAGGAGACTAGGTCTGTTTTCCTGACACTTTGCCAAGGTAATTGTTTTTATGATTCTATTGCTTAAAAAAAAGGAACTCAAAATATAGGCAAAACTGATTTTATTTGGAAAGAATGAATTAACTTCCTGTTTGTGTAACAAGGTAAAAATGTTTTAGCAGCCATTAACTGTACATTAATTGCCAGTTTATGTGGGGTTTTGTCTCTTTTTAATGGAAAATACTTGGGCATGTCAACAAACTCACATATGCTTTATGAAGCAGACATTTTCCTTGCTAACTTCCAAGGACAGCTGAAACAGGAAGAGGAAATTGCAGCTGGAAGACCAGTTCAAGTATAGGGAAAATAAGTTCAAGTATGGGAATGCTTTGAGGGCTTTACACTGCTGGAGGAGTCTAGTGACAAGCTCAAAGAAGGCAACTTTGAAAATGCATGAACTAGATAGCAACATGCTATAAAAAGCAGCAAAGAGTAAGTATCTGCATGGAAGACGCTAGGTGAGCCTGAAGAGGAGAGGATTTCAAAGGCTCTGATCCTGATGATGTCTATGAAAAGAATCCCATTGATTTTAGGCGACTTTTGTTGTGTTCAAAGAGAATTCACAGACAGGAACGCTGTTAGGATGTGTCAGAAGAAAGATTAATTTAGCAGCACTGATGTTTCAGATAAGGATTCTTTCAAATTATACTTTAAAACAAACTGACAATCAGACAAAACACAGAAATGGGAAGCATGAGCTAAATAATTTTGGTTGCAGAATACTGCAGTGACCCTTATCTGACACCAGTGTAGGAGGAAACAGCATTTTCTGCGTGGAAAGTATACAGAAAGAATGGAAGATAACTTTTGAAGAACACAAGTCTGAAATGCTTATAAGATCTGTGTAAGGAGAGTTGTCCCAGAAATAAAATGAAGCATTTGGGAAGGGAAAAGGGCTTATTTTTTCTTTTTCTATTTCTTCTACATTGATACAGCAGTTAAACCATGGAATTGGATGAGATTCTACTAAAAACATAGCAGGAGATAAAAAAAACAGGGGGTGTATGTGTGGAGCAAAAGCTAAGATGTTATCCTGCAGTATCCATGAAGTACAATCCAGGATTAACAACATCTTCTCTATAGCTGCATATTAATTAGTGTTAAGCAAGCCTGAACTCAGGTTACAAAAGAAAAAAAAATCTGTAAGCAAATTGCTGTCAGTATTTCATATTAGGCAGCAACTTCAGAAGCAATCTAAGCACATTCCAGCCCTTCATGGATATCCTGAGTGCACATCCATCTTGGAGCAGTGTGGAAGCATGATGGGGAAAAAACCATCAAGCTGATAGTGTTGAAGTGGGTTAGAATCTACAATGGTGTCAAAATGTGACTGATTTCTTCCCAGAACAAAGGGTGGAGAGGTTGCCCTCGTGGCTGTGGCTCTGGCTCACCGTCTGAGGTACCAGTGTGCAGTTTAAACAGGCATTTATACCATTAAATGGAAGCTAGCAGAATAATCAAACGCTGGATGCAAAAAGAATTAAGTTAGTAATAGCAAGCTAAAGGAAAAGCTGCAGTGTGGTGTAAACCACACTTCAAAAAGCTGGTTGTGGGATAAAGATAAGCTCTCTGTTCTTCCTGCTACACAAAGGTCACGTACAACTTGTACTTCACAACAGATTTTATTTATTGCATACGAGATGCTTGTGCTTTACTGACCTTAACATTATGGATGTTTCCAAAGGCAAATATAGACAAACCAGAAAAAAAACGTGCTAGACCTTTCTGCTACTCCAAATATATTTACTCCTCAAAGGAGGAATATAAATATAAAAATATAAAGAAAGAGTAAAGATGTTTTCTCTCTTAATTAAGGAAAGAAACACAGCAGATACTTAAGAGCTGGGAGAGCAGAGATGTCACAGTATGGCCTTCTGCAAGTCACCATGAGGCTTAGTAATACTTGATTAATATAGTTCTGCATATCAGGCGCTTGGCTGTTGCACAGTAGATGAGATATCTTCTAGGATTTCCTGAACTTTAAACTCATTTAGTAACCAGTGAAATGCATTATTAAGCCAATAGAGAACTGTTCTTGCAGACACAATGTGACTGTACAACATATGACAGATGATTAATTCAGGGTTAAATTCTCATGTTACAAATATCAGTCTTGAATAATGAGCAGTGTATAGCTGTACTTCCTAATTGCAAACCAATCCACAAACTGTATCTCAGTTAGAAACCCTGTGTTAATTTCCCATGGCTCTCAACAGGTAATTAGGAACTGAGCACTTCGGGTAATCAGGTCCTCTGGCAGTACTCCTGTTTCCTGTGAGGGATAGCTCCAAGAACACGCCACCCTCTGCCATTAGCCCTTCATATCCTTCCTATGTGCATTTGCCTTGTACTTACCCACTTGGTTGCAGCTGCAGGTTGAGCAGAGATGATGATCTGTTCCCTTTTGCAACAAAGGGACTGTTAGCTTCTACTATGCAAAGTGTTCTGGGTATACTTATGAGAGGTTTTAATAACAGCAGCTGGAGTAAGTATCGTAGTGGAACTACCCAATTTTCCTGCTTATGTAAAAGATACTAAAGTCATCTGGAAAATACTGGTCTTACTGTGGGAAAAATTACTCCACTCCCATTTAGTAGTAGGTTTTGCTGACCGTGACAATTCCAGAATGGAAGCTGCTGTGGGTCTTAGATAGAGATCAGTATGCAGGACAAATTAACCAAAGCCTCAGCAGCTATAATAAACAAGAATCCTGTGGATTTGCTGACTGAGCAGCACCTTCCCAAACAGAACTGGCAGCCATTCAACCTGCCACTGTTGTCGTGAAGAAACTCTTACGGGTTGGGGTTTGTTTCTGTTGTTGGTTGGTTTTTTTTTTAAGAATGGCTTTTTATTGACTTTCCAGATGACATTATTAATCCAGGTAAGAAGGATTTTTACTTTGCACATAATAGAAAGTGTAAACAGAAACCTGAGCAGCATACGCTCACTTCTTCAGTGGTGACCTGGCACTTGCCTTCTGAAAAAAGTCCTGTTGTCTTCAGTTTGCGCTTCCGTTCTGAACCATTTGTAGGTACTCCTTGTAAAGCTTCTCTTGGGTTTCATAAAGTTTCTTTAGCTTCTTAATTTGTCCTTTGCTGAGTTCTTTGCCTTCTGTATCATGGGTGGGAAATCCCTGAAATATTTTTAAAAGAGATTTTTTAAGATAAATCCTTGGACTGCTTTGGCTTCTTATGGAGTCGTGTTTAAATAAGATGGGGAGACAATGTCGTAATGGCAGGCTGTCAGGATGGGATACATCTTGGCTACTTTTAGTCAGCTAGCTTTGCCTAATTGTTCCCTTCCTAGATACAAAGCCTATGAGGAGAGGCTGAGGGAGCTGGGGTTGTTTAGCCTGGGGAAGAGGAGGCTCAGGACAGACCTCATTGCTGTCTACAACTACCTGAAGGGAGGTTGTAGCCAGGTGGGGGTTGGTCTCTTCTCCCAGACAACCAGCAACAGGACAAGGGGACACAGCCTCAAGTTGTGCTGGGGGAAGTATAGGCTGGATGTTAGGAGGAAGTTCTTCACAGAGAGAGTGATTTGCCATTGGAATGGGCTGCCCAGGGAGGTGGTGGAGTCACCATCCCTGGGGGTGTTCAGGAAAAGACTGGATGAGGCACTTAGTGCCATGGTCTAGTTGACTGGATAGGGCTGGATGATAGGTTGGACTGGATGATCTTGGAGGTCTCTTCCAACCTGATTGATTCTATTCTAATGAAGAGGCAAAGGATGTATTTATTTTCTGTCCTGTACTAAGGAAAGCTTAGACAACTAATTTCTACATGGTTATAGCTAAGAGAATAATGACTAATCCCTAAACAGATGGTTAAGAGAACACTTTTAATCATACTATCATATTGAATCCAAGACTTAAAGCAAAAGCAGTATGAGATATGTATTCTCAGTAGAGAAAGTATGATCAGAGGTTTTACAGACACTCCTTGGCTTCCAGGGGTGTTTTCCACACTCTCCATTCTTACTTGTCCCCAGAGCCTGAATTGGTGAAGGTAAGGAGGACAAGCAGAAGCAGGATCAATGCTCTGGATGAAGCACTGAGTTATGCTTTCCAAGTAACACCTTTTATGTTCCAGAGGAACAATAAAAAGCAGTTATCTCTACAGCTCCTTCAGAGATCCTTTGCCAGTAGAGGGAAGAATGGGCTGAATCAAGAAGGAAGCACAGGACCTCTCTGAAAAACATCAGTTCTGGCAAAGTTGGGGAATTTGTATTTGCAAATTAATTCCTTGCCTTTCAACAGAGTAATAAATCTGTGAACAAATATCATACCCAACATTTTGCTCTGCAGTGAGAGGTGCCAGAGAAGATCAACATATAATGAAAACACCCTTGAAAGGATGGCTAACAGAGAACTTTGCTCTCCAGTGCAAGGTACGTGCAGTGAAATTAACACATTGTCTTTTCTTGCCTTCCTTGCCTCCTTTCACTGCCCTGGAGGTTCTGAAACAAGATCAACTACGTGCATGTGTGATTATGTACAACTGGGGAAGGAAAACAACTCCTTAGCTAAAGAAAAGTCTCTTACATTTTCATCAAACATGGAATATTTGTCATGTTCTGTTTTAAACATTTCATGTGGTGGAATCTTCATTTTTGCAAGTTTTGCTGCCTGTAATACAAAACATGCATTAACATCACAGTTGATTACTGACAGCCTGTCACACATTGAAAAGGAAAGGTAGAGTATAATTTGCAAATCAAAGAGTATTTAATTCAGAATTGTTTATCATGTGAAAAAAAATTTTCATTGAGGAACAATTCAGTGACTTGTAGCCATGCTTGCCTGGGGGAAAAATATGATTTAAATCTGTAGAGAACCACTTAATAAAGTAAGTGTACTGCAGGAACTCAAAATAACTCATATACTCCAAAAATTACATCTGATTTCTGCTTATTTGGTTCCTTAGTGTTTTAGGTGCAAACACAAAGTGATTAGTTGTTGTGAGTAAATAATATTCACCATATTAATGCACCACAAAGGGAACCAACCTTCACCAGGAGTTTCCTGCTGACAGGCACAGGTTTCTATGAAGGTCACAGCAGGACCAGGGTGCAAGTAATTGCACTGAAAATAAACTGAGCTTTCACTTTGCTGTAAATGAGCACATCTCAGAATCATTTCAAGTAATTTATTCCAAATATAAAAGAATCATCTTTTTGAAAGAATGCAAAAAACTACTTAGAATTGGTGGATGAGAGATGCTGTTTGTCTGGTTGTCTCTCTGCACACAATGTTCTCTAAAAGTTTACTTCATTTTTTAACCCAGGAAAGCATTTCCTGTACTGTTAGAATCATCAGCATGGCAAACAATCATTTCCTTATGATTTCATCTCCTCTGGCTGTCCAGTCCTCATCCAAAGCCCTGAATGTTTTGAGCTATCTTAATTCCAATTGTGGAGATAAAACATGGTTTCACAAAACACTACATTTCAGAATTCAACCATAGGGACCAAGTAGATTCTTAAAGAGGAAAAAAAAAATCCTTTCACATGCACACACAATACTGGAAGAGAAGAAAATAATAAATGACACAAGCAAAATCTTCTCTAACAGGTATGTAAGGTACTAATTTGGCAATTAAGGAAGTAATCCTGTCTGTACACTGAAATAAGTGCTACAAGTTCTTCTAGAAACTTTTTGTAGCCTTTAATTGTGTTTTCAAAGACAATTTATAAGAGAAGCTGAAAATTCAAATCTGAACTGCAAGCCAAAGTCATTCTGAGCAGGAAACTGTAGACAAAAAGAATAAATTGAGGGCCAGTTAAGGTTGGGCAGAGAGCCTGTGTTAAAATGTAATCTTTCCTGCATGTGACTGTTGCTGCTAACACTTTTCTTCAAAATCAGATTAAAAGGATCTGAACACTTACTTCCTGCTGTTGTTTTTTTCTGGCTGCTTCTTCTTTCTTCCTTTTTTTCTCCTCTTCAACCTAGGAAAGGCAATGTTAATGAGTAAAAGGCAACCAAGTATTTCATTTGGTAGTTTTCTACAAACATGAGCCAGCCAGCTCCCTTGGATATCTAATTACAGACAGAACTGGCAGCATGACCTGAGGCAAAACCACCATGCCTTGTAATTAGGGTTGTCTGATAGCTCCCACTGTACAACTTAGATTTCATTTGCTTTTATTCACAGTTAAACCAGTTTTAACTGTTCAGAATGCATTTTGCATGCAAAGTGTATCCATAGAAAAGAACACCCACAAAGCCTGCACAAGAAATGGTCCTGCCACTCCGCAGGGGAAAACATTTTGCAAATGACTTTGAAAAGAAACACTACATTTCAGGGATAATTTAAGCTCTTGCCTCAAACTGTTAAGACATTACGGTTTCTCAAGACGCAGTTGCATCCCTTGATGTTCCTAGGGAAACAACTATCCAAATTCAACCAACTTATAAAACTTAAAAAATAAGATAAAAATCTCCTCTTGCACTTGCTTAAGAGAGACCTATCACGTCTCCAAGTGTTCTGCCACAACACTGTTTCCAGGGAAAATGCTCTTCAGATGAAGGTTCCACCCAACAGCTATGTGCATTCAAATATCTGTGATGAAAGCCTCTGGATATGACTGAAGTGACATTTTCCTTCTCATTTTTAACAAAAACAATGACGTGGAAGGAGAAATGTTTGGAAAAGTCTTCTAAGCATTTCAAGCCCTGATGGAAATTGTTAAAACTGAGGACAGATGTATGAAGTGTTACTTTTAAATGTTACAACCTCAGATAGTAATGCTAGGAAGTGCCAAAACAAGGGTTTAGGTACAGAACTTGTGCATGTGAATTAGAATTCACAATCTTTATATAGTAACATGTGAATTTTTGCCCCCACACCCTGAATATCTCACTCATCCATATCACATTAATTAAGGTTTAACCAGTGCATTTTGTTCTCGCATATCAGACAAATCCAGTCCAGTTCCATGGAAAATGTCAACTCCATTTGTACAGAGGAAGTGTGAATTCGCTTCTCATTGGAATCAATTCTTCCAGAAAGATAAGACAGTATGATTGCAATACTTTACATCCCTTAATTATATGAAAGCCTCAAAACCCAACCAACCAAAAAAAAACTTAGAGGTATTCATTAAGGTTCCATACAATACTTTCAAGAAGCTGTTGGTTGAAAAAATTCCTTTTCCTGAAGCCACATTTTAATGTCAGTTCTCTTACATCATTTTCCTTGTTGCTAGTCTGTTAGTATTTTTCTTACAAGTTTTCACAGGCATGTAAAAGTATCCATAGCTTACACATTTTTTTAATTAAAAATACATATATAGAATGATGAAAATAATAACCTTTTTCTTTTCTTCTCTTTCCTTCAGTAACGTGTCCTTATCCACTAATTTGACCACAGTTGGAAGTCCTAAAGAAGCAAAACCAGATGAATGAGTTTCCAATGCCTGAACCATCAAAGATAAATGTATTTACTCTGATAACTGAATGCAAATGCAAGTAAGAAATGACTAAGAAATCAGGTTCTACACAAAAAGATTGCAATGTACTTTTTCATATTCTACTGTGCTAGTTTGAAGCTAGCTAGAATGTTTTGGTGAGAAGGACTGTGGTGATGTCTACTTCCCTCATAGCCTTGCTGAGATGTGTAAAAAAGGGAAAGCAAAACATAGATAAAGTCACTTTGCTTTGCTCTGGGCTCTTTGCCTGCTGGGGAGCTTGGGCTGCTGGCTGAACTCCATCTTAGTCTCTAACCTCACCCTCCATTTGCTTTGGCTGATTCACCTTGCTTCTTAACCCCCTGACTGAACCTCCATTCTTCCTTGGGACTGGGGTAAGGTTGAGAGGGGTAGGGGGAAGGTGAGGGTGTGTTTGAGAGCCCCTCCTGGGGACTCAGGTTTCTGGGAGGGAAGCTGTGTTTCTGTATTACCTTTTTCCCTTGTATATTTCTGTCTATAACTGTATCTACTGTAAATATCTGCTTGTATATTCTGCTAGCTGTAAATATAAGCTTCATTTGTATTTCCAGAGCTGGCTGAGTCTAGTCTGGGTGATTTCTAAAGTGTGGGGGGGCAGGGGACACCCGAACCACCACATGTACTTCCAAATACCGCTCTATAATACATATTCATGCATCAGAAATATAATATGCTATAGCTTTGCAGTTCTTGAGTTTGCTGGATTATTCCAGCTTAGTCTTGGCAGGTTGCTTTCTCACCTCTTATTAAATAACTACAATTGTAAAAACAGCTACTTAAAAAGTTGTAACACATAATTGGTTCTCCTCCTCCTCTACTCTGCCCTGGTGACGCCACCTCTGGAATACTGTGTCCAGTTCTGGGCCCCTCAGTTCAAGAAGGACCTCAAGGAACTGTTTGAAAGAGTCCAGAGCCACAAAATTGATTAAGGTAGTGGAACATCTTCCTTACAAGGAAAGACTGCAGGAGCTGGGACTCTTTAGTTTATAGGAGAGGAGCTTGAAGGCTGACCTTATTAATATTTATAAATATGTAAAGCATGAGTGCCAAAAGGATGGAGCCTGTCTCTGCTGGGTGATGCCCAATGACAGCACAAGGGGCAATGGGTGGAAGTTGAGGCATAGGAAGTCCCATGTAAACATAAGGAAAAATATTTCACTGTGAGACTGACAGAACACTGGAACAGGCTGCCCAGGGGGGTTGTGGAGTCTCACTCTCTGGAGATATTCAAAAACCTGCCTCCTGCCTATCCAAGCATATCCTATCCATATCATATCCTATATGATCTGGTATAGGAGATCCTGCTCTGGCAGGGGGGTTGGACTGGATGAGCTTTCAGAGTCTCTTGCAGCCCCTAACATTCTGTGATTCTGTGAACTGCATACCTTCATGATCTTCGAATCGAACACCAAGCTCAGGAAGGATGTCATCCCGAAGAGCATCACTCAGCTGCAGCACTTCAGTTACTACAGAGCATGAACAATACTTTTAGTGAAGTAAGATTTGGTGAAAATATAATTCTATCCTGCTACATAGTTAAATACAATTAAGATGTTGCTACTCTTTCACACCTGCCAGAGAAAAGCCTTTTGTTTTAAAGTGATGTTCTGCCACCATTCAGCTACACAGAAAGGAACCATGTTTATTTGCAAGAACTTGAAATTCATTAATTTCCTCTGAGATATTCTCATTGCTCCTCAAGTGGAACAGAAAGAAAACCCAAGGCAATTCAGAAATGATGCAGCAAGTCAGCCAGGGTATAGTAGCAGAGTGATACGGCTCTTATGGCTGTGGTAGGATTTCATATAACCCTATGAAAGGCTTAAGAACCCTGTTTTAGACAAATCACACATGAACACATCCCATGCTGCACCCCACTGTGCCTTTGAAGGACTATGATTTATCGGTTTGATGACTACTACACGTATATTTGTCAGAGCAACTGTAATTCAAACATCCTGTGTTTCTACAGATAGTTATCTTTACCACATAGTCTGACCAAGCTGCTTTTTTCAAGCAAGCTTAGCTGCAGCAGAACAGAGAATTCTGATCTGGCTTTCTAGATGGTGACAAGGACATCATGGATAACTTTTTTTCCCCTTGCACACTTATCAAAGAGCCCTTGATGATAGCAAGTGGTTAAGAACTCAAGAGTTAGCTGAAATAGATGCTATGTGGTCTTAAGTGGAAAAAAAGTCTTCATACAAGATATTTACTTGAGTAAGAAATTGTATCAGTCAAGAAGCAGCAGAACAGTTAAGAGGAACTTAATGCATCAAAGGAGCCCCAGTATGTGGTTGTGAGTTTTATTCAGTGACATTTTTTGCCAGTCTTGCCAGGAAACACCAAAGTATGGATACTTGGGTTACATGACACCATGTGCTTATAATAAACAAGTGTTCTCCCTTTCAGCAACTCTCGGCTGGTTAAACCTAAGAAGCAATAGCAGTCTAAAAGATTCTAACTCTGTCAGTAGAAGCTACCATCCAGACTCTGTGCTAAACCCAGCACACAAAGATGCAAGTACCATCCCTGAGCCTTCATACTCTTCCCTACCACCCAGAGCCTCGTAGGGCTGAACAGTGAACAGAACACCAACTATCCCAACAGCATGAAAAAGAACAGCCACCCTATTTCATTGCAAGGGAATGTTCTGCAACCCTCCCTTTGTACAGGAAAGCATTGCAATTTACAGAAGATCTCTGTCTGCTGTGAACCAAATCATTATTTTTCTTGATCTGGAGCAGTTATACACAGTGAACCACATTCAAGTTTGGTGCAACTCTAAATAAGCCATTAAGATAAACAAGGGATAAGATTACTTCACTGGCTGTTAACACTAAAAGGTGCTGGCTCTAACCCAGACAAAGGAATTACACATATCTTATCAAGAATGTATCAGATACACCTACTGCTCATTCAATAAAACATCATCCACTCAGTTGTAAATATTTAGTTATTTGAAGTCATGAATAATTGAACGTTTAAGAAGAAATCCATCAAGATGAAAACTAAGGAGAAAGATATAACCAAACATGTATAATTTATGAATCAAACATCTTCTGATCAATCCTCTGTCATCCAGAGGAGTCAGCATCATGCTTCTTAGTGTTGAAATGTGCCTGTTCTTTGCACAAGGTACTTCCAGAGCAAAGACGTTTGGGGATTGGGTAGGAGGTTGCTTATGGGATGGCCAGAGACAAAAGCCATTATACTCACTGAGCAACAGTGGGATCATGCCTTATGACCAGTGCCCATGAATACCCTGACAGCTAAGCCCTTGTGGATCCTGTCACTATTTCCCAGATCTCTTTCCACTTTTTCTGTGAATTTCAAGCCAAAGAGCCTTGGGTGTGAAACAGATGTGCTGTTGTGAATGGGATCACTGTTACAGGGAGGAAAAGGAGGAGCTTAAAAAGCAGCTTGAGAATGCTGGATATTAAGACTGGCAGCAAAAGACAAGAGCAGCCATGGTTACAATGATCAAGCTTGTCCCAATTCTGGGAACAGATACATTAGGAGTAAGACAGAGGGTTTCCCTGTGTGTCCTAAAAGCAGCTTCGAGCAAGATACCATATGGCACCAGCACCCATGGCAAGGACTAAAGATACAGGCAGAGTGCAATTATGGACACCTTTACCACAGGGTAGCCACTTCAAGCAGATGTCCTGAGGTAAGAAACCACTAAAAACTGAAAAGACTTGTTCCTGTTTGAATATCTGAATAACAATTCATTGCCAATGAGAATTCTTCCCAAGTACCAAGGGCTGCACATGGGTCACGTACAAGTCAAACATCAGGATGTGCAATGCAGAGGTGCTCTGAGCAGCCCATCACTGATGTATTTTGTAGAGGTTTTCTGCACTTCTTTCCCATGTACATCTAGCACAATGTTTTCCCTTTGCTGTTTACCATCATTGGTACATACTGTGCACATATGAAGTCAAAACTCAACTGTAAATGATCAATACAGGTCTGCAGTTGGAATATTAGTAAGCTCATACAATAGAGAATTTATGTAACTAATGTGTTTCAGTGTTAGCTCTTCTGAATGATGGTAACAGCAGCTTTACCAATGGCTATTCTGTGAAGTGTTTTGTAATTCTAGATAGGTTTTTAAAATGTTCTGTGGAGATATTTCTGTTACTCTGCAGGTTTTACAAAAGCAGCACACTTCTTATTTAAACTCCAAGAAGATTTAAAGCAATATAGATCATCGTAATTAATATTTAACACCAGCATCAGGCTATGATAGGGAAACTCCTTTCACTTACACCCACGTGGAGACAGTATCCCCAGCCATTAATCAGAACAACTTTTACAGCAATTTAACACTCCCTACAAGCAAGAATTTAATGGGTACAGGGAAACAAATCAGTAGCATGTCAGTGCAGGTCCTGCCAACCACTACTCGGTTTGCTTACCTCAAATAGTTTAATGAAAGCTGCCTCCCTGGATGAATTGCAGAATGTTCTGTATCCCAACCCCCAATCAAATAGCAACTAGATCCAGACTTATTCTTGCTACTTGATTTATTTTGGGCAAAAACCCAAAAAAATCAATACTTCCCAAGTATGAAACTCCAGTGCCAGAAAGCAATGTAGTGCTAGTTGTGTTCTAAAAATGTTCTACAAGAAGCCCTGTGATACTTAAACCTTACCACTGTTGAGACTGAGGATCAATTTAGCCCAATCATCAGTAAGCAAGGAAAAAATAAAGCCTCATGTAAAATGAGTATTTACATGAAATACTGAATGACCAAAACTCACATTTTTGGATGAGGATATACACACAAACTTCTTGAATTAATTCAAATTACAGAAAATATTTGCTGTTGGAACTAATAAGCCTATTTCTCAGCATCAAGAGCAGTGTGGCCAGCAGGGTGAGGGAGGTGATTCTCCCCCTTTACTCTGCTCTCCTCAGACCCCACCTGGAGTACTGTGTGCAGTTCTGGAGCCCCCAACACAAGAAGGACATGGAACTGCTGGAGTGGGTCCAGAGGAGAGCCACGAAGATGATCAGAGGGCTGCAGCAGCTCTGCTATGAGGACAGGCTGAGAGAGTTGGGGCTCTTCAGCCTGGAGAAGGCTTCGAGGAGACCTTGTAGTGGCTTTCCAGTATCTGAAGGGAGCCTACAGAGCTGGGGAGGGACTATTTACAAGGTCTAGTAATGTCAGGACGAGGGGGAATGGGTTTAAGCTGGAGGAGGGGAGACTTAGACTGGATATTAGGAGGAAGTTCTTTACAGTGAGGGTGTTAAGACACTGGAACGGGTTGCCCAGGGAGGTTGTGGATGCTTCCTCCCTGGAGGTGTTTAAGGCCAGGCTGGATGAGGCCTTGAGCAACCTGCTCTAGTGGGAGGGGTCCCCTGCCACGGCAGGGGGTTGGAGCTGGATAATCCTTGAGGTCCCTTCCAACCTAAACCATTCTATGATTCTATGATTCTATGATCAATTAGGCCTGCAGGAGTTTGACTGACTAATTAACAAATTACAGCTTTGTGCTTTTAAGGAGAACTTCTTATTCCCTGAGAATTCAAAACAGTAGCAGAATAAGGGTTCAGATTCTTTGCCAACTGAATAGATTGTTATCTATATAGTAATGTAATTTCACATTTCTGTAAAATATATGGGTTATTTATCTATGTTTTAGATATTTAAAAATGCCTTCTTTTGCCCTCCAGTACAAATCACAGTGTAAAATAGTTTTAAGAAAACAAGACTCAAATACATATTGAAGACATGTAAAATTCCACAGGCAGCAGTGGAAAATAGTAAGAGCTCCATTAGGAACTAATCAAACAGTAAAATCAAAGAGAGCTTAATGGAACAACCTTCTTAACACCACACAGTTCTGTTGCCAACATAGAGCATGATCAAAGCATTTCAGAATGGGGGGGGAAACACCCAAAACAACTTCTATCAGACTCCCAGATGAATTGTCTAAAGAGAACACTCAATTATCATCCAGGGAGCTGCAATCTCAACTATGCCAACAAATAATAAGGAATATCTTGGGCTATTTATACACAGACACTATCATTGTGTAGCAATCTACACTTTTAAGAGAGCTCCCTGAGGAAAGAGATCATGGATTCTTTCCTACCTAGAAAACAGGGAGTGGCCTAATCTAGAGAAACATCAGCTAGTCCTTGTCATTCCAGAACTTTTGGATACTTTAGGAAATTAAAAAGAAAATTAGCTTAGCAGCTTGTAAAAGATACCCAAATTAAAGAGATAGGCAGGAAAGATGCAAATATGCAGACCAGCTCTGATTTAAAGATGCCTTGCTTTTATTCTCTGAGCAAAGAGAGATTGTATCAACTGGCTCACCCCTAACCCCCCCAGTTTGATTCCTAAAACCTCCAAATCTCATGTGCAGCAATACAGGAAAAAGCAAGTTCTCACCTTTCTTCTCCCTGGCAATTTGTCGCACTCCTTCTCTGAACTCAGAAAGAGCTTGAAGGTATGGCATCACTGTGGATTCAATCTGCAGGATAAATATTTCTACAGTTAGCTTAATCATTATTTAGATGTTAAAAAAAAAAAAATAAGCTGGGGAAGGACTTTTCAGGATATCAGGGAGTGACAGGACTAGGGGGAATGGAGCGAAGTTGGAAATGGGTAGGTTTAGGCTGGACGTGAGGAGGAAGTTCTTCACCATGAGAGTGGTGAGAGCCTGGAATGGGTTCCCCAGGGAGGTGGTTGAGGCCCCATCCCTGGAGGTGTTTAAGGGCAGGCTGGACAGTGCTCTGTCCAGCCTGATCTAGGGTAGGGTGTCCCTGCCCATGGCAGGGAGGTTGGAACTAGACAATCCTTGTGGTCCCTTACAACCCTGACTGATGCTATGATTCTACGAAAACATGCCCTTATCCACTTCATATTTATGTGTTACTGGATGGACCTTGACCCGCCTCAGGCAGATCTGCATCAAAAAAAGTTGTCACTGATCTACTGATGTCAGTAGATAGATTGTAACTTGCATGAGCTGTCAATTTTTTCTTTTGTGCAGATAAAATCAACTTGGAGAAGTTCTGTCTCTCCTCATTCCTTTTTCATCTCCCTTTGCTTACAGACACATCAGTTGCACTGGGTTATGCTATAGTCCAGCTAAATAATGCAGTATAAGAATAAAATGGGCACCCAGAGGAACTTGCTTCTCGGTGGTTTGTGTTGCTTTACTGGGGTCCAGCTGCTTGTCAGACATAATACCAAGTGAAATTGATATTAGGACATACTTCATTACAGCATAGATTCTTTCCTCAGATGTCAGCTTACGTTAATTGTATTTATTTCCAGGAGAGTGTTGTTGTCTGTACTGCTCACACAACTCAGTCTCCCACAAAAAGTGGGTAGAGATTACTGTTGAATTATTTCAGGTGTAAGTAAATGCTGGTCATGAAAACTCAAAAAAAACCCCACATTCCTGAGAATCCTGTTCTCAATGGTAGTGAATAGCAACAGCAAGCAGCTAGGGAACAGCACTGAGTAACTACAGAAACACCTAGAGATCAGTGCCATCTGCCAACACTTCCCTGGAATCCCAACAGGCACCCAGGGCACTGCTTAGAGGTTTTGTTACTTTGGAGGGCAGGAGAAAGGAGAGGAAAAAATGGACACTTTTGTTCTTCCCTACATTTTCCACATCTCTTTCCCATCTGTTGAATTGCCATGACAAATTTCTGTGCAATCAACAGACAAGATAGTCCATTGTGCTCCAAAAGAGCCCATATAAAAGGAGCAGAGGGGCTCTGTTAAACCTTTTCATAAACATGAACACTGTGCAATCAGTTTCACAACTGGAACTGCTACTGGCAAGTTTGGCAGAAGGAAGAGATTCAGGAAAGGGAGCAACAGATACATCTTCAGTTGCCTTCTGTACACTGAAACCAGCTCAACATGTCGATGAGGCAGTGTCAAGGTAAGTATGTACTGCCACTACTTTTATCAGTCATTTACAGATGCTGTTCCAAGCTATTGCCAAGCTTTCAATAAAGCATAGCTGCAGTAAACACTGCCTGAATGAAATGTTAAATATGAATTTAATTTTCATTTTCCCTAAAAGAGATAAGCTGCTGTCTCTCTTCTGAAATTCAAAATAATTCTGAGCTAAATTGAAATGCACTACTGATGGGTTTTGGTAGGGCATACTGAGCATTTTTCCTTATTATCCTTGTTAAATCTTTACTAGAGATCTCCACAGCACAGTAATTAAGTATTTGCATGGGCAATTATCAGATGAGTGTTCATTCACATTCTTCAACCACAAGCAAGCTTTCATCTTTCTTTGATGAATAAAAGCTTTAGCTTTTTTGTTATACTACAAATGTTTTAGTTCCTTCTTCTAAGGAGAAATAGGATAAACACATATGGTCACAGCTTGGAATGCAGAAAAATAATTGAAAATCAGCACTGGTTTGTCCATGTCACATTTCTTTGCATAAACAAAGAGAGCAAAGTTATTAGCTTTCCTATGGAGTTATTTTCCTGCCTGCACCATGAAACATTACTGTTATCAGATCAGCACTTTTCTCAGGTATCTCCAAGGACTTCCAGAAAAATCAGAGTGGAACTGTTGGGTGGCCAAAGCAAAACAACCTGCCATAACCAGATAAAAACTGTGGCTACAATGAGGCAGAAAGAGATTGAAATGTGGATAAAACTGCAGCTGCCTCCAGGCTGGTTTTTGGTGTACCACAAGGAAGTTTAATCAGTATAATTATATTTTTGAAGCTACTTAACAGACAAATACTTGTAATGACTCTTTAGACCATAACATGTGCTGTCTGCAGTTAACGTGGTTTGTTAAACAGACTCATCATTCAGAGGGTAATTCTTTTCTGGTTGCTATACAATTTGTCTATCATTAAGTCAAACAAACCTATAAAAAACCCCAACTCTCGCAAAGGGAAAATTCTGCTCCCTAAGCCAATTAATTAATTCAGATGTAAATGTTAAAGAGGAAAAAATGCAATTTGGCTACAAATCAGTAAGGTAATCACTTTAACCTAAGCTTTCAAAGGACACAGTAATTTTGTATGGTGTATTTGTCCTTCACTTACATTTATGTTTTGATTGCTCCCTCCAACAGCAAAACCAATTGCATCATCACTTTCTATGGCACCAAAAATCTGGTCAAGGAAAGGAAAAAAAAAGATAAGATTGTATACATTAAGTCACAGACATGTGAAAACTAAGCAAAATCACATGTATTAGGGTTTTGGAACCACCTAATTCTCATTTAACCCACAATGGCTTTCCAGTATCTGAAGGGAGCCTACAGGAAGGCTGGGGAGGGACTATTTACAAGGTCTAGTAATGTCAGGACGAGGGGGAATGGGTTTAAGCTGGAGGAGGGGAGACTTAGACTGGATATTAGGAGGAAGTTCTTTACAGTGAGGGTGGTAAAACACTGGAATGGGTTGCCCAGGGAGGTTGTGGATGCTTCCTCCCTGGAGGTGTTTAAAGCCAGGCTTGATGAGGCCTTGAGCAGCCTGCTCTAGTGGGAGGTGTCCCTGCCTATGGCAGGGGGTTGGAGCTGGATGATCCTTGAGGTCCCTTCCAACCTAAACCATTCTATGATTCTATGATTCTATAATTCATTGCTCTAATATGATGTTTTGTATTTTACAGCACAGTAAGCATTGGTTTTCAGACTTAGCTTTAAATTTGTCAGACTTGATGTTCTGACTTCATATTTTTTTCTACTATCTAATTTTCTTTGCATGTCTTAGGGGCTCTCTACTAGCAAATAAAACAAAGTGAAATTATAAAGTAACATCAGAATTGTTCCTGCTGCAGCACACACTGTAATTTGAGGTAGTTTTTGTTGAGGGGTTGTTTTAGTTGGGAGGTATGCAGAAGACCTAGGTTCCTACAAGACAGAAAACAAAGACTTTACAGAACCCTATGTACCTGAAAAATACAACAGTTACAGTTGCACAGTGCAATAGCAACCTCACTACTTGGTATTACATACCTTTAGCATTTGAGTGAGATAGGCACTGATGTTTTCTAAAAGAAGTCTGTTTGGCATTTGTCTGGAAGATTTCTTGGCAGCAATGTAGCAGTTACTCTGACTGACTAATGAACGCATTTCTTCTAAGACAGAGCGGGTGTCAACGTTGTCACACAATGCTTCGTGAATTGCTGCCTTCTTGTCGTAGAAACTACAAAGAAAATAAAACAGGTTTTGCTGTGGATGTCAGAAGTGTCAGCAATCTGCTCTGAAGAATCTCTGTTGGAAGAGTGAGAAGACCTAAAAGTGAGATAAATCTTTTGTTGGTCATGGTGAAGGAAAACCAGATGACCAAGAAAAAGGCACTATAATGATGCCTGTTCTGCTGCTATGGACAAAGGAAGGCAGGAAAGTCAAATTAGCAACAACTATCCAAACAAATCACATCAAACACTTTTTCTTCTACTAACTGTTTCATACTAGTTTCTAAAGCAGTATAAATTGTTTATTTGGTACCTTTCATGTGCTTACTTGTACAAGCCAAGTACTCTGCTAAATATCTTTCCAATGAGAAGCACAAAGTGAAGAGTTATGAAGCTGTTGAAAGCAGATATAATGAATAAAATCCTGTGCTGTTCATGAGTATGTACCATAAGTAATAAAGTGTATTAAGTACCATGTTGTCAAACTGCTGTTTCAAGTAACAGACTTTTGTTCAAGAGAAAAGTGCACAAAAAGTTGTAGACAAAAGAGACAAATCCAAATATCCATGCAGCATATCTTCTGTTCCTCTTTCTCCCTTCCTTTTGACTTCTTTATCACTTACTATCTTCCCTCTTTAAAACAAAAACTGTTATCTGTACCATCCTCCAGCTGAAGATGAAATTTTTAGAGGACATCACTAAACAGAACCACCAGCACTTGTCTCTTCAATAGTCAACATCTCTGTCCACAACAATGAAATCATGGAATCAACCAGGTTGGAAGAGACCTCCAAGCTCATCCAGTCCAACCTAGCACCCAGTCCTGTCCAATCAACCAGACCATGGCACTAAGTGCCTCATCCAGTCTTTGCTTGAACACCTCCAGGGATGGCGACTCTAATACCTCCCTGGGCAGCCCATTCCAATGCCAATCACTCTCTCTGTGAAGAACTTCCTCCTAACATCCAGCCTAGACCTCCCCCAGCACAACTTGAGACACTGTCCCCTTGTTCTGTTGCTGGTTGCTGCTTGCTGCTGGCAGAAGAGATCAACCTCCACCTGACTACAGCCTCCCTTTAGGTAGCTGTAGACAGCAGCAAATGGACTAGGAACACTTTCAGTACTGCAAAGTGAAATGTTTCTGGCTTTAATTTTACACATAATAGAAGCGCCACAGGAAGCTATTTGTGACAGACTGCAATATTGATACCACTGTCTCTCTCAACAATGCATTTCAAACATTGGCACTTATCTTTTGTGCTTTCAGTCAGGTCATCTAACTTCTGTTTGTCTCAGTTTGCTCACTGCACTTTGAGACATGTAAAATACTATTTTCCCAGTTGTAACCACTGTGAATTATCAGTCACTTCTCAGACACAAGGACATTTCCAGTAGTGAAGAAAATGACAGCTATCTAACAAAACTCTTCTCTTTCACTCTCAGAACAGGATGATGAAGCATGCCAGTGCTCTTAACATAAATGAAAGGGAAACTACCAATTTCATCTATACCTTGTAAAGCTCTTACAGTCTCACAGTCTCACAGTATCACCAAGGTTGGAAGAGACCTCACAGGTCATCAAGTCCAACCCTTTACCACAGAGCTCAAGGCTAGACCATGGCACCAAGTGCCACGTCCAATCCTGCCTTGAATAGCTCCAGGGACACCGACTCCACCACCCCCCTGGGCAGCCCATTCCAGTAGCCAATGACTCTCTCAGTGAAGAACTTTCTCCTCACCTCAAGCCTAAATTTCCCTTGGCGTAGCTTGAGGCTATGTCCTCTCGTTATGGTGCTGGCTGCCTGAGAGAAGAGAGCAATCTCCTCCTGGCTACAACCACCTCTCAGGTAGTTGTAGACAGCAATAAGGTCTGCCCTGAGCCTCCTCTTCTCCAGGCTAAACAATCCCAGCTCCCTCAGCCTCTCCTCGTAGGGCTGTGCTCGAGGCCTCT
>WAAF01011610.1:779658-1020857 GCA_013400475.1 Tricholaema leucomelas
CCCTGAGCCTCCTCTTCTCCAGGCTAAACAATCCCAACTCCCTCAGCCTTTCCTCGTAGGGCTGTGCTCGAGGCCTCTCACCAGCCTCGTCGCCCTTCTCTGGATACGCTCAATCATCTCGATGTCCCTTCTAAACTGGGGGGCCCAGAACTGAACACAGTACTCAAGGTGTGGTCTAACCAGTGCAGAGTACAGGGGCAGAATGACCTCCCTGCTCCTGCTGACCACACCATTCCTGGCTCTCTTGGCCACCTGGGCATACTGCTGGCTCATGTTCAGGCGGGTATCAATCAGCACCCCCAGATCCCTTTCTGTCTGGCTGCACTCCAGCCACTCTGACCCCAGCCTGTATCTCTGCATGGGGTTGTTGCGGCCAAAGTGCAGCACCCTGCACTTGGAGCTATTGAATGCCATCCCATTGGCATTCAATCCCATTCACTAGCTACTACAGAGTTGGGGAACTCAGTGCAAATGCTACAGACTTATAAATACCACTGCATAAATAGCAAGTGATTTTGCAAAATAATTAAACATGTAGCTACACTATGGCTATTCACAGAGAAGTAGAAATGCTCCACTCACCTTTTGTTCAGCTCTGCTTCCTGATTTCCCCATTTCTGAAACTGGCCTGTCACATCAGTGGGAGCTCGAAGAATATCCTTCACATTTAAAAAGAACTCCTGTGAAAGAAGAATATAGTTTAAAACCAGTTTAAATTAGACATAACCAATATTTACTACAAAGAGGCACTAGTTCTGAAATTTAAGTTTATAGTTTCAGTACTGTATCAGCTGAATGTCTGTTGAAAACAAGGAAGCTCGTTCAATTTGCATAACTGTAAACCATAGCTGAACTATAATTCAGTTCTCTCTCAGCTCTGCCACTGTTCAATACACTATATTCTAACACCAAGCTGCTCAAATACAATACCATTTAACAACAGTTTAGGCAAGAGTTTCTACGGCAGATGTTTAAAGGTGTTGCCAGCAATGGAAGCTCAAGAATGGTTTTACAGTGAGGTCCTATTTCTTGTGGGCATCCAGCTTTATGAAAATTTTCACTTATTCTGTGGCATAAAGCTATTATTTTACATAAAAAGCAGAACAGCTTCAGCTGGAAAGACCAAGATTAGTGATCTCAACATGCTGTGAGAAATGTGGGTTTAAATCACAGCTCAAATCTATGTAGGAAAGTAACTGTGCCTGATCTCTCATGTAAGCCCGCAAGGCACAGAGGCAAATGCTGGATGTATGTGGTGAGGAGACCAGGTAGGAATGATATTCCCTCTTCCCTTTGGCTATGTTTGTGTAAAGTCTGATATGGCAAACACGTTACAAGAGTGTCTGTTGGACTGAATCCTGTAAGCAAGCTGAACTGAGAAACTATCTTGTATCTAAGTGCCAAGCTGCTCGGAGATGTCAGAATTTGGAGAGAACACCCAGCTGCAGAGAAACGCAACTGTCTGTGGAACTTACATGATTTCACTGTTCAGTGACAGCTAAACAAACACTGTGACATCCCACCTGATGAATTCAAAAGGCAAACTCAGTCTGTGAGCACGGCCTATATAATCACTGGGCTCTATTCCTTGAAACACATCCGACAGCACAAAGCTTAGAGCTGGAGGAGGAAGAGAAAGCTTACTTACATTCATAAACTTCTCATACTGAATGGCTGACTCCATGGTATTACTGGAATAATCCAGTGTATCCTTCCACGAGTGCATGAGGAAAGCCAACCGTAACTGCCGTGCTATTAGGAGATTCAAAGTAAATAGGGAAAATAATCTTAATGTAAAGGTTTTTTATAGCCTCCAATACTGCAGTGGCTAAGAACATAATTTTTAATACTGGTATTATCAGAATACAAAAAAAAAAGCAAGAAAACTATTACCCACACAAACAATACCAACAAGAAAGCTGTTCTAAAACCAGAAAGACACCTCAAGTTAGCCAGTTTTGTGAACCCTATTATGTGCCTGATTAGCAAAATTACTACAGTCAGCACTCAAAGTACATCAAAAGCATTCCAATTTCAAAGTAATTTGTACCTGTATGTTTCTTCAGTGCATCTTTTATGGTAATGAAATTCTTCAAAGATTTGGACATCTTACAACCAGCAATTGTTAAGTGGCCAGTATGCAGAAAATACCGAACCCAGTGATCGTTGTCAAAGTAAGCCTGCAGCAAAAACAAACCCCCAAGGACCCAATGCTGATGCTGTTTACACACATATCATGAAACAGGATAGCTTAAGAATAAAATCCTGAGAACACAACATTAGGCTTATGTAAAACACACTTAAAATTTTAAAAATTAACTGATGGATTTGTGTAAGTTGCAGTCAAAACATGTTGCTTTTTGACTGTGGAAACTGAATGCCAGTTCATTCACCTCAGACTGTGCCAGCTCATTGTCATGGTGGGGAAAGCGGAGATCGAATCCTCCTCCATGAATATCCATCGACTCTCCTAGGATGGATCCAGCCATAGCAGAACATTCTATGTGCCAACCCGGACGACCCTATTAAGAATAAAACATTTCTTGACTACCAGTTAGTTGTCTTTCTCTCCTGCCTATGTACCATTCCCTCACTGGTCTGCTCCTGAGCAGTTACAATCCTGAGGAAATGGAATAGTTTTATGAAGAAGAAATGATTCTTTGTCTCATCTTCATAAATGTATATTGTGAATCTGAAGATCAAATATGGAATATACATCTTTGGTTATCCTGCTTATTATAGTTTTTAAAATACATTGGTATTTTTGATCACAAGGGGAAAAAAAGTTTCTATAAAATTGCTGCAGCTAAAGCCTGTACACAAAAAAAAGGAGAACAGATTACCAGTAATAGCCATCATGAACCTACATACAGACTCCTGTTTAGAAGGTATCAGACTGATACATATTCCAAATTACCTATGGTTCAGTACAAGATCTCCATATTCTATACATTATTAATATAAGGTGAGGCAAAGTATTTGTGTAACATGCTATTTAGTAAGGTATCACAGAATCAACCAGGTTGGAAGAGACCTCCAAGATCATCCAGTCCAACCTATCACCCAGCGCTATCCAGTCAACTAGACCATGGCATTAAGTGCCTCATCCAGGCTTTGTTTCAACACCTCCAGGTGTTGAAGATCTAAACCCTGATTATAATGCCCTTACCTTTCCCCATGGAGAATCCCATGAGGGCTCTCCTGGCTTGGAGCACTTCCACAAAGCAAAATCATTTGGAGAATGTTTCTCACTCAGGCGATCAGCTGAGATGCTCAGATCACCTTTCAAAAGGGAAAATGCAAATATATACATTTGATTTAAGCACCAGCATTACTGATTCTTAGTCTTGCTGTGACTTACATCAAAGTAGATTAAAGAAATAAGAAAAAAAACAAAACACCACTCAGCTCTCAAAATTCCCCATAATTAGCCTTGAAAATCCTTTGTTTAATGTTTGGTGGACAGGAAATCTTACAAGTATCAGCTGCATTGCTTTCTAAGTTTTGACACGAGATTCATCTACACTCTCCCTGCAGGCAAATTCCAATATTGCAGTTACAGAAAAAGAAGCAAGAACAAAAAAAAAAACCTCATAGACAAGTAAGACTGCAGAGTCAGCTCACTCCAAAGTTAGAAAGATCCAAATTAAGACCAGAGTTGTCTCACTCTACACACACACCATGCTCTTAGCATATTTCTTCCCCTCCCAATCTTGGCAGTTGCACAGAATGGCTGGGAGCTGTTCAGTAGCTACATTTACTGCTTTATCAGCATCACAGATATGTTATGCAGTATTTGCTCTTAGCACCTTACGATCATTTTAAGTGCTACTCTGATTATAACACCTTTAAAACAGAATTTACCATTTCTGCAGTAGTGTCCAAGACTAAAAGTGGTTACCAATAGCACCTACCACCTAAGAATCCAAGACAGATTAAAGGCAAATTTGTCAAAGTTAAGCTTATCAATTAATTTTGATGTACAGGTTGAGATATCTGCAATCTCAGATGTTTAGAATGTCTAACACTTTTTATATTTAGAAGTATTAGACTTTTATTTACATTAATTGCAGCTTTAAAAGCTTTAGTATTTCTGCTGCCTGGAACAGTTAAAACAACATTGCCTGTCAGGGTAAGGACAATCACCCCAAGTGAGCTACAGCAGCTAAACTGACATATGCACAGTCTCAGATAATCAATCATTCAGCATCAGTTCCTATTTGCAAAAGGACACAACAATTCAACAGAAGTGGGGGAAATGACACATTCCTGTTACCACAAAGATAAGGTTTAAGGCAGCACCTTTTATTTCATATAGAAGATTTCAGCTATAAGGTTTTGAATTAAGAAGGAAAAAAAGAACATATCCATTTTAAGGTGCAGGTCTCAGATTCTGCTTGTTTCACCTAGATTAAGTGTCCTAATTTCATCTAGTATGAGTGTCATTTTAATATGCTTTTTACAGGCTTTCTGGATGATTTGCTGCTAAAACTGTATAATCTTAGGAACAGATAACTAACGAGGCTTACTGAGTTATTTTAATCTACTCTTCTGCTATGGATCAACTATAAATCCATATTTAGATTTAGCTCAACACACACGGTTTACAAAGTAAAAGAGTTCTGATTGTGGGAGAGGGAGCTAAATATTTGTCATGAAATAACCACAGCCTGAGGTGGAGAGCTTTCACCTGGCACAGAGGAGACCCACCTTTGCTCCTACTTTACATCAGATGAACAGCAAATAACTGGGCTATAGTCAAATGTCTGCGCTATTCCCAATGCTGACCACCCAAAAACAAACTAAAAAATCCAAGGCAAAACCATCTTAGAATGAATATTGTTTCTTCATATTTTCAAATTACACATTTTCAGGGAAGTGCTGGCTTTGAAAAGAAATCTGTTACAGGAAGCACAGCAGGCAAACCACTCAGCTCTGAAAACAACTGTGATTCAAATGTCAGTGAAATCAATTGAAGAGATCAACACATCATAAGTTTCTTCAGCAACTCAAGCAAGTGTTTTTTTTTCTTTTTTTACCTTCACCCTCTTGGAGAGCTTTTTGATCACCTACAGCTTCAGGAACCAGCTTAGCATAGGAGTGTTTTTCACTGGAATCAAACTTCATAGTATCAAAGTATACAGATCCATTGGACACATACCTGAAAAGTTCAAGATCATTATTTAGCCAACTTTCTACCAAGACTTAAGTGAATTTCATCCCCAAAATCACTGTCTTAAGTTCTGTAAGCTACTAGTCAGTAGTGTAAAGATGTCTTAAATGAGCCTGTTTTAGACCTTACCATAAAGACTTCAGAGGGACTACTGAAAGGCATAATAAAACTGACCAAAAGGAAAAACAACTAATATCTTTTGTTAAACTCTTAAGAGGTGAGACATCAGGTAACAGCCCCAAGAGGCGAAATATCTACAATACTTCCAAGTATTTTGCAACAATGTAATACAAATCATGTTTGTTTCAGTCTGTTTTGTCCTCCACTCTGCTAATTTCATCCCACTAGAGCCATAATAAAATCTCTGTCAGGAAAGCAAGTCCATAATAAGAACTCTGACACAAGGCAAGTTTCAAGACGGCCAGAAATGTAGATAACTCAGTACAAGCAATTTTTAACTGTCTCTTTTTTTAAATGAAATTATTTATCATCTAAATTTAAAGGAAGAACATGCAAGAGACATTATGGCAATCTGAACCACAGGTTTGTCTTTTCCACAACAAAATTACATCCATATAAAACAATTTAGGCTACTACCAGAAAGAGAACTCAAAAATTTTGAACAGGAATCTACCATGGTACTTAGGAACTTCCAGAGCATTAGCTTGACTTTTACAAATATTAGATATTAATGGCAGGAAAACTGTTCACTATTACTTCTTTATCAAACATTTTATTTACAACTGCTTTCTAACCATCTCCTCATTGAATGCATTTTTCAGCCCACTTATTGAAGGCCAGGAGTCAAACACAGTTCAAGTGAATGAGACTTCTGACTATCTCCTAGAGTACTGTGTGCAGTTCTGGAGCCCCCAACACAAGAAGGATATGGAACTGCTGGAGCAGGTCCAGAGGAGAGCCACGAAGATGATCAGAGGGCTGCAGCAGCTCTGCTATGAGGACAGGCTGAGAGAGTTGGGGCTCTGCAGCCTGGAGAAGAGAAGGCTTCAAGGAGACCTTGTAGTGGCTTTCTAGTATCTGAAGGGAGCCTACAGAGCTGGGGAGGGACTATTTACAAGGTCTAGTAATGTCAGGACGAGGGGGAATGGGTTTAAACTGGAGGAGGGGAGATTTAGACTGGATGTTAGGAGGAAGTTCTTTACAGTGAGGGTGTTAAGACACTGGAACGGGTTGCCCACGGAGGTTGTGGATGCTTCCTCCCTGGAGGTGTTTAAAGCCAGGCTGGATGAGGCCTTGAGCAACCTGCTCTAGTGGGAGGTGTCCCTGCCTATGGCAGGGGGTTGGAGCTGGATGATCCTTGAGGTCCCTTCCAACCTAAACCATTCTATGATTCTATGATTCCACCCTATAGATTTAACCACCTAACTTCTTATAATATTATAACAAAGATAAAAGTACAGAATAGCACAATTTCATGGTGTCTTTTGCAAAGGAACCTGCAGTTCCTTTCTCTGATCAAACACTAATTCTGGAAAGACTGCATATGAAAATAGAGAAGACAGTTTGCAGGTAAGGACTGAAAGCAATCATTCTAGCCCTGATATGGAATCAATGCACAATAAAAGCATCCAGTACCAAACCTACCCGTAACCGTTAGCCACAATCTTTTTCACAAAGTCCACAATTTCTGGCACAAATTCACTAACCCGTGTTAAAACATCTGGAGGTAAAACCTAGAGGGAAAAGCAGAATTTTATATCAGAAGTATATATTTATACAAGTATGCATTAGATATAAATACATATATAAAATACATTGGTTCAAAACTGGCTTAAAAGCAAGTGAGACTAGAATAAGACTCCTATTTCAAGCTTTCTGTTCTGAAAAGATGTGCTGTGGCCATTTTTGACTCAGCCTTTAGGGCAAAACTAACAGCAAACTACTATAGGAGTTCTCTTCTCTCAGGCAGCCAGCATCAGAACAAGAGGACACAGCCTCAAGCTACGCCAGGGGAAATTTAGGCTTGAGGTGAGGAGAAAGTTCTTCACTGAGAGAGTCGCTGGCTACTGGAATGGGCTGCCCAGGGAGGTGGTGGAGTCACCGTCCCTGGAGCTGTTCAAGGTAGGATTGGACGTGGCACTTGGTGCCATGGTCTAGCCTTGAGCTCTGTGGTAACGGGTTGGACTTGATGATCTATGAGGTCTCTTCCAACCTTGGTGATACTGTGAGATGTCAGCTTTTCTCCCTATTGCCTCTCTGACAGAACAGGCAATAAGTCCCTTTGATTTGCAGGTGAATAAATAAACTTTCATTGATCTAAGTCACTGCACACAACACAGCATTCATCTGCAACAGGCAAAGCTGTCCTTGATTGTATCACCACATCATTTCTTAGTGCTGAAGACTGAGTAATCAGTCTAAATGCTGAGCTTGGCAGGGCTGTTTTGTGCCAGCTAACAGAGTCTCTAAAACTTCTGGATTAGTCGATGATTATATTGCACCAAGGTGAAGGGGTGGAGTGCACACATCAAAATTGATCACCAGTTAACTGACTGGTAGCGTGCACAATGGATTTAAGTTTGTTGGGATAGAAACAGAACGGGTAGAGATTTAACAGCCACCTATTCATATTAAAGGAAATATTTCATCAAATATGGTCAAACATGAGGTTTTTTAAACCTGTTAAGGAGCTAAATTCTATTATGGGTGTTCTGAGGCATGCAACGTAAACTTTGAGAACAGAAAACAGTTTACTTACGTTGAGTGCTTCCATATCTTTATGAAATTCCCCTTCCCAGAACTTGGGGAGCTTTGAGAATATGGAATTGTCAGTCACTTGACTGCCAAATTTTGTGTCCAACCAGTCAGACAGCAAATCTTTGGCTTCTTCCAACAGTATCTATGAAACAATAACTGTAAGTGCAGCTACCAAAGACTTGCCCTGTTTAAACTCTACAAGAAAGATCCGATTCTGACCAGAGACATTTGCTAAAGGAAAAAGACACTTGGCTTCGAATACAGAGTAATTTAAGCTTCTACCAGACCTTTGCCATCCTGTCCTTCATAAATATGGATGAAACAAACCAAGGAAGGAAGATAAACTTGTAAGTGATATCTGCTTTGATATCAATCACTTAAATAGGTGTGGGAATTTACACTGTAAACACAGGGCAGAACTTGCAGTTACACCACATCATCTGTTCCACTCATTGGCACTGAATGATGCTAACAGAAGCCTTCTCCTATCAGAGGCAGAAACACTTATGCAGAAAACTGCCACCAGTATTTGAATGTTCATTAATGCATGTTCAGTAATCTATACTGAAACTATTTCATAAAGACAAAAAAGTCAAAGAGAAAACACCCCATGGGAAAGATAAAAATAACAGAGTAATTATCATAGTGGGAGAGGAAAAAAGTAACTGATAAAACCAGTATTCCAAACCCACATATTTGAATTCAAGGATTAATTTTCTGGTATTAAATGGGAGACTGAGGACTAGGAGGACTAAAAGTTCTCTTTTTATGAATAAAAAGCCTCATCATGTTTCAGGGCATTATTACAAACTGGACATTGTTTTTAATTCCCCCTAAGAATTATAAGCCAAATAAAGTATCAGAAGAAGTTCATACTGACCTCGTGACATCTGTTGATCTCTTCTGCAGGGAGTTTTGATTGCACAGCTTCTTGTAGAGGGTCAAAGGCAGACTTCACTGCATTTTGAATTCTTTCCAGCATTTGCTTTTTATCTGGGTCTGTTGTCTCATTTAATTTAACTGAAAAGAGCTACAATGCATGAAAAAAATCAATCAGAAAATAATTTGCAGTACCTTCTGCAGTGCAGCAAAATTTGCAGCATATTTTGCTATGTTCTATGCACAATATATTGTCTTAGCCACTTAGTGCCTTGCTAACGAAGAATACATTATGCCACAGAAAAAACTTTGATATCAAACTCCTGAAACACATTCCTCATCAGAAATAAAAAGGAAGTCCAAAAAAGTGATTTCACATCCAGCTTCAGTTTTTTTCAGAATGACTTTATCAATTACTACATCATCATTCCTCTTGTTTAGCAACTTCCCATTCCTACACAGATGATCATCTTAATTACGCATTTGATAGTCACGGCCTGAAAAAGAGAAGCTTTAATGTGAAACACAGAGTATGTTAGATGATCAGAATTGAGCAGAATTTCCAGGCCTCCTACTCCCAGGCCTGTACTTAATTCATAAGACTGATAATCAATTTGTGATCTGTAGTTCTAAAAATGACCAGAGAATCACCTTTCCCCACCTTTGGTCCAGCATAGACAATTTATTATATCCTAAAGCTTTGGAGACTTGTGCTCTTTCTGAAGCCATCAGTGCTACAAAAGAGAAATCTCACAAGCTTTAAAAGATTATAGATACAACACTGTCTAGAAGCCATTTAAAAGGGTTATTTACAAAGTTTGAGCATCCAAATGCTTTGTTGAGCTTTTCCCTCAAAAATATACAGACACATTTGCAAACAAGTTCAGGGATGTTTTTTTTATTCCTGACAGTTCTTGCCATTTCAAAACCAATGGAGAAAGCAGTTCCATTAACATTTCTAATTTGTGTGCTACCTGTTCAATAAGAACAACTGAAAGTTTAAGGAAGCAGCAAAGTTAAGAGTCATTTTTTTAGATGCTTTGCTACATATTGAGTAAGGAGCTAACATGCTAGCAGAGATTAAATATCACACCCACCTCTAAGGCAGTTTTAACATCTTCTAGTAGCTGATCTGGTGCTGATTTGTTCTCTCTATACCGTTCATAGAGGTAATTTTGTCTTGCTCTTTTGATGATCTATAGAGAAGTGAAAGTATTTTTGTGAAGTGACACATAGTTAAAGAAAGTGCAATCTATTACATATCAAAAGCATTTCAGAATCCCTGTAAATTTAAGAGGCTTCAAGGATTACATGCTGTAATAAGAAACCCAGAACACATGATAATGAGTTAATCAGTTACCTCAACAGAGTTAATTAGGTCTCTCGACAACAAACAAGATATTATCTTTGTTAGCTTAATCTCCATTACTTATGACAACATTTATTTATATACAACACAGGCTTTGCTGCCATGGGAATGCTACAAACCTGAGAAGAATCAAGGACTTTGTGTACAAAATGTATATCAAAGTTACGATTTGCCTTGGCTGATCCAATGGCAATTACATATGACTCTGACTTCTGTGCTCAAAGTACAGTATTTTAGACTGCCATTTAAAAAGATCTTACCTTATCATCAATATCTGTTATATTCATACAATAGAAAACATCATATTTAAAATAATCCCTCAAGACTCTTCTCAGGATATCAAATGAGATGTATGACCTGAAAGTAAAAAAGATAGGGAGGTGTTTTTACTGAATACTTCAAGTGCATTTCTATTCTATGCACAACCTACTTTAATATGAGTCAGTAACTTTATAGCAGTTCTAATTTTCTCTCATTTACTGGTAAGTTTTTAATTACACAATGATGTAACATTGTAACATGCTTTTAATCTTAAATCTCAAGTGTTGAGCCTAACAATATTATTTTCTAGTAATACACTCATCTAAATAAAGTACTTTTTTCTATTAATCTTTTGCTTCAAATGCTGTATCAAAATAAGCAGCTGTAGTACCTGGCATGTCCCATGTGAGAAGCATCATAAACTGTTGGACCACAGCAATACCACAACACTTTTTTTCCATTTTGAGGCTGAAAGATTTCCTGAATTGAAAGGAAAGGTACAGTGATCAGAAGAAACTGAAGATGTGATCTCAGGCCAGTAACACCACATTTGGTGATTAGAATGTGAAAATATCGATTACAATTACAGAAAAAAAAAGGGAACAGTTACTCCACTCCCTATTTTAGCATAATAAAAGATCACCACTAGCTTTATCACGTAAGAGAGAGCAGGGTGTGAGCGTTTATGGTACCTGCACTCCTATCAATCAAGATATCAGAGTACAAACATGTGGAATAGGCAGGACACTGTTCAAGCTGCATTTGTAAAAGGGAAGACCAGGCTCTCTTTTGCACTGAAAAAGGTTACAGAACATAATGATTTCACACACCCTTGAATACTATATCCCATGTATCATTAGTATTCTTAATCTTTCCCAAAAGACCTTCAAACCAGATCACAAGAAGCTTTACCAGATTATATGATAATGAGATAATAATTGCCAAGGTTTTGTTACACAAATGTCTAAAGAAAGAAACTGATTTTATTCTGTTCACGTTACTTATGCTTTACAGCTGAACCCTTGCCTGTTTTGCATGATGACAACTTGCAGCTGGGAACTATGTAGTGTGCACTGTGCACATACTTGTAGTATATGTAGATTTATTGTACACATTGTAACACATCCAGCAAATACAACTGACTGACACAGTCCCTCTGGTATGTGCTTGCTAACGTTCCACAAAATACAACCCAAAAACCTGTCTATTGAAAGGTCAACACTTCAGAAACAAACATTTGATGACTTCTCTATTTGTGTTTGTATGGAAATCTCCACTTTTCTTTCTCTTGTTTGTTTGTTTTAATTTAGTCACCTTATTTCGAGTCAGACTGTTGTAGAGGCAGAGCCTAGAATGTTTTGTGCCTTCGGGGGGAGACCAGGGGGGCTGCAGGCGCTTGCCTTTACCTGGGGGGGCGGAAAACAGTTTAAAGAGAACTGAAAAGACACTTTCCACAAACAGATTTGCAATACAATTTCTTATCACATTGTTAACTCATTTAAAAAATAATAAATCTGTATGTAATAGATAAAGCCATTCCAATCCTAATAATCCAATTACTTTTGTTACACCTTCCTGCAAAGCTACTAAAACCGAATTATTTCAACCTAACTTATTTTGTACTCTCTTACTTGCCATTCTTATTAATTGTTGATCCAAGTAACAGGAAGGAAAAGGGTAAGAGTATGGATTCAGTTAAAGCATTAACAGGAGCTTTGGAATTTGATGAATAATTAATAGAGCTTTACAGCAGTCCTGGGCTTTCTGCAATGCCAGATTTTACTGGGACAGCATATCACAGACTTCACACAGAATCTGAAAAAAAATCTCCAGAGCCCAAAGTTAGTCTCTAGAACCAATATTGACAGAGTGTGTGTACTCAGGGTCGGAGGGATGTGAGACAAAAAGGTTTAGAAAGAACCTCAGCTTTTCACCATGCACTGCTGCTATGTACGCAAGGCATTTTTGAACACACTTGTCTACCACAACTATGCTGCAATCCAGCACGAGGCCAAATGTTGCCATTAAAGAGAGAAGATAAAATCCAAGGCAATATCAGTGACAATACTCTTGCATACATTTTCTTCTACATTTTCAAGAAGCAACATCAGTTGTTGAAATCATGTTTTTTTTAAACCAAACTGTATATCAAAGAGCTGCAGTTTGCCATGCACAGAGCTGCTTACAGCTATAATGATGTTAAGCCAATTATTGCATTAAGTAGGAATGAAAGCAAACCAGGAAATTCAAAAATACAGCAAGGTTGCCAGCTTAAAACACACAGCCTAGCACTCTTGGAATGCTCATGGTATGTGTTTTAACTGCAATTACAGTATTATACAAGCTACTTGTTTTGACAACAAAACTGCCTGTCTCAGGGTGCTCTTCATTAACTCTGTTACCCTAATAACTTTGTATGATTATTTTGGTCTAAAACCAAGTCATGTAAACATTTGTAGCATAAAAAAAGTTTAATCTCTTCCTCATCTTCCTTTTTTGAGTAAGTGCCTAAGTAAGTTAAAAAAAAACATATATATAACTGCATCACTCTGTCTCACAAATGGCCTCCATTTAATCTGCATGTTATGGATCTATGGAAATATGTTTATTCTAAACACTCCACTGAATGAGGTCCTCCTGAACTGAATACCTCAAGAGCAGCCTATCCATAACACAGACCATACACCCAAGGCATGGATTTGTTTACTCTTTGATTTACAAAGATTATGCTGGTATGCTTAATTGCAGCTAATGTTTCCCTCAGGGAAAGAAGCCTCTGTGGGTTAGTTAAATAAAAGATAACTCTGCAAAGTTTTCTTTACTTAAACCACACTGAACATAAGAAAAAACCCAGATAGTGCACCCTGAAGTTCTCAGCCTGTAAGGTGTCACGTTATATCCGCTACACCAACACCAAGGGCAAAGTCAAAGGCATACTACTGAGTTTGTTCAACTGTGTCTCTGCCAGCTACAGTCTTCTTCCTGGTTGAACTGACTTTCATTTGCTATAATCCACCTCTGGAGCTCTACAATACACACAAAACCCACAAACCAAACAAACAAAACAAAACAAAAAAAGCCAACAAGCCCAACCTAAATAAAAAACCCCAAACACTCATCCAAAAAAAACCTATCCAAGGTCTAAGAAGTGTGGCATGTTCATATATCATTTTCATGGTGAACACTGCAGACTATCATTTCAGGAGTTCAAATACATATGCAGAGATCAAGAAGATAACAAGAAAAACTCTTCAGGATGAGAGACTTAAAGATTTAATGGACAGGAAAACAGAAGCTTCTTCTCTTATTCCACCAGTCTGATCCAGGAAAGTCTGCAAACAATTTGTCGTTAGTGGCATTTAATCTGCTATCAGAGCCAGCAATACAGATGAGATCCCTTTGCTGCTGAAGAGGAAATTACTAACCAGCACAAACACATGCAGGCACACAAACATATGACAATCTACTTGCAGCAGTCTGACTGAGCTACTGCTAGGCTAGGAATTGAGAACAAGTACAATGACAGGTTGTGAGGAGATGGCATCGGAGTAACATTAGTCAACAACCATCAGCAAAAATGACAGACATTATGCATTCATTTGTAGGTATTGCAAGCACTACACAACAGCTCTGTGTTATTAATTATTTCATGACTCCTTGAGTGAGGATCTTGCTATAAAGCAATTAAATTAGACTAGCTCATTGGAAAACAACTCAGGACAGTGATGCAGCTCTCAAAAATGCCAGCACCCACGCTTACACAATCACCTAGATTAACCAGTTAGTATTTCCTCAAATCATCAGCAAAGCCTAAATTACCAGGGTCTGAAAAAGGACCTCAAACATTCTTTTTGAAATTTAGTGTTAATAACAATCATAGGAGGCAGTGTTCAGTTTATTGTATCATGAATCTGTATATTATATAGCAATAAGTTGTAATATACAGTTACTCTTGCAGGGGGAAAAAACAAAAGACATGGACCAAGCAAATCTTCATATTTTAGGGAACAAGCCAAACTCCACAATTGGGTAGTTAGCTTCTTAAAGAACATACACATAATAGAACTCCACACAGTGAGTCATTTCAAAATCAAGGGAATGTGGCAAACAGAGCTTTAACATTCAGATAGGTCAGGAACGATCAGTTATGCAATAATTATCTGCAACAAGAATTTAATGACCTTGATAAAGGAAATCTGGAAGCCTGCAAGAGAGTATGAAAGGGAACATCTAGGAATTCCCAGCAATAAAACCAATACAATGTCAGCTAGTCTATAACCTGCCCACCAGTTTCACATTACTCACTTGTTTGAAGTTTACAAGGCTCATTTTTTTCACTGCTGCCATCATAGATTGCTTCTATGTGTCTGTACCACCGGACAACATGGATATACTGGTCCACAGGTGGCCCCGAAAACTTTCTGAATACCTCCACATCTGCATGTGAAAATGTGAACCCCTGGATATAACTACGAGTGCTCAGGTACTCGTTCAGAGCCTTCACCCTGGCTTCCTCTTCACTAATGCTCAGAATAAAACTGTAGCTGGAAGCTGTAAAGAGAGGCACAGGACATTTGATCAGCATTAAAGGAAGAAGGAGATCCCATGACCAAAATATATCCTTATACTATACATCTCCCACTCTAAATTTGCTCTAGCAACTGACTAGAAATTTGAGAAAAAGGTATTTATTTAAATGTTACTCACATGCTATTGATTAACTGTATAATTCCTATTAATAAGATTATGTTCACACTGCTTGTGTTTTTTGGAGACATCTACACAAAGATTCTAAGGACAAAAGCGCAGCTCTTTTTTGTGAAAAAGTATTTTCTACTTGCAATCGGAGAAAATTCTTCACATACAGCAAACCTGATCAGTCACACTGCTGAAACACTCTTCTTGCAAATATTTAAATATGCATAATTTTATACTCTGTGAAGTTGAGCACATCCTTAGTTCTTTCCAGGACTGCATACAAATTCCCAAGCATGATTCTCAGCTATTTCTACTTGCTCTAACAACTGTAGTCGTAAGCTGGTGCTGTATATTCCCATACCTCCACCACTCTAAATGTATGAACAGATGAACAGAAAGGATATCAAATTGCACTCTTCCCTCACAATTTCACAACGCCATGAGTTATTTGGTACACAGGCAAGCAGGTTCTGTTATGTTTCATCTTTAGAAATGCAGGGACACAGGGGAAGCAGCAAAAGGATTCTGTGGTTTGCCAAGGACGCTCACAGTAACAGCGAGCCCCGTGCAAGTCTGTAGGTACAATGCACTGGGTAGGTGATGGCAGCTGGGCCAGTGCATTCCTATTTTCCTGCAGTGACTCAACATTCATAACTCTGTTCATGTTCACAGTACAGTATAAACATTAAGCTGATATTCTGCTTTACAAGGTATTTAAAGTAGCAGCCAAGGCCACAGCGCAATAAAGTAAGAGGCAATATGAGAACACCTGTTTCTGCTCCCAAACCCTGACAGAGACCATTGCCAAGTGTTGGTGTTTACATTAATACATGTAGCTTCCACATGAGTACTTCCCAAAGCATTGAAGGTGCTCACACAACACCTTTCCTCCTTGAGGAAAGGAGGTGGGGAGGTGAAGACTAAGAGAAGATGTGAGAAGCTACAGCCTGGAAATATTTTCCCAAATATCATGAGTTAAGGCTTTATGAGCAGCTTATTTCCTATATGGAAATCAATGATTTAAGGATTTACAGGAACTCATGATGACAGAAATATGACAGCTAGATACAAAGTAAGTTTGTGTTCAACTCTTCTGCATGTAGATGAAATATAGTGGCACATCAGCAGAACTAATAAAGATCAGAGATTAAAAAAATAATAATCAAAGGCCACAAAATATATTTAAAATTCACATGGAAAAGCAAAGTCATATCCTTGTGAAGTCTCAATCCTCCTCAGGGGCTATCCATGTAAAACTCAGGACTAACAGGTGAATAATGGTTCATAACTAGACCTTACAGGCCTGCCTTACCCAGCTGAACAGGATTCAGCTTCTGCTCACAGGGTTCATTTTACTATAAACTTTTCAGGCTCCTAAATATTTACTGATGATTATCATCACAGAACTTCACATGTTTATACACAATCAAACAGTCTGAAATCCATCCATTCATGATGGAAACCCAAGACATAAGCCTTGTGTGAATGTGAGGTTTGTATCCATGAATCATAAGGGAGATGGCCAAAAAAAAAATTATGGCAAGAATGATCTATGCATAAATGAAACTATATCTCAAAGAAAAGATCTTTAAAGATCTATTGCAAGGAAAACAACACTCAATTTGCAAAGTATTATTAGGGTTATTATGACCATTATTCACATACTAGGCTGCTAATGGAAAGTCAGTGAGTGTATCTGAAACAATGTAAGTGTTTCCCAACCACATCTGTAAACCAATCTAAAAAAGAAGTTGCACAAACTTCCACACAAATATAACAAAGGTGACAGAACTCATACAAGTTCATTCTGGTAAGAAGTGATGGCAAATACTGCCTGTGAATGCTAGTATCACCTCGGTCCTGATAAGCTTGAGCAAACAAAATTACTTTGAACGGTCTTGGTACACACATTAGCACCTGAATTATAAAGTTCGATGCTATGTCTAGCTGCAAGAGCAACAGCAGACTTTAAAGTGTGACACCTTAAAGAAACCAGGCAGGACAGGGGACCTAACCAGAGAATGTCTTTAAGACTGATCACTGAGTCACATTCAGCCCAAACTCGCATCCGTGACTGCAGCCCACAGCAAGTGCAGTACCGCATGCACATACCCAAGCAGCTGTGGACAAAGCTCCTCAGGCCACAACAGCAGCTGAGCCACAGCAGTTTCCAGCTCCCAGCAGGTTCGCTGGCCGTGCTGGGTTCCAAACTTCCTTTTATAGGCTGATGGCTACTTTTCAGACCATGACAGCTAGCTGAAAGGTAGCACAGATAGGTTCTACTCTCTGCTGCAGCCAGATGCAGTGACACAAGCAAATGTGCTGTGTTTGAGAGTGCTGAGTGATCAGTGCTATTCTGAAAAACCTCTCAACATCCTATTTTAGTACATGAAGGACAAAATCATTCTCACTTCTGGTATTTTTCTGAGTTCTTATGGGCTGAACTAACCAAACAAAAAGTTCTCCCAAAGCACAGGGTGCTCTCCTGGGAAGGAAGAGCAAATATGATAACCCTGTCTGCTGGAAGGCAGCATACCAGAGCATTTCAAGGAAAACAAATCAGTCAAATCTCTTTACGTAGAAGTTTGTTCCAATTTTATTTATATCACTACTAAAAATAGAAAAATTACAGTTGTTACTACTCAATTGCATTTTTCTTGACAGCAGAAACGCAGGAGTATTACAGAGCTGTTGCCTAACACGAATGTTGACTCATATAGAATCATAGAATCAACCAGGTTGGAAGAGGCCTCCAAGATCATCCAGTCCAACCTATCACCCAGCCCTGTCCAATCAACTAAACTATGGCACTAAGTGCCTCATCCAGTCTATTTTGAACAGCTCCAGAGACCACGACTCCACCACCAACCTGGGCAGCCCATTCCAATGGCAAACAATCCAATTTTACAATTCCAAACGTTCAATTTTATAAAATAAGGATTAAAAAAAGTTGGATAGTCTTTTCCATATGAATGGAATGATCCAGAAACATCAAATCATATCACTCAAGAGCACCTCTGTTCAGAAATCATCACGGAGCCTGGGTATTGGTGAGGAATATAAAATAACATTGAACAATTATAAGAACAAATATTAACAATCTAACACTCCCCCTGGATTAAGAAGTTGTTCCACAAAAATTCTGCTGTAGTCATTAAATAATACAGTTTTCGTCTAACAACAATGTATAATCTGTCACACACTCTTCTTTCCATGCATGGAGTGCTTTGGAGATGACTAAAGGACACAGGGAATTTGTCTGCACAGCTGCAGCACCACACAGGCTCAAAGGCATGGGATGGCTTATACATTTTATTTGCACATAAACCACCCTCTCCTGTTTAATCAAGACGTGTAACCCACACAGTATCAAATCTAATGGAAATGCTTCATTTTCATTAGCTTGAAAACAAACATCTCTGTTCCTTGAAGGTGTTGGCAGCAAAGTAAATATAGAAAAGCCATGAAGTAGGTAGTAAGCTAGCTGACACAAAAAAACATTGAGTTACTTTGCTTCAGGAAAAAAATAGGTTTCCTGGGCTTCCCTGACCATAATTAGATGGCAAATGAAAAGTGCTGGGATTTCTGCAGAGACATTCTCCAAGAAGAAATCTTTTAGAGATTTGTGAACATTTTAAAATGTCATTTCTCTTCCAACTCCGCTTTCACAAATTCTAAACAACTCCTAAAAGTTAAGTGTAACAGCTCTCACTACTAAAATAGCTCCAAACCAGCAATTTATCATTCTGGGTGTCCACTCTGGCAGTTTTGGAGAGAAATCTAGCTATCTCCTCAGCTGAGCTAAAGTATCCTTTTCCATAAACATTTCAGAAGATGTAAACTAATGCAGGTACCCAATCTTTGCAAGGCACATCATACACGCAGAGAGACAAAGGACTTTCCAAGACTCAGAAGATCAAGAGGCTTTTAGCAGAGATTTTAAAGACAAGAATATCCCACCCACGAAGAGCCTGTCAGTTCTAGTCACTTCAGCCCTGTAAGTTCCATTTCCACTTTCCCAGAACTGAAACTAAAAGTAACAATCACAAGTGCAGCAAAAAAAAAAACAGATACTATCTGCCCAGTAGTAAACTTAGCTGTAAGTTTCCTAAAGCACACCTGAAACAAGCCTTTGCTGGGGCAATTTTTCCCCCACCTTAACTAAGACACTGAAAATACATCTGAAAAAGCAGGTCCCCTAGCAACAATAAATGTCTCTGGACTCTCTCACAGCGAATATTACTCGTGATGAAGAAAGAGCAAAGTAACTTTCAGTGACAAAGGAAAAAGAGTAAAATCTTTAAATCCACAGATCCTTAACTGGAATGACAGAAATTTCCAACCCCTTACACACCATAATGGTATTTCACACTTGTATGACTGGTATTCCAAGTTTCCATTTGCTACAGCAGTGCCAAAAATTACAGGACTACCCTGGCCCTCCTTCCATACGGAAAAGCATCGTGTAAGTCATCATTAACACACGACCACAACAACAACGTCCAGTAAAGTCAAAAAAGTTCAGGCAGGAGTTCAAGGAAGAACGCAGATGAGTAGAAAAGACAGCAAGGCAGAATAGAGGCAGGTGAAAGAGAGCAGACGACGAAGTGATAAGCACACAACTGCCTAAGTGGTCTGGCAGCCACTTAACATCTCTTTGAGCCCATCAAGCTGAAGAACAGCCCTCTCCAAACCCCACTGCTGAGGTGGTCCAATTTTTTTTTTCCATAAATCACTATGTGCCATCATTATGGCACATATGTCAGTGCTCAGGTACAACACAGATCGCTTCCCCTGGTCTCGCAACGCACTGGAGGTCCTCTGATCCAGAGACATCGGTCTCAGAGGTGCAACCTGCACCTATAGATCCACATTTCTACGCACCTACACACCACACTTCGAACTCCTTGCTTCTGATACCCTGCAGTGGTATCAGGAGCTGCTTACATGTCACCCACCACCGAGCGACACAGGTGATCTCCCCAGGGGCACCCACCCAACAACGACTTCACACGTCACCTCTGCCTCAAGCGCGTCGTGATGGCTGCTTGCCTACCTCGCATCTCAGGGGCCCGCGGCAGCGGGGACGGCGGCGGGATTCCCTCCGACGCACCCAGGTGTGTTGAGAGGACCCTACCGCCGCCCCCGCAGACGTCGAGGGTCGCGTCGAGGCGGCACCTAGCCGCCATTTCCCGCCCCGACGCCTCAGCGCTAAGAGCAGCGTGTCGGCTATTCCACGGCTGCTTGACGTCACGCCGCCCACCTGACACCGTGACAGCGGCGGCGTTAAGCAGTGACAAGCCTGTAAGACCCTTTGCTTCGCCTCACTGAGCTTCCGAGGAGCCGGTCACCGACTTACCCTGCTCGGCGGCGGGCGCTGCCATCCTGCTGCCTCCTCCCCTCACTCGCGAGCTGATGCAACAGCGTGCCCGGAAGCGTCGCCCCGCCCGCCATTACGCTACTTCCGGCACGAGCCCCGCGTCACCATGGCAACGGGGGAACACCGCCCGCCCCCTCCCGCCCACAGCGCCTTCCCGCCAAGCCTCCTCTTTACCACAGCTTCCACACCTACCGCCAAAGGGCTTCCCGGCCTAACGTGCTGACCTTCAGCGGGCTCTTCCAAACAGAAGTACCATTCTACGACTCTATTCCACTCATACACATCCCACCCTCAGACAAAAAAGCGCCGAGAGTCAACCCCAGCTTCTGCCTCAACCAGGCTTTTATTGCTGTGCTCCAAACGTAACCGATACAGAACGAACACAATCGCTTCAGAACGCAAAAGAAGAAGAACACATCCCTCTCAGAAATAACCTCTGTTCCCACTTCCCGGGCTCGAACAGCACGGTCCTGCCTCACACAAAGGGAAGCGTGAGCTGGAGCTCCTCCCTCTCAGGTGGGCATCTGGCACCCAAGTTTAATACCAGACAACTTAAAAGACCCTCAGGAGCTACATAACCGGAGTCTGTGTCAACATTGCCGGTGTTAAATCACTCCCAGCTCCCCGTGTGACGGTAAGGAGGATATCAAGTCCGTGACACCACTTCTACTAGAAGTTGGTTGACGTCCTCATTTACAGGAAGTTTGTAGACAGATATATGTACACAGGAGCATTTTCAAAGCTCGTCATATACATTAATCAGTAGCTTCTGCTTTACTTACAATGCTACTATTTTTTAAAGTGTTCAATACATTATCATAAGCCCTGGTATCTAGATACCATAACTCATCCAGTAACTTAATAATAGATTGTTTCTCTCCCAGTGTGTTTTTCCAGGTGAGAAGCATCTGGTAAGATTGCTCTTCTTTATCATTAGGAAAGTCATAAATAATTTTAGCAATATCGTTCTCATGCAGATGAGTCCTCATAAGCTGCTTCCATTTTTTCGGTGGTACTTCCTTTATAAAGGTCCAGAAGCAATCTCTCAGTTCTGAAAGGAAAAAAAAACACAGATCACACATCAGCCTATGTTCTAAAATACATTTTTTTTCCATAGCTAACAGGTTGTAAACTACAGATTTTTTTCATAGCTAACACACATGCTTTCCCATTAGTTTTCAGCCAACACACACACACAGACCAAAGAGCAACAGCAAGCCTGAATTTGGCACAGAAGTAGCAGGACAAACAAATGTCCTACTGAGAGATCCTAAGCTGAAGTTATCAGTCTCTCTCAAAAGTAGCCTAGTAAGATGAGACACTATTCAATACAGGTCGCTTTGAGGAAGGTAATCACTGTCCTACACATCATCACTTCAGCTTAATGTGGCTAGTCAACATCAGGTTTTAATCAGTTGGTATTTGCTGCACCAAGACCAGCATGAAAAAAATCCCATTGCTCACACATTAACTTGCTAGGTACAGGTAGACGTTAACTTGCTAGGTACAGGTAGATGTATAGGAATTTGATGTGGTCTTCCATGAGAGAAGACATTTGACAGAAAGATCTCTTGCTCTGACCTACAGCTCACTCAATTAAGCTAGAGCACACAAAACTTGTTTAAAACACACAAGCCCACTGTACCATTCTTCTTAAAACCTCAATACTCCAGTGCAGAACAGCCATGCATTGAAATAGAGCCATTTACCACAGAGATTACAGCTTAGAATCATAGAATCAACCAGGTTGGAAGAGACCTCCAAGGTCGTCTAGTCCAACCTATCACCCAGCCCTGTCCAATCAACCGGACCATGGCACTCAGTACCCCATCCAGTATTTTCTTCAACATCTAACTTCTCTCAAATGTAGCAATAATAATCCTGTAACTGCAGATTTTACAATAAACTCAAAGCCCTGTAGCCCTAAGCAATATTCATCAGCCTTGCTACACTATTCTTTAAGTAGACTAAAGTCAGATGGAACAAAAACAAATTCCACATGCTACCAGTTCATGGGACACTTACCTTTTCGAGAGAGATCTTTAACAGTTATTTGGCACCTTGGTTCTTGTACCTGTAACGCAAAGTTGGACTGTTACTCCAACATATCAGAGTGCTTCACTCGTGACTATTCCTAAGATACCTGACAACCCACAGCACACACAACAGTAAGGGTGAAGGGGGCTGATTTCACAGCACAGCTGAGTGTCTGACTAAAGAAAACTGCATGCTGCAACAGCCACACCACTAGCTCTGACAGCAACTAACAAGGCCACACACTTTATATTGCAAAAGAGTAGCTCCTCTATAAACGTTGAACAGGTAGATGAGAAAAGCAGAGCAGATTATATGAAGGACTTAAGTTTGTTTTCAAGACATAGCTTCCCATCCTATCACATCTTTAGAGCAAAGCCTCTTCCCTGTTGCTCTGCCTGATAACAGCATCTATCACTCAAGGAACAGGTAAGGACTCAAGTACAATTACGTGTGTATCACAAGAAAAATATGCTAATTTCACACACTTACCACACAGTTTGCTGGTATCCTACCACTTGGTAGGTTAGACTGGGCATTCTGATGCAATGCAGGATTCTGCCCAGTTTTGGCTGGTAGTGAAGACCAAGTGATCCTCTTCAAGCACCTTGCCACATGACGCCTCAAGACCCCACGCAGGGAGGTACCTCGCTCAGCAACACTGCTTTCCTCTGGTGATGTATTCTCCGCTTCCAAGTTAACGTTGAGTTGTACTTCATTCTCTGAGGTCTCACCGGCATTCTCACCTTCTGCACCAGCCGAGTTATTTGCAGGTGTCTCCACTTCTGGCAAGATGAGGCTTTCAGTACTGTTCTCAGGCTCCTACAAAGAATAAGAATGTCTTTTAAGAGGCATTTCATGGGCAGGCCTTCAAGGACAGTCTGGAGAAAAAAAAAAAAAAGGACAATACTTGAAGTGACCAGATGTCAGAGATAAGAGGAGAGTTGCTAATTTGGCCAAGTTAAACACATGCAAAAGTTACAGCACAAATATACATATGTACAGCAGGTATAGAAACACCTAGAATGCAAATGCTTTCAGAGCCTAAATTCTCTCCCTTGCTGGCTGTTCTCTTCCTGCTGGACTGTGAGGCAAGACACGCCAGTGACCTCCACAACAGACACAAAACTGTTCCTAATGTTTTAATGAGTGTGTAGTGCTGCTTGCTTCTCTCAAGGTGTGAAAGGTGCATAGTCCATCTTGATGCAGAAGGACACTAAACTGTCTTGCTGCACCTGAGCAGACTTCACAGCAAGTGGGGTTTGAAGCCTATCTTGTATTAGGGCTGATGCTGGTAGAGCCTTCGCCAGGTTGATAACGGCCTATCGGCTCCACGCAAATACACTATCTTGGCCAACATTTGGCTGGATTAGTTTTAATGGCAGATACACAAACTAGAACCGGTTGAAAGAAGGCCCTGAGCAGCAGTACACATTGCATAACTCTTGGGAGGGGACAGAGAGAAGAAAGTGAGGAGGGCTGCACTAGTTTTAGCACTGTCAAAACATTAAACAAGTATATGCTAGCGAGTATGGCTCCACCTCATCAAGAACAGTACAACCAAAAAGCAGGCCAAGACCTATCTAGCATATCAGCTAGTGCTACAACTGGAATGCTTGGGCCTTGTCTTTTTAAAGGTGGAAACAGGGTGAGGAGTGGCTTTTCCCAGCGAGGTGTGTTTAAGGCACAGTTCCTCCATGAATATACACCAGTGTGATTTGTTTGGACAAGGTCAGTGATCCACGTGTGACACCATATTACCAACACATGTAAGCAGGGATGTGAGGGGAACCACCCCACTGTGTTGGGAATCATCCTTATTGGATCCACTGCTGCAAATGGGTTAAGCAAGTTGATCCCATTTATACAGAATAGGTCTTAAATAGGTGACTGAGGCACACAGCATGGCTGACTAATAGTTGCTGCTCTGTTTTGCAATTAAAAAAAGTACAACCTTTTTATCTTTTACAGCAGTATACATTCACTGGTACTTTGGAAAGAACAGTGTCTAGGTGCCAGAACACCCATGTCATGACTATTTAGTGTAATACTCCTTAGCAAATAAGCTTTCTTACAGTACCACAAACACTCCCATCTGAAATCTGTGACAACTCTTACTTCAGAGCTATGTGGCACCATGAACTGTTTTGTGATTTCATTATTCTGCCACCACTTTATTTCAAGAAATGTCACATTTGCCTATTCCTATGCTACAGCATTTTGACCACGTTTTCTGTCCTGTTTCTTCATCAGCTTGTACAAATACCAGAAGTACTGCAAATTTGGTCAGAGCGCAGGAGAAGACACAAGCAAACAAGAACCCAGGGGTGATTCATATATTTGAGGTGAGAGAGAGAATTTAAGGTGACTTTAAGAGATCTTTCAATTCTGTTTCTTCAGTCTTCAAGTATTTGTTGTAATTAAGATGCATTTAATTACCTAATCTTACTGGTTGGGCATGTCATGTAAGAGCTCCCACACCAGACAAGTAGTGCAGGCACTGGGTGAGGGGGACAAGAAAGGCAACAGGGAGGTACAAAACACATCTGGATGGTTTTCTCAGCTCCTCCTCAAGACAAACACTCAGTGTTACACTCCATCAGCTACACTAGCAAAGACTGAGCTGTTTCCAATGCTGTTGTGAGTGTAGCTTCTAAATAGAGAAGCTAAAGCTAAGACTACCTTGTATTTAGCAACTAGTCTGTATTTATTCTGCAAAACTCCAGACTGCAATGGTCCTTTTAGCCTGAAGTATATCAGAAACAGTGTTTGACTACAGAAGGCCAGAGTGAACCTGGCTTTAGACTGAAATGTGTCAGCAGCCAGCCTTAGCTTGGCAAACCCTTTTCAAGAATGTGCTTCTGAACAGGTATGCTCCAAGCTTTGAGCCCCAGGTCACACAGAACTGTCTAGGACCAAGGAGTGTGACTGCCAGGTCCTGATCTGCACCACGTGACATAAGCCCAAAGGCAGAAAGGAATCTGCTTCACTTTGCTGGATCAAGCAAAGTGCTGTGAAAAACATGGTAGTTAAAACACAAGGAAAGCTGGACCACCACCAAGCAGGGAAGCAATGGCTGACTTAATCTAGAGAATACCTGCATGAAGCAGAAGAGACTTATTGGATCAAGGCACCACTTAGAAATAGTTCAAAGCAAAAGCTTGCAGTTAGCCTATTTTTCCACTGTCAAAATATCCCGGCCACAGGCTCTGAAGTATTTTCAAGGGTAGTACCAAAAAGGCCAACTGCAGTGGACATAGCTAACGAAGACATTAGGCTTTTGCTAACGTTTGGCCCTCTATGAATCATAAGTTACTGTGTCACAGGAACACATCCTACCAGGTCTAGAGGTAGGAGGAGACAAAACCAGACAGGTACAAGTAAGCAGTACAAACAAAACTGGAGTGAAACGTTTGGTCTATCATATACTTACCAGACCTTTCTCTGGATCTTTAGTAGTTGGAATAGCTGGAAAACAAAGATAAGCATCTAAGAAACTTTTAGGAATTGCTGCAACTTAAATATAGTTGAATTCTCACAAGATTTACATGCAGTAGAGAGCAAAGCTCTAACACAGCCATTTTAGTTTCCTTGTCCTATCATGTGCTTGATAAGATTACCACTCCTAGCTTCCCCTTCATACAGGGGATGAAGAGCCCCCCTTAGTAAAATACAGGCCACAAGACACAGTGTGGCTTTTAAAGCTACTCTTCCAAACTCCCTCCCCTCCAGCTTATATTTCTTAGTGGTTTTGTGGTCTAGTGCAATATACAAGGTAGAAATTGTCTTTACTGAAATACAATCAGTAAGACATAAATTTGAACAACATCAACACTCAAAATTCAGAATAACATTATTCTAGCTAAACTAACTGTAAAAACACTTTAATATGCACTAGTGGAATGAAAAGTTTCTCAGGAAAACATTTCAATTCCCATTAATAAACTCACATAGGACTTAGAACCCAGCATTTGTGTTCAGAGGCTCAAATGACAAAAGAGCAACGATCATATAAAAAACACACCCAGCTCTACAGGCACAGTGAATTAAAAGTAGTTCATCTAGCTGCTGCTTCTTGCTCCATACATCTGATAGGATTAAGTTAGGGTGTCTTTACAAATGAAAAGGCAGACCTTGAGGTAACGAAGGACCAGACTCAGAATCTTAACAGTTCAACTTAATCTTTGTTATACGCAGATAAGAAACAGCCTCTGCTCATGCCTGACCAGGGTTTTAATGATAAATGAACATAGTGTCCTTGAAAGATAACAGAAACTGGACACAGCCTGAACTTCTAAACTTTTAGGAGAGTATAGTATGAGTGGGCTACTGAGCATGAACTTCTCCACCCAGAGCAGTGTAGAATCTAATTTAATGAACATGGGATGTATGATTGAAGGGGCTCTACATGTAAGCAGGAAAACATACAGTAGGCAGACCAGGAAGCCTGTAAATTCCAAGTACCTATAGACAGGAATTTAAAATAAACTGCAATTTGAGAGGCCCACAGGGAATATGCTTCTGTGGACTCTCCCTTTATTCAAGTTTTACAGGATGACTCCTTTGTGAACACTGAACCTCTAGTGAAAGACCATTTTCCTTACACATCTGAGCTCATACACAAAGTTTTTCCTCACTCCATCAATACAATGCAAATACAGAAGTCCTTTTAAGGACCTCATGCTAATCTATCTTTGAAGCAAATGCATCTGTCAAAGTCAGAAAGCTTGTGGTTAAACTTTTATGCATTTTATCTACTGCACAAAACTAGTCTGTTGTATGAGAGTTACTTAATTGAATCATATACTAGATTAGAGTTAAAACAGATCACCTGTAAGGTAAAAGAGCCCCCAGGGACAGCCTAGTTCTGCAAAGTTTGTGGACAGTAATCAAGCAGTTACCTGTATCACTCTTCAGCTTTCTAATTAGGACAATCAGCAGAAACACACTAACACTCAATCCAATCACAGTCAACCAGACATGAAGCGTGCTTCCTGCAAAGGATAACAGGAATAAAATTAACACCGAAGCAGTTCCTGAACAAGATATTCTGAGGTGCATGTCTTCCCTGCTGTCGTAGGGAGCAGCTCAAGCTCAGCACCAATCCAGCAACCTAACCAGTTTGTCCTGGAACAGGTGCTAGGACTACCAACTGACCTGAACATGCAAGCATCTGCCTGCACTGCTCATCATTATCACAAAGGCAGAGGGAGATTCTGTGCAGAGCTTCAATACAACTTCTATAGGGCTTTCTGAAGGGACATTTAGGAACAGGGAGATACAAGTGTGCAAAAGAGAACAGCAAGCTTCAGGTGCTGTAGCACTGACAGCACCAGCTTCTGCTTTCTCCAGTTTGGCAGAAGCCAACTAGACTGCAGCAGCAGGAAAGCCACTCCACATGCAGCTTCTCAGACACAGGAAACTTGCAGAAACCTTTACATTATTTCTAACTGCTGCAACTCTGAAATGGCAACACGTGTAGCTTTTCCCTAAGTGAAAGTTAACTTGGTTTGTTACTCCATCAGAACTTGTCTTCAGCAATTAATTTGCAGACCAAACTACAGAAGCTCTTAAATACATTACAATAGCTCAAGCCCTTGTTCTACAGACTGCTCTGCTGTTATTTGCCTGAAGGCAGAGACTCAGCAAAACAAGCAGAACTGTATATTTGTGAACCAGACCTTGCTCAGGTAAGCCACATCTGAGGTCCGTAGTAGCATTGCAATTCTGAACAATTTCTTTCCCTTCTGGACACCTGAAGTGGAACACAACACAGGGTTGGATTAATGATTTCAGAGCACTATGCGGCTCTCTCCAGGCTTGATTATTTTTTGAGCAGAGCTCAGAGATATAAGGAGAACATGCACAAAGATAACTTAGAGGTGCATCTTTAACCAACTCCACATAGCACAAGATTAAGTAGAAGCAAAGCAGATGAGCTCATGTGTGCTAGCCTCTAAGTGGCAGGGAGAACACACTACAGAGTAGATGCATTATTCATGCACATGTTAGTTTCCTTCAACAGGTGATCCTCCTTCCTGAAATTTTGGTCTTGGCTGCTACAAAGCTCACTGAATGTGCATAGGGAAGTACTCATCTGAAGACACTAAAAGGGTTAAGCTTAGGGCCATATGCAACAAGCACAACAATACCAAAATCCACATCTTTCTGAGCCTCACGTATTTTGCAACCTAAAATTCAAATGCATGAATAATGCAGTTCAGCTTCAGGGCAATTATTTACAGCCAAATAACATGTGCTAGACATTGGCACAGATTAGGCCACAACTCTGACATTCCCCAGAAGGAAAAGCATCACTTAAATTCAAACTTACACTGTACTGCATCTCTGACATATTTCACAGCCCTCGGCAGGGCAGAAATATCCTGGTCTACACTGGCACTCGGTATCATGTGTCAGAGTACAAGGACTCAGAATTACCTGATCTGAAAACAAAAATACAAGTTTAAAAAGTTGTGGCTCCCCACAACTGTGTGAAAACTATACTCAGTCCATAAATGCAATCTGAATTCAATATTCTCAGTAACTGAAAGTGCAAAACCCCCAAAAAATTAGTGGACCAGGCTTTCCACATGAAGGGGAAAAGGGTTAAGGTTTCATCACACTTGTGTTTGGTACCATCTTTGCACTGCCTGCATGGCAAGCATTCTTCCAGGCCATTCTCGTGGGCGGTAAAAGTCTCTCCTTCCATGCAAGGGGCACATCTTCCTCTCAAGCTCGGAGCACTGCAGTGCTCAGCAACGTATTCACCTGTGGAAGAAGAGAGCCAGCAGCAGTCTCAAGGGGTTGTTAAAGCACAGCAGGATGTTGCTAGTACAAACCCATTTTTGATGAAGGCTCACCCCCTGCTCACAAGTGAACACTGCACACGCCATCCAAGAGGCACAGTGGGGTCAGGAAACTTGCAGCACAGCCAGGGAGTAAAGGTAAACATGGCATCCTGCCAGGCCTCTGCGGATGGCACCAGGGATGAGGATGACTCACCACAGCAGCGCAGGGTCACCCATGTGGCCAGCACCGTCTCCTCTGAAGGGGCGTGTAGAGGGCTGCTTGTAGCCTCTCTTCTTTGCCTGAGCTATCTCTAAATACACACACGCGTGCGCGCACACACACACCACACACACCCCCCCCCCGATAGTAAGGGCAGAGTGCTTCTTGGCACAGAGCTTAACTCCACACTCACTGAGGAAGGCAGAGCAAAGACAAACCACAGCTCTACCTACAGCTACAGAAAAAAACGAATTCCTCTAGGCTGTCTTGGTGCTAGATGAGGTAGTTTGTCAGGTTTTCCCCTTGTTTTTTTGAAAAGCCACCTTCCCCCAACTTTGAACACCTCATTGTCAACAGCAGGTAGAAGTTTCCTGGCTTCATGCCAAGCCATGTCTCCCAACCATCACCTACTATGCAAAGAGTCCTCTCTTCAAAATGGAGCCCGGCTCCAACCAGGTTTACACTTTCACTGGAATCGGCATAAGAAACAGAAGTGACAGAGTCACCTCCACAGAGAAAAAGCCATGGCTGTTGTCAGCTACAGCTGCCTGAAGTCTTTCTTACCTGCTGGACAAAGCAGGCAGCAGCGACTGTCATGGAAGTACTGTCCGGGCGCGCAGTATTCCACTGTGGCTCCAGCCATCATCAGCAGTGTAACCTACAGCGGAGACAAATCAGTGTTGAAATGATTCACCCTGCCGGGATGGGATAATCATCTCGGAGAGACGTTCCTGCAAAGCCTTGGAAACATTCAGAAGTTCACGGGAAGCCGCAAAGGAAACAAACTAATTTCTGCTAAGCGTGCAGTTCACGGCGCTGATTACAATCACCAAGTGCAGCTGATGGGCTTTAGGCAACTCCTGCCCCAGACTGACTCCATTTTACACTTCGTTTTCTTTTCACAAATACACTCCGGTTGAACTTCTGAGGCAGCGATTTCTGCCTTGTGGAAGAGACCTGTCTCTCCGTCTCACGTTTTTAACTCAGGGGGCCAGTGCTGGATTTCCTCCGTCAAAACGGAGGAAACGCCCCAGAGACCTCAGCCAGCTTTTTCTCGCTCAAAACTCAAGCGGTGGAGTCATTAATAAGGAGAGCTCACTGTAACCACAGGACCATTAGGAACTAGCATGATTTTCCTTTTCCTCAGCACCTCTCGGCCAGCCTCAGGAAGCTCGGGGTGCCCCGCACCGGAGGCTAGACTGGGAGCGCCGAGGCCGCAGGTGCCGGGCCAAGGTACAGCCCTCACTCGCACCACACACACGAAAAAGTGAAAAGGTGGGTGGGGGGCAAGGGGCGGCCATGGGGCCCCGTGTCGCTAATTGCCACCAGCGGACGATTCCTCACCTGAAAGCGACAGCTCACACCCCTCCAGCTCCCGCAGCTGGGAGTCCCGCGCGGGACGGAGTGCTCCCGGTAATGGCGTAGCTGAGCAAACCGCCAGTTTCACAGTCAGATAACGTGAGAACAAGTACAGAATTCACTTCTGACCCGCAAGCTTCTTACCGAGGAAAGAGCAGTAGTGATTGCGCTGGGCAGAGATGAGAGAGAGACGCTACCTGCCCCCTACCAACCCCGGTGACCCTCCCCGAGCCGGGGCTGGATTTTACCCTGCGTGACCGCGACGCTTCCTTACACCTTTTCAGTTTAGGAAAACTGTATTAGCTCAGGATTACCGAGGCGTCCAGCAACGCGGGGAACAAAGGGAAAAAAAGGGAAAGAGAGAAAAGTTAAGGGAAGCTTCTGAAGTTTCTTGAGAAGGGAGATAGAAAACTCCCAAGGCTGCTCCATGCGGGGCTTGAAGATTTTTCCCCCCTCACACGACGAGCAGGTAGAGAACGAGCGCCCACCCGCAAAGAGCGGCTCCGAACAGAACCCCATGGCGTGCCCACCCGACACTTACCAGCAGCCCCAGAGCCCGTCCGCCTCCCATGGCGGTACCCTAAACCGCCCCTTAGCTTGCTCCTCGGCCACTCTCTCGGGGCGGGGCCGCCGCCGCTTTATCCGCCCCCGGGGTGGGGCTGCTGTGCGGCCCTTGGAAAGAGAAGAAGGAGATAGGTAGCGTGCGCCTGGTTGGCAGCTGCTCAGACGCCGGAATAGAGAGCCCCACGCCAAGTTACGACACGCCTCGCACCAGGCTCTGCTCCTATGGAGAGCAGGAGGAGTCTGTGTCAGGAAATGACTCGTTGCGGGTCTCCCCACCCAGAGCTCACGTGTAGTGTATCGAAAAGCCAAGGAATGGAGAGTTTTCTTCTCCCATCCGCACAAACTGGGTGTGTGAGTTTTCTAAAGTCCTAGGAGGACTCAGATGTTTCTCAGCAGCAGCTATTTCTCCTAGAGAAGTATCACTTCTTTCCTCAAAACCTTTAATTGTCCACATACACCTAACTGACAAGTAGGAACATTTGCCCTCAGGTGGATTAAAAATAATAGCAGGAAGATTTATACATTGTTCCTTTTTGGATTACTTTTTAATCCTCTGTGGTGATTAAAAGCGGCAGTGAGTGTTGGAAACTCTTCCTGTGCCACTAGTTTATGCAAGTTAATCGTTTCTTTCACTGGAATGCTCACGGTAGCAGCACAAGCTCCAGCGAATCCCCTGTCAGTGCCCAATTTGGCACCACTGAACCCAAAGAATTTAAAGTATTTGCTTTGCAGTAGCTACTGAAGGCTTCCTGTCAGCACTGCTCCTCTGTGGCTCAGGTGGAGTTGAGTATGCAGTTGTTTACTTTTACTAACTCTTTCTCAAACCCAGAATGCATTTGCACCCAAGAGTAACACGAGTATGTGGTCCTAGAGCAGGTGTGTCACTGGGGAGGTCGTGCGACAAGTCAGGGATGTGCTGACTTGCTGAAGTGTTCACAGAGAGATGGACACAGGGCATCAGCAGACCTGTCCACGCAGCATTAGGAGCTAACACTTTCAAGGTGCATGCAGGATTCCGCTTGACGGGACAAGCATGGTTAGCAGCTGAGCATTCCTTCCCAGCCAGGGGAAAGCCCCTCTCTGTGTTTTATACCACACATGGAACCGGTCAGGAATTCCTCACAAAAACAGTGACTAGAATGACATCCTTCAAGAAGGCACCCCCAGCCCCATCTGGATTGACAATGTTGACATCCTTGAAGGATGAAGAACCCTCTGATTTTCTGGAGACTTTGCTATTAAAGAAGCCACTCTCAGCTTTTGTTATTTGCAATCTGTTTCTTGAATGCCTGATTCCAGATGCCAGCTCTTATCCTGTCTATTCATGTCAGGGAGCTTCAGTTCACTCCATGGAACTGTCATCAAATTACTTTTTTAAGAGAAATCTTTTCCAAGGCCAAGACAAATCTGCATATTTACCTGTACAACACTGAAAACCAAGGCAACCACTTTTCATTCTATTTTGAGGAAGTTGCTAAAACTAGTATACATAAAAGGATATCAAAATGCTGTGGCTGAGGCCTATGTCTGAGATTCCTGAAGGCCTTTTCCTGTAACCTTTCCTCTAAGAAGCATGTCCTAAGAGTTTTAATGCTATAAAACACCACACTGAGTTCAAACACACCAATAATCTGCCAGGTAGACTGCCACTGAAAGTTGTGGGTAGTTTTATTTCAACATATCAAGCACAAACAAGTTTCCCCTAACTGGGGAATATGATAAGGAATGTACTTAAAAATTTGGAAACATTTACATTGAAAGATAGCCCAGACTGGCACCACCACTAAGTATTTTAAGGCTGTATATATAGCAGTACTTACCACTTGGAACTACTTCAGGCCAGAAAAGAAAGGCTTAGTATTGTCTGCAGTCTACAGAAAATATTGCAAATCTTTAAAAAAATGGTGTAAAATAGGAAGACTATTAACAGAGTTGAACAATGCAGTGGCAAAACCCTTCCTCCTTCCTGACCTTTTGACAATGAATGTGCCTACGACCCAACACAGGTACACCTCTACCCTCCCATCCTCCTCACCTACTCTGGGGCAGTGGGTTCCCCTCTACGATGCTAGAGTGAGATACTACAAACCAGCCATACAGCAAATAATAACAATAATAAGTGACCAGGGCTTAGGAGCAGGCATTTCTGACGTGACCCTCGATGGACACCTCCTAGCTCTGAAGCCCAACACAGGGCTTTTGCTGAATACTTCCCATTTCCTAAAAAGGAATGGCTCTAGGAAATTGTGCATATTTACAGTTCCCGTGGAATGGAAAATAAAACACATCCAGAGGCCCCAGTCTGTGTGCACTGACCAAACAGATCATGACTTAATACCCCAGGGGTGGATTTTTTGAAGCAAGTGTGCTCCCTCCCATAATTAAAGGCAGCTGGACAGGCACCATGGACATCAATTCTTTACAGCTCCCCAACTGCCCTCCCTCCTTCCCTCTCAGAGCTGTGACCCAGGCTCGTATGTTTTTTCTCATTTTGGGGGTACCAATACTGCTAGGTAATTATTAATTGCATCAGAAAATGAGACAAGACATAGAAAACAAATTGCACAATTAAAGCTACATTTGGCTTCAGCATTAAGGCCCATACAGGTTAAGAGGTCCTTGAAGATGTACATGTAAAAGGCAAAAATGACATAGTCTGCAGGAACAAAGTTTTGCAGGTTCCCAGGTCCCTTTTTAACCTCATATTTCATCTTTCTTCCACCTCTGCCGTGTTGGTTCTAAAGTGCTTTGGTGCCTCGCTCGGCTCCTTGTGCGAGTGGTGCCCCTCCTGCAGCCAGTGATCGTTATTGCTGCCAAACGTAGTGACTTTATTTGAAGACATAATTAATGAATAGTTGACACGTAAGAAAGATGCAGAGGAGAAACCAACAGCGAGAGTCCAGGAGGAAGCTTTCAGAAGAGACCTTCCTGTGGAAGGACTTTTTGTTCAGAGCACTGAGGTTTCTGGAAAAGAAAGCAGCGTGTTTATTTGTGCGCCAGAGGGGTGCGTCAGCTTCCATCTGTGTGCCTACCCAGAGCTCCTACACCAGGAGGGATCCCTGGCCTTCTGAGACTCTCTCAGGGTGCAGCACTCTGCCTTGCAGAGTTTACCTCCCCTCTTTTTATCAGAAAGATAAGCACTTCTGGCTGCTGCTGGCTCAGCAGACCATGCTGACTGGCATGAGGTGGTGTCAGGGCACAAACCCCAAGAAATCTCTTCATCCACTCACAAACCCAAGCCCTAACAGCAGAAAAGAGCTAAATCCAAATCACCCAATAGCTCCAGCATCTAGACCTGGTGGGCCTCAAGTGTGAGCCCACCCCACCAAAGCCTAGGGAGAGCTGGATAGTACTCCTCATGCAAAGGGGAATCAGGAAGAGCAGATGAAGCAGTTAATACCTCTCCAGAGGAGGCTGCAAGACAAAGCCCTTTGCCAGCAGGAGGTTAAACAGGTGTGGTGACTGCTTCCATCAGGTGGCAACTAGCAATTTAGACAAGAGGTGGGAATTCAGTGCTTGTCACCTATGGAGTCCAGTTTTCAGAGTGCACACCTGCACCTCTGCAGCAAACTGAGCAAATTCCTGACAGCCCCCAACCCTATCTTGCCTAGCAGAGACTTGATAGCCAGGCCCTGGCCCAGCCCCTCCCAACTTCTGCAGCTGTTTTGCAGTTGGGAGTGCCAAGAGATGCTCAGCATGCCCAGGTGATGCTTTTTGCCCTGTGAAAAGGGTCTTGAGAGGAAGAGACTTCCTACTGTTTCAAGTGGTGAGTGTGTTAAGAGGTTACTGATTGAAACAGTTGTTAACTGCACACTCACAGCTGATAAAGACGTGCCAAAGGCTACAGTGGAGGAGTCAAATGCCACAGGTTATTTTTTGGCTCACTAGAACATTGATTTGATGAGAGAAGATGGTTACCTGTGTATATCCTGTTGGGCTCTCTGCAGGGATAAAACAGCTGAATGGATTTCCTTCAGGTGATTCATTTCTTTCCCACACTGAGCACACAGGCTTTCAAACCCTGCAGCAGAGGATTGAAAGACATTATATTTTATATCATCATCTCTGGTGGTGGGGATGAAACACAAACCAAGTTCACCCAGCAAGTGGCTGGCTGTGATCAAATTGTCACACCCAGGAGGGCCACTTTCAGGAGACAGTGTGGGGAGGAGGAGATGGGAACACAATCTTCTACCCTCAAGACCCAAGTCAATGGAATGGGTCTTATGACACTGGCCTGGGGCCCTTTCTTGGGGAGCAATTTTCTCAAGAAGCAATTTTCGCAGCATGATCTCCAGCTGAGGGGAGAGGAATAGAATGCTGACACCTGGTGAAGAAAACAGAATAAGAGGAGAAGCTTGTTTCCTATCTGTTGACATGTCAGTCTACTCTTCCAACCTGTTTATGCCAGGATTTTGGAAAGCTTCATTGGCAAGCATAGTATCAGGCAGCAAGAGCAGTACACAGGGAGAGCAGAAAAGCCAAATGGTTTCTGTGTTTGCCTGTGGGCTATGGGCCCATGCTGTTAACTGGGCTGGGAAATGTCCCTGGGCTGGATCAGGTAATAAGGTACCAAGGGAGGGACATTAAAGCCTGACCCAATGATACTCAAATACTTGCCATCATCATCCGAGAGCTCCTGCACCGACTCTGGCGTTGAACAGCTGCTCTCTGTGTTCTGGCTGTGATTGGACGGCTGATCACTGGCTTTGCGGCGCCGGCAGTCTTTGGCAGACCTCTGAATAGAAGAGGGATCAAAACAAACTCAGTCTCTGTCAAACTGAATCTCCTGTGTTTGTCTTTAAACAAAATAATTCAGGATGCTGGAGAGTTATCTGTGAGATTGCGAAGTCTGATTGCTTTCTCAGCAACTCTGAGTAGTTGGACTCCGACAGCTACTTAAAGTTACTGCACACATGGCCTATATAGAAGCATTTCCTCAGATGGTAGCATCCTTAAGACCACCATCCAAATTATTCTTCTTGTAGCTTTCACAGACACATATTAGTGATGAACTTCACAGTTCTTTGGCTGAGTTGCATATCCAACCAACTAGATATGTAAGAGAAAGAATGAAAAGAAGAATAACTTAGAATCAAAGTTCCCAGGGAAGATCTTTCAGAAAGTGCCTGAAGGGGTTAAACATTACAAAACTTTTATGCCTCATTTCTTGATGAACTTTAGAAAGTTTCTCCCTGCCTCTCAGGTGAGCCAAACACATTAGCTCACACTTCTCACCAGAGGGTCTGAAAAGTAATTCTGAACCTCAACTTTCCCATTGTTTTAGAGACAGATTTGGAGTACTACAGAAGAAAAGTCTGTGTATGTAACAAGAAAGGAGTTTTTCAGTGTTAAGAGAGGTTATAACCAGCTAGGTCAGCAGCTCTGCACTTACAGAGCATTTTATGAATGACATCAATTACTCCAAATATGAATGCAGTGAAATAAGACATTATCGCCTCTGTTTAGAGGAGAGGATGGAGGAAGGTTTCTTATTGAGGAACAAGTGAAAAAGACAGATAGCAAAGACTGAAATTGCAGGATCTTAGTTGTATGTTCTAGAACCTTGATCATATCCTCACTGCAGGAAGTTTTCTGCTTTGGAAACACCAAACAGTGAAATTGAACTCATCCATCTGCAAAAGCCAGTATAAGAGTTACTGTCACTAACACTGGGTGGAAGAAAAATGCCCAAATCAGTAGGACATCTCAACCCAGATATTTTATTTGGAGTTACTGATTATGCTGTTGCAGGTCTAGAGTTGTAAGCTATATCCACCCAAAAGAAACCTTTCAGCCTTTGCTGTGCTTACATGAAAATGCTGCCAGAAAAGGGCTATGTATCTGAACAACCATAAAGAACATTCAGTTGCCCCAAAGAGGCGCTTTACCTTGTGCCGTGCAATTTGATTGTTGATGCACGTTGTTTTGTGGTTTGTGATCCTGGGGGATAAGTGTCTCTCCATGGTCTGCAGTATCCCATTCTTCTCAAATTGGGCAATGTCATTCAAGGGATCCCAAGGTCTTACACTTTTGAGACCAAATAGAAAAACATCAGAAAAGCAACAATTCCATATCAGGTGTGTTAAAAGCAAAGCATCAGGGTTTACCCCTGACAGGAACCTGATCTTCCGCAGATGCAGTGTGAGGTGTAAAAAATACTTCCCTCTGCATTCCCAGCTCTTAGCAGTAAATGAGGGGGATTGTGTCCAGGACCTTCACCCTTCTTGCCAGGGGAGGACAGCAGAGTTGTCAACTCTGCTCTTACAGTGCAGAAAACTTCTGCTCAGTAATGCCACACTTGCTTGCAGCCACGTGGATCTGTACCAGTGGCACATCAGATTTGCTATTGCTGAGCCCTCACTTCAGTTATTCCCAGTTGGTGACAGGGAACTTGTGTTCTGGCAGCAACACGGAGCTCACACAGAGCAGGCTCAGGGCACAGTTTTGGGAAGGGTAGGGCCTAAATTACAGGTATGTAACCTTGCCTGCAGCCCTGGGGACTCAAGCAGTGAGGTCTCTGCATAATCCCCAGCCCACCACTCACTCCTCGTATTTGTAGTGCCACTCGTTGGTGGTGGCGTCGTGCCGGAAGAGCAGCGGTTTCCACTCTGTGCCGTTCTCCCTCCGCTCCCGGGCAGCATTCCTCTGCTCCTCTTCCAGCACAAACTTCTCCTGCGTCGCCTTGTGTTGATCGCCTTTGTTTATTGCACTGGTAACGTGCTGCCAGAGCCTGGGAATAAACAGGGAAGCAAGTTAAACCATCTTAAACCCAGCAATGTGCTTTGCCAGCTGGAACCTCAGAACAGACACTTTTCAGGTCTATTGACACTTCAGAGGAAGTGTAACAGGATTGCTCAGCCCCAGTGTTGGCTTATGAATTAAAGGGACGTTAGAAGAAGGGCAACACCGAGTGCTGTATGCAGTGAGCAGCTGAAGGACAGGGGAACTTCCCCTTACACAACGTCACCCACAATATCCAGTACAATCTCCAGTGCTGTCTGAATGAGCTATAGGGCAGTTATGCTCAATTCACTGAGGTCAGTGGCCTTTTTAGGTGATTGATGGAGAATCTGTTATCTTCCTGGTGCTTTCAATCATTTATGTTTGGGAGCCTTTGTGTTAAATGCCTGTCCCTGAAACAAAAGCCTTACATTTAAGTTTTGGAGACACTGCAAAAGGAGTCCATGTGGGTGCCTGGGAGCTGCCCATTGCAATGCTGTACTTCTGTAGAGGACCAGCAACCATATCTATTGGAAGCTGATTCAATCTCAAAGAAATCAACACATACTTGTGCTCACAAACTCACACTTGTTTTCTGCTGCTGCAAAATACATCATCTGCCATAGGATGTCTCACTGTGCCTCTGCCTGGAGGAGAGGGTTTGGCTTTTGCAGCAGAAAAATCCTTGCTAAAGCCAAGCTGTGATAGACCTCTCCACAGTTCCTCTAATCAGAGCACTCTTATCTTCACTTCTGAGATGAGCAGCTAGTCCTCCCAAAACATTACTGAGCCGTTTAGTGGAGATCCAGGCTGCTCCAGTATTCCCAGCTCCACAAAGCACCAGTCCCCCATTTAGAAGATGAATACATTACTGCATTTAATTTGGAACTTGCTGTGAAGCTTTCAATTGAAAAGAGATACCAATGCTTTCACTGTGTTTCTATATTATCACAACACTTCCAAAAGGAGCAGCCTCTCAATTGAAGGCAGAGGAACACTTTCCTGTCATTTTTGACACGTCACTCCCATTTTCCTGTGCATGAATCTTTTCTCTCAGAAACAAAGGAATGAAACTCAGTTCAAACTCAGAGCGATGGACGTGGGGAAGGAGTAAAAATAACAGCCTGAGAAAATACTGCAGTGGCCTAAGGAATCAGTGCTAAGGAATGTGTTGGTGCAAAGAGCGAGTCCTCTAATTCCAAGAACCTCAAAGGGACACGCACAGAATGGTTTGACAAGGGCAAATTACTCCATCAAGAGCTGCATGTGTCAGACAATGAGACCCTCTGTGGTGAGCCACATAATGGCATGAGCTTCAGAGACCCTCCTGCATCTGTGAAAGTAGGTGATTTTCAGCACTGCAGGAAAGACTCTGTGATTCAGGCAGAACATAACCTGGACTAGATGGTAATTTATTCATGTATCTGTGAGAACAATAGGGAGCTTGGTAGAGTGTGCATTAGGGATCTCCAGAATTTTCCCTTTTGCCTCCTTCTCTGGGTTGCAGGTATCACTATTAACCTCTGATGCAGCAAAGGGAGTCAGCCCTGGCAGTAAAACAAAGCAATAGAGATTCTTTGTCTACAAGAACAAGGTTTCTCATCTCCTTTCAAAGAATCTGTTCCAGATAATAGAGAAATGTGCTGCAGTCTGCTCTGCTCTGTGACAGTAGCAACTGCACAACTCCAGGTTATAAATGCAGGCTTTATTGCCTAAAAGCCCACTGATGTCCAGAACAAACTAAATCACAGAATGTTCATGTGCTTTTATTATGTTTGTGCAGTCTCTTTCTTTACCTATAAAAACAGGAACCTTCTTAGTGCCATGTGACGCCACATTAAATGCCCACAGGGCCAATGCAACGCAGAGCCAGGCAGCAAAGTGCATGTACTGGCTCAAGATGCTGTCTGGTACTGGCTAACCATAGTGGTGAGATAGGAGCACTAGCTAGTTTGATGCCAGTGTCACATGGCATTGCTCTAGCTGTTCCTGTTTGAGAGCTGTCTTGGCGATGCTTACTGCATCAGGTCATTCATTCCAGTTCCTAAATTCTGTGCCAGGACTACATTTCTAATCTAGATTATCCTAAAAGAAAAAGGTGCAGATTTCTTTGGAGATCTCAGCTGACATTATGAGACAAGGCTAAACATCTGTTTAATTACATTCTCTCATAAAACCCTGTTATGTGGTTCCAACCTACTGCACTGCTCATGCCAGGACTTGATTCGTGCACCTCGTTTAAGAGCCTGTGGTTGAAACAATCCTTCTTCACAAGACATCCAACCTCAGATTGACATCTTGCCCTTCTGTAAAATGTTCCAGCAGCTGCAGGGACTCAGTTCACAATCTCTGGAGTTCAGGGAGAGTTGTTATTCTAGCAGATAAAACGTAGCCCCTACTATTTCTCGGTGCAGCTCCCTGGCTATTTCAGAGCTACACTCCATGGAAATTCTCCAAAGTTAATAGACTGGAAAAAAAACAGGTAAATGGCTGGGTAATATGTGCAGGCACAACAGGTCACTGCCTTTCCAGACGGTGATGAGAAATTGGAGCCTTCTAATTAGAGCCCCACTTCCAGGGGGGAAGTGATAGCAAAGCATTCCCCAGAGCTCCTCACCTCTCTGACTCAAAGTCCGTCTGTTCCTCAAACAGCACAATGTGGCGCTTCAGCCTCTGCCTTCGCACCTCACTGGTTGGGTTCCAGAACATCTCCGTGTTCCCATTTTTTGACTCATTTATATGCACTTCTCCATCCTGAGAAGGAAAATTAAGTGAAAAGGTTAATGACAATCAGAAGCACAAGGCAGAAAATGATCCCAACAAATGGGAGCTGCTTCTGGGTGATGGGTTGGGTTAGAAGGCTTCTTTCCTCCTCTATCCCATTAAATCTCAGTGAATGCTTCCTGAAAGTTCCTAATCTGTGTAAGGCAAGGCACTCTTGGAAACACTGACTGAAAGAACTGGAGGAGAATTGGGAAAGGAGCTGCCTCCTTTTCTTAGTCTTGTCCCCGGACAAGAGTACTCACAGAAGCCCTAAACCACTCTTCTTTCCCCACTGCTGCTCCCAGGTGCCCAGCACACAGACACAGATCCTCAGCTCCTTTTTCAGCCTTTCCTCTAGTTTTCAGTGCTGAAATCCCCTGCAGACCTTACTGCAACACTATCCTCTCTAGAAAGGAGCTAAAGATGAGATGATTTTTCACTTCTGTTTCAATTTATTCCATTTTTTCTATTATTGCTCCTGAATTTCAGTTAGCACTTCAAAATGTCAGGGATCTTTCATACTTATTCCTTGCCAGTGTGCTTGGCAAGCAGCTATGAAGCAGCACTTCTCTGATCTGAGGCTGGCCAGACAACACTGCTGTGTCCCTGCCTGCCTGAGCTGCCTCTCAGCCTTGCTATCAGCTGCAGCAATGCCAGGGAGCCAGACGGGGTAGTTTACAGAGCCTACAGTGAACAGCACGATGCTGACTGCAAGTGGAATGAATCAGAGGATTACAGCTGCTCACCAGCATGTACACTGGTGCCATTCAGCTGCCTGGATGCAGTATGAGTATCCAAACCTTACTTAGGTCAAGGCTTTTGGCTTTGCCTGTTGCTGCCTGATTTTGCATGCCAGCTATTGCACTTCTCCCCTGGCACAGTCCCTTGATTTATATCTCAGAGTCCATCTCCCACATCTTCAGCTGTGGACCTCCTGTTAAAGGAGGTATTGTGGGTCCCTTATCCTGTCTCAAAGTGTCCTTCCCCAAAGTTTCTTCTGCCATGTTCTGAGGTGCCAGTTTCAGGACAGCTATCAGCTCCCCAAGAGCTCCCAGCTGTGGATGGGAAGAGGCAGGCAGGCACACATCTCTGAAGGACATATATATAAGCTCTCTGCTTTCATTCTGAGGCTCAGAAGCATTGAGATTTGCTTCCTCTCTTTATTTAGGTGGGTTTTCAGGTCTTGAGGCAGCCTTTCAGCTGCAAGGATTTCTGTCAGGAGACTAAATGGTGCCAGAGAAAACCCGCAGAGCTCAGGGGAGCAGGCCAATACTCTCAGCAGGGAGGCAGGAGAACAAACAACATCCCTACTGCTGCACAGCAGCTACTCTATTCACAGCATGCAACTCCAAACAGCAGCTTATGGAGCCACCCTTTCAAAGCCATTTAACATTTTTTATACATCACTTTAATTTTGTGCACCACAAACAACCAGCACAAAGAATAAGAGAGGAATAAATTATTTTCAGGCTGGTAAAACCCAAACAGAGCAGGCTGGAAGCTGAGCAGCAGGCAGTGTGTGGCTGTGTGCCCCAGGGGAGCCACTTGGTCACACGCTCTGGAGGAAGGCGTTTGCAGGACCCACCCCAGATAAGGTACTTCACAGCCCAGCACAACTCAGGACTGCCAGGGCTCATCCTGCAGGAAAGGGAAAGCTACCCATACACAGGGAACAAATGTCCTTGCATACAACTAGAAAAGATGAACCGCCTGAGGGCACAAGTCCAGTACCAAAGGCTATACTGTGGTTAGGACCTCACTGTACTAAGGGCTGTATGCAGCCCATTCCATCTGACCTACTTTAAGTACCTCCTTTAGGACGAGACAAATCTTGTTGCAGAGTGACTATTTCTATGCACTGGAAAGGGATCATAGGTTAACTATAATGAAGATGTCTAAATGTAACTGAGATAAATACCTAAGTGTCCAGCTCAAAGCCAGGGCTCACTGCTTTGGCCTCAGTTACTGGGAGTTCCCAGCCAAAACTGGACTACATCCTTCACCATGCACCTTCATTCTTGCTGTATTTTGGGTTGAGGAAGCCTTTGAGTGGTTTACTTGTAGATATTAGGTGTGCAAAGGTGCTAGCAGCTCTGATGACTGTTCTGAGCTGCTCATACAGACAGATCCTCCTCAGATTTACACTTCTGTCCTTCACCCCATCAACAGAGGAATAGCTGCCTTTTGCCAGAGGTTTGCTGTGATAGCAACTAATTTAAAACTCTGTGAAGTTCTTCTCTGATACTCTTGTAGCTGGAGAAGCACTAAACATAGCACAACAAAAGGAAGCCTCACAATTCCCACAATCACACATAAGACAGACAAAGTGTCTGCTGCCCTCAGGACTTGTCCTAAGTGTGAGACCCTGGGTACAGAGCCCCTGGTTTTGACAGCAACCCTCCTCGCTGCTGCCAGCTGTGGCCCAGGCTCTGGCAGTGCAAGTGCCTGAGACTACGGAAGCGTAAACGAGCTGGAGAGGTGTAGGCAGGAAGCTCTGCTGGCCTGCCCTCCCTGGGGATGGTGGGAAGAGGCAGGAGAGGGCTCCAGCGCCGGGAGCCTGCCAAGGGCTGGCAGCGCTCCCAGGCTCCCCGCTGGCACGCACGCTCCCGCTGTCAGCAGCGCCGGCTGTCGTGCCTTACCCAGTGTCCGCTGAGGCTCGCCAGCACCTCTTCTCCCGATTTAATCTTCCCGGAGATTTGATTAATGCTGGCGCTGCCGCCGAAGAAGGGCTGTTGGGGGAGAAGAGAAACAGAAAATATCAGTCTAGTGAGAGCAGCAGGAGGGAAGTATTTTCACTGTTTCTGCAGGCAAGCAAAATGAATTCTAACATGGGGTTTGCTGTCTTAGCACTGTGCCTTCCTTTTGTTTGCAGTACCAAAAATCACTGTAGGAGCTGCAGGAAAGGAAATAAGCCTTCAGGTGCATTAATATTCAGCAGTCCAAGGCATGTCTTCCTTGCAAACATTTCTTGACAGCTTGGCCTCAGGTTAAGTGTGCATGGGCAAGTCCTTCCCTTGTCCAGAATCAGAATACAGTTTGCACCCTTGTGCTTGCAGCCTTGTCCAAAGAAAAGGAGCAGCGCTAATGCAGCTGGTGACTTTTCCTGCTTCTGAGGCAGAAACAGCAGTGTGACACTGCTGATGGCTGCATCTGTGTGAAGTCTCTAGGCTGAAGAAGCTGTTGTCAGCAGCGAACAAAAAAAGGAAAAAGGGGATTTCCAGAGTCAAGGAAAAGATTCTCAGAACAATGGGAAATTCCATTCACCTCCTGCCTGCCAAACACAGGAAACAACAGTGAAAGAGTGACCAGCTCTTTCATTTCTACCACACATTTCTCCAGACATTTTTGCAGCTACTTTCCAATAACATTTGTGCAGAGGAACTATTTTTTTTCTTTCTTTAATTTCCCACAGCACCCATGAAAAAGAAAATTACAACTATCTGAAGAATCAATATATGCAATCCAGCAGAGAACTGGTACATATCCAAATTAATAATGAAGTTATGGGATTTACCTTCAGCTTCTTACAATTTTACTACAGAATATGGCAAAGAACTATTCAGAGCAGAGCATGTAATTAAACCACAGGGACGTTTCTGAATCATCTTTGGACTAAGCATATTGTTTTCAGCCCAGAAAAGAAGAGTCTGTGTTTTAAGCTCTTAAGTGTTGGTGGGTTTGAAATGATGCCGACTAAAGACAGGGAAATGCTTCACTGTCTCGACACAGTATGTGAGGCCTGTGAGAAGAATGGGATTTAAGGACAAGTATATGCAAACCTCAGAAGTACATGGGCAAACAGTTAGTTTTGTAAGGGCAAATAAAGACAGAAAACTATTATTGCTCCCCCCAAAAATGCAGTCTGTAAAAGGCTCCCTTAGCTTTAGTAATCTCTCGTATTTATGTTGGCTAAGGCTGCAGGGTCTCAGTTCTCAATTTTCGTTTTATGTCCAGTGAGAACTAGGGTTTTGGAGCAGAAGAGATATGGATGCTTCTTAAAATCAAATTAACTGTCTAGAAGTTACAGGTCATGGTTTCCTCTCCCAAATTTTAACAGGTGTAACTAGAGAACCTATTCAGAATAGAGGCTACAATGCCTCTCACCTTTAGCTTGAATTCCAGTTCTGCCCTGTGGTTAGTTTTTTCACAGTCGATGGTAACTTTCCCTCCCAGCTCCATTGTCATGGTACCATATAAAAGTCCTGAAAGGGAAAAGAGAGACTGAAGAGAGGCCTCAAGGGAAGTGATCATAGAATCATAGAATTATAGAATGGTCTGGGTTGGAAAGGACCTCCAAAGGTCATCCAGTCCAACCCCCTCTGCAGTAAGTAGAGGCATCCTCAACTAGATCAGGTTGTCCAGAGTCCTGTCGAGCCTCACCTTGAATGTATTCAGGAATGAGGCCTCAGCTACCTTCCTGGGCAACCTGTTCCAGTATTCTACTACCCTAAAGGTAAAGAACTGTCCTCTTGGCTCAAACTAGCTCTCACTGACATGCTGTGAAATTCACTACTTGGCTTCAAGTTCTGAGAAGACAGAAATCAAAGTTTCTAGGAAATGGCTTTTTGCTGTAAGCATGAATAATCCTCCCCAGAGTCCATATTCCCCATTTATTACACCAGCTAGGAAACAGCTTGGCTCACAGGTGCTGATAGTGCATCTGAGGCAAGCTGCAAGCGGGAAAGGAAAAATAAGGAAAGTTGTGGCCAGCAACTTCATTTATGTACTAGTGCTTTATGTACTAGTGCTGAAACAGACCCAGGCAGTTCTCACAAGGTGGATGGGGCAGAGAGGAACTGTAACAGGATTCAGCAGAATCTGGGAGACTAGCATCATGCAGGGAATTCCTTGTTACACATGCTTACCATTGTCTGAAAAGGTCATTTGCAGAGAAAGAGAAATGGACAAGAGATTTATGCAGAGGAACAGTTGACAGAAGGCATGATTTACAGAAGTTACTGTTTTCAGATAGCTAGACCCTCCACAGATATTAACTAAGGGATCAACATACCCAAAAAAAAAAAGAAAAAGGAAAAAGCCTCCTAAAATTAGATCAATCTGCTGCAGGAGTGATTTTTATTACTCTGGCTGAAATGCCAGACACTTCTTCCTAAGGAGAAAGGCAAAGCTAGAGCAGTGAATCAGCAGCCATCTCCTGGCCTCAGCACATGCTCAGCTCAACACAGCAAAGCCTCACAGTAGCAGTCAGCAGCCTCACCGAGGCAGCTCTTACACTGAGGAGTATCATGATTAGAGTAACAAAGAAATCAGAAGAGAACTCAAGAATTTCCTTTATTCCCAAAAGGACAGAAAATACATTCAGCAATTTCAGTGCTGACATTAGAAAACCTTTTTATGATCAAAAGCTCAGAAATGTACCCTTACTCTTGCCATCTTCACTTTACCTGCAGCAGAGGTATGCAGCAGTTTTTTGTCTCTACAGAGCGTTAAAACTAAGTCAGATGGGCCTGATTCTGCCCTCAGACAGAGTGTTAAAACTAACTCAGATGGGCCTGATTCTGTCCTCTGCTCTGCACAGACAAATCAAAATAAAACTTCAGTGAGGATTACCAGTCTGCTGAGTGCTCTGACTCATGTGTGGAGCAACTGCTCCCTGGAGCTGCCCGTCCCTGCAGTGCCAGGTATTTGAGAGGGAAGAAGAGAATTAGTCACTAAGATACCATTATATTATTCTTTCTGTTTGGACAGAAAGAACAAACAGAGCAGTCCTAACTTACCTTTACAGTGGGCGTATGGCATAGTAATGATATAATCTTCCCCCCTGTTTAGAAACATAAGCTTTGCTTTCCCATCCAACAGTGCAGAAAGTGAGTTACCTAGAATTTAAAATACATATCTGTTAAAAAAGAATGCATGTTACACTTGGTCACTCACTCTACTCCAGAAGAACATTTCCATTTAAATGTAGGTCACTAATGAAGGAATAGGTATAAAATGCTAGTAATTAAAGACCCTACAAATCATTTACTGTTGGAGCCAGACAGCTCTAATAAACTCTGCTGCACAGCTCATATTTGCTCTGGCATTTAGCCCCCACTGCAGAAACTGCAGTAGATGAAATAAGTCATTAGTGGGATGCAGAAAGCAGTTCCAATGCCTAGAAGTTTTTCAGGTTCTTCTGACAACTTTTCTGATTGTGAATCTGATTTCTACCCCAATAACAAATAAAATTACCAGAAGGACACTAATGACTACTTAGAAATGTTTCAGCAAATACTTTTACCAGGGCATAGTATTTAGGAAGTGTTATTCCAAACAAGAAACCTATTTTGAACAGCAACAGTGTTTCAGCGACTACAGTGGTGCTGTCTCCACTGAAATGAAAAGACGGGAGGAGGTTTTGAAACTCTAGGGTCCACTCTCAGAAATCTGGGAGCTAGAGAAATGGTTACATTTATCCAGAGGCTTTTGGGAGAGTCAGCTAAGAATTAATTACAGAATGACTCATCTCTGAGCATATGCAACGTCTTCTGAGCAACCAATAGCTCATACATGCTCAGGAACCTCTGCTTCCTGAAAACCAGGTTTTAATGCTCACAATTTTTCTGTCTGATTGTTGTGGGGGATTTTTTGTTGTTGTTTGTCTGTAGTTTTTTTAAACATTAGTTTCAAATAGTAGCAATAGGGAAAACCCAGGTGAGCCAAGACAAGGAATCAAGGTGTTTTGGTGGTAGATTTCTTAAGCATTTCTTTACTCATCTCTTAGGATGCTCAGGAGTGATTTAAAGACAAACCAAAACCAATGCCACAATGTTACCTGGAAGATGCCTAGGCTTAATTACTTACCATAAAACTTGGACCTAGCTAGAATGCTGCCAGTAATGCAGAATCCATCCTTCCTGTTGCTGACATGAAAAGCTGACACTGGTGGATGGTGGGAGACCTAGAAGAAAAAGAGGCACAGGCCACTCTAGCAGTCTTTATAGGCTAAGCAGAGTGATGGGTGCACACACAGGCTCACACAGTGTTATACATGTTCTAGGGAAAATGCAAGACTCTAGGGAGGCTGCAGGACTGAGCAAAGTCCTCAGAGTCCCATTCCTGCTATCAACCTCAATGCTGAATGAGGGAGCATTATATGTGAGACCACTATATATCAGAACACATGTAAAGTTTCTTCCCCAGCCCTTATTTCCTTGCCCTTATGCATTTGAGATCAGTTTAGGCCAACAGGTACACTGTCAGATTTTCAACAGAATAAATGACAGAGCAGGACCTCTTGGCAGCATTTGAGAAACTTCCATAAAATGGATGAGGTGGCTGAAATAAAATAGAACACAATAAAAAATCTCTGATTAAATAGGAAAAGTAAATGTAAGTGAAACAGGGAGCTCACAAAGTCCTCAGAGCCCTTCATTATCACTGTAAATTTGAAACTAAAGGTTGTCAGGCCAGCTTACTTGTGAGCTCTGCTCTTCATTTATCACCAAAGGCAATAAGATAACTCTCAATTTACTCCTCTTAAAATAATCATGGAAAGCTTAGGAATAAAGGAAAGTAGGATTTGGTTATGTGTTTTATGCTCATTTTGACACAGGCAACATAAACCATTCTTAACAGGAAGAAAAGAGTAGGGCAAAATCCCACAGAAAAAAGTGTTTACTGAGGAGGTTATGTGTGAGAGACCAGACCTGGGACCCCACTACAGCTCACATCACCTCTCTAAAAGAAACAAAGATCAGCAGCTAGTTTAGCTCACAGCTCAGTCTGGTTGTTTACACAAGCTCTAATTTTCACTCTTAGGGTGGGTGAGAAGAGTGTTCTTATGCATGGAAGTGCAAGCAGGCTGCTACCTGCCAACATCTGAGCACCCAAATCCCACAGCTTACCTGTTCTGCTATGTAAAATGTATGACTGTTTGTCTGAGGGTGAAACCAGCAGCAGCGAAATGTCTCTCCCAGAATAGGGTTGTATGGCTTTTTTATTCCCTGAAACACAAAGGAATAAAACCCTGCTGCACATGAAGACTTGCAATCCAACTCCACAGACATGGCTATAAAACTATTTAAATCTTCTCCCTGGCATCTTAAACTAAGTCAACCACAAGAATCAAAACTGATGAACTGGCTGCACACATCCTCCCACTCTAATCTTTTCATCTGAGCAATGCATTAATCTGCTAGTCTCACCAACTTAATCTTCAATACTGCCTGATCAAAGCTTCACAAGAGTAAACTTTATTATTTCTGCTGCCATATGCAGCAGATGCTGTGGAACCATGGCACTGTGGTACTGAGAGGCTTGAGCAGAGAAAGAAAACCTTCATTCAGCAAGAGGAAGAATCTTGCATCCAAGCTTGCTACTTGCTGATGACCAGTTTTGCCTTCTACCTGTGCAGGCTCTCAGGTTGATCAATGCTATTTAGTACTCAGCATCTACTCTGAAACCAACTGCAACTTCAGTTTTAAAAGCAGTGGTCCATGTCTTCTGAACAGTAGGAGAGGTGAAGCATCAAAGGAGCGGCAATAAACAAATATACAGCCACAATGCCTGTTGCAACCCCAGCTTCATGCACTCCTTTACCTTTGGCTTCTTATAAAAGCCAGAGAGATACCACCTCAAAACTTGCTTCATTCGACTGTATGGATCATCTTCAAGGACAGCCCTGCAAGACAGAGCATAAAATGATCTTTATACTGTGCACACACAGTTCACACCAGGATAATAACATTAATGTCAAGTAGCATTTCCCCAGTACTAACAGGAAGCGACTTCTGTGCTGCTGCCAGTGCAGAAGGTGTCTGCCAGCAAAACCAATTTCCTTCGTCCCGTCTATCACACAACATCAACTCTTTCAAAGTGGCACTCCTGGCCCTGCACTCCTGCAAAAAACCCAGTGGCATTTTGGGAGTCTATCAGGTGTGAGTGCACTTCTGAGTATGTCAGGGTGGGACTGTCACACCAGTTGTTACAGCTCATGGGACAGTGCGAGCCTTAAAACAGAAACACGCTACCAAAATCAAAGACAGTTCCAATTGTCTCTGTTTTTCTTTGCTTCACTCTCATTTGAAGATCTTCAGAGCTGATGTGTTACATGGCCTCTGTCAGTACTTGGAGATTTTGTGCAATAATTTAAGTTGGAAGGGACTTCACAAGGTCATCTCATCCAGAGATTAAATGGGAAGTAAACATAAGTATTCCTGGTATTTCCAACCATTTAGTCAGATTTGACCATCAACCTGGGTTTGCTTTTAACAAAAGCTCCAAACCTCTTGAAGTGTTTTCAGACGTCAGCACCAAGCAGAACCACTTCTTCTCCCTTCTTCTGACGTTACAAACACCACAAGCAAGACTTGAAAATACCACAGTTCAGTTCTAAAATGTCCCAGGAGCAGTGGAATCAAGATGCTGCTGTTTGAATATTGCACACGCTGGTTTTAAACCACACCAGGCATATCTGATTGAGAAGGTAGGTCCTAGCTGCAAGCACAACGTTTTCTGTTTTCTACTCTGCTGCTCCCAGCAGGTCTCTCTCATCGGTAGTGTTAAAAGACGTTTCTTACTTGTTTATCAACCAACAGAATTATACTGCTTTGAGGGGCAGAAGTGCATGACAATTCTCTTTACTCTGTCCTGTTCCCCTCTGTACACGAGTACACCAGGAGGTGGCACAGTTCTGCCGCTGGATGCTCAGAGGCATGAGCTGAGCCCCCATCAGTTCCAGCCAGTGCTGGATGTGCAAAGGTAGTTTTGTCTGGAGTTTAACTGTTTTCCTTCCCTCTCCCTGCCCTCAGTCCATCTCTAAAAGGTCACTGCAGCTGACACCTGGCTTGATTTACACTGACCTCAGCGACCTGGGTATTATCTGGGAACCCTATCAAGCAGACAAACTGGGCCCAGCTCGTGCCACGCTCACACTGTAATGCATTTTCATAAATACAAGCAGAGTGCTCATGTCAGGCATGCTCTGCATGCTGCTTACTGGGAAAGCAGGTCGGCATGGTAGTAGTAATCAGAGAGCTTGTTAAGGAATGAGCGTGGCTCCAGGATGAAGGTGGGCAGCACCACACGTGACAGGTCCATGCCAGGTCGCAGCTGCTTCAGCAAGATCCACATCAGGCTCTTGTTCTCGTCAGAGACGGTTTCGGTTTGAGATGATTCACCAGTCTGTGATGGGGAAAGGGGAGTTCAGGGCAGACACAGGAGAAGTATTTCTTGTGGGGTTGCTTAAATGGAAGGTCCAAGCTCACTCAGGCATATCTGGCCTTGGAACAAGCTACACCACTGCAGAGAGACATCAGCTCCACCTCAGAAGTGAATCCCCAGAGCACTGAAGTGAGTGATACAGAAAGCCCTGGGCCTCTGAGAGCTGGCACAAGGCAGGAAGCACATCTCTGCTGTGCTCCTTCCTGAGCCACTCCCTCCACACACCTCACCACTGCCATGGGCCAACCAACATGAACCCATAAAGACTCTGCACTGCAGTCCCTCAGGAGGTGTGGACATGCCCAAGGCTGTTACAGCCTTGCTGTAGCCTGGTGAGATGCATACAAGAAGCTCCTCAGTCACATTCTCAGCAAAAGAAAGACTGCAAGATTTACTATTGTATGTGTAGAAAAAATTAGGAGAAAAACAAGCAATCAACAAAGAATGGAACCAGGCTTCCAAGTTCAAAATAAGAGAAACTGTTAGGGTAAGCACAGTACAGGCCTCAGGAAACATGCATAAAAACTGCAGCACTCCCAGCACTGCTAAGTGCCCTTTGGAGCAGAAGTGCAGGTAACTAAAAAAAGCCAGAGATTAGGTGGTGGTTTCAGTTGTTCCCGTGCATTCAGTGGGGCTACAGCAGGTTTGACATGGAGGAATGGGCCTTTCAAGCACTGGAGAAAGAAAATGAAGCTGAATTTGCAACATGAATGTCACTTTAACACATCCTAGGCACCATAATGCAACAATGAAAGAGCTTTTAGATAAGAGATGTCTATAGGCAAAAGAGTACAGATCCATTTCTGGAGGGGACTTTGGTTTGGCAGAGGATACTTAGCACATCCCAACAGGATTTGCAGGTGCTGTATATCACTAAACACTCATTTTCACCATCTGAACTTTCCGGGCACCACTGTTTTGGATCCTGATCAGCCCTTTCACTAGTCATGCAGGAACACTAAATCCAGCTTGCAGGCTGAGGAGAATTTCAGACCGAGGAACAAGAAAGCTCTTTTCATTTCATTGCTTTGCCAGCCATTAGCATACCACTCCTCTTGTGACAATCTGGTGCAACGCATAGTTTGAGCCTCTAAGAAGAAATGGACACTGTTAAAGAAGTAATGCCACAGCGTCAGCTAGAGCATGCAATACATGTGGGTCTGTCAGGTCTGACCCATATGTCAGTATGTATCCAGGTTCTCAAGTGTGCAGCATAAATTAATGCCATGTTGAAACTGCTGAAGGGATGGATGAAAATGGGAAGGAGAAGAAGGTGCAGGAGGATGAGAACAACTTCAAGTTATTTCTGGTTTGCTTTCCCCTAAAATACATCACCCACAATAACCCTTTCTGTGACTTGTTAAAAGTGAAAGCTCAGGGAAAAAAAAAAGGTTTTTGGCTATCAATCTGCTTACTGAGGAGGTGACTTTTTTTATATTCCAGACCATCCTTTGTACTCAAAGTCCTGATGATGAAGCCTGTCTCTGCCTTCACATTCCTACTGCGAACAACGCAAAGCTGGAATGCTAGATGCACAAGGATGCACCTCTCAAACGCATCATCAAAAGCGCATACATACGTGCACACCCTTCAGATGAGCTTTCAAAGCCAAGCTGAAAGTTTAGCTGGGAGAGTTTGTGTCTCTGACCTTTGTCCTGACAGATCTGAACTGCACACCCAGACTGCAGGGAGTCAACCTCAGTCCAGAACAACAGCTGATGTTATTAGTTGGCAGGTGCTTACTTCGATACTTCTCTGCCCATTGCTGATAGCAAACTGCGTCACTGCATGCAGCATGCTTGTCACAGAGGTGCTGTCACAAGCGAGTAAAACTCAACCACTAGTCCTATCAGTGTGTCCCAGGTGACAACACCCCTTATGGCCGAGGCTAAAAGGCACTTCTTTTTGGATAGGTTAACTGGATGTTACCTCTGCCTAAGCAGCCACACTAAAGTTTGTCCTATTTTATACTGCACAAAGTGCAATTCTACAGCAGAAACGTTCTCCTTTCGTGGCAGAAATTAATCACAATCCTCTCTCAGCAGATATGCCATCCTTCCCCTGCAGAAATGCCATCTTTTACCAACACAAATTTGTGATGTGTACAAAAGGTTGTTTCAGAAGCAGTAGCTGATAGAATTCAAGTTTGCCTTCATTTTGCTTTTGCTGTTGCTTGGCTGCTCAGTTATGCTCCAAATCCCCTGTTTGGACCCAGTTACCATTTGCTGTCTGTCTGTGGTGGAATTTGAGGGGATATATAAACAGGAGTTTTTGGGGGGTTGCTTTGTCTCTGTAGGTAACAGTTCTGCTTGGAAGCACAATTTCTACAGCAGGGGCTTGCACCTCACACCTGATATCTGAAATGGCAGCAAACATGCTACCTGGACTGGTGGCTTCAGACCACAAACTGCTGGTCCAAGGTGGGTGGCTGAGTGGTGAAAAGAAGGGGGTAAAACTGAACTCCTAGACCTCTGCAAGGTGGTACAGCAGAGATGTTCTTTTGTTGTCCTGCTGTAAGTGGTCTGTGGAGAAATACACTGGAGTAGTAAAATCTGTGTAGAACACATGACCATTCTCAGTGTTTTAAGTTATCACTCAGTGAAACAGAAAGTGTAGTTAGGAAATATTTAACTGGATTTGTTTCCTCAGTATTAGTAGTACGCTTTCAGAAAACACTGAAGGGGAGCAGAAGAAATAATAAGTCTTGTGAGGAGTAGCTGAGGGAACAGGGATTGCCTAGCCTGGAGAAAATGAGGTGACCTTCTCACTCTCTACAGCTGACTGAAAAAAAGGCTGGAGCCAGGTAGGGGTTGGTCTCTTCTCTCATATAACAAGGAACAGAACAAGAGAAAATGGTGTCAAGTTGTATCAGGGAAGGTTTAGGTTGGACATAAGGAACAATTTCTTCCCTAAAGGGTTGTCAAGCCTGGACTAGGTTGCCCAGGGAAGTGGTGGAGTCACTCTTCCTAGAGGGATTTAAAAGCTGTGCAGATGTGGTGTTGAGGGACATGGTTTAGTGGTGACCCAGCAGTGCCGGGTTAATGATTGGACTCAATGATCTTAAGAGTCTTTGCTATCTGAAACTACTCCATAATATAAGAAAGATACAGCATTGTAGAAAAATGGTTGTCTTGAAGCACCAACAAGATTTCAGCTTCCTTGTCTGAAGTAGTAGGCAAGGACTGCTCATAGCTTCCCTAGTGCCAAAACAGAAGCTTCTCCACTGCCTGCCCAGACTGATTCTCACCCAACACACTTGGCTGCCCTCTTTCCTGCTGCCTTCCTCAGAGGTGTCACAGTAACATCCAGCTAACAAAGCCTCTTATATGGAACAGACACACATCCTCTTGCTGCTAAATGACATGAGAAATGGCTTTCCTACAAGAAACTGTCATTTAGGAACCAGGTGACTCAAATGCTCCACTAGGACACACAAAAAAAAAGGTGTTCCACGTATAATGAGAAAAGAAAAGGATCATATTTTGTATCATGCAAGGATTGAGCATCTTAATTGGCCAGGACACATGCCCAGAATAATAATCCCCACTACTGCTGGCTGCACACTGCGCTGTGCCAAGGCTCTTTAATGCAGCAACTGGTTAAAGCAATTGCTGCTGCTGGTGATTTGCCAAAGCTCAGGAGTGGAGCTGCTGCTCATCAGGCGTAATTATTAGAGCACATGATAATTCAACATCATTTAGCAGAAAGCTGTGCATTGCTCTATCTGTACCACTCTGAAACTCACCGAGCTGCTTCTTAAACTACCATGCATCTGAAGGGCTGAATGACAGACACTGTGCACAGAGACATTTTAACAGAAGTCAGCAGTGATTAAATTTTGTTTTAGCCTTTACCTCCCCGAACTCTTCATAGATCTGTTCAATGTAAGTCGTCCCTTTCCTTCCTGGAGAGGCCTCTCCCTGGATTTCTGACTGGTCGCTCTCGCTCTCATTTGTCTTTCGGCTGTTCTCCTGTGTCTCATTCTCTGACTCCTCTGCGTTGTCTCTCTCGGACTTATCAGAAAAAGCATCATTTTCCAAGTGGTGGTGGTTCTCCAGGGCTGACTCATTCAATCTGCAACACACAGTTGGTCGTTTTTTTTCAGCTTGATTTACAAAGCCAGATTACTTCAGGTAAGAACACCTCCCAGGGCTCCAAGCAGGGTTTGCAGCCCGGGAAGCACAGAAGAGATTGATTTCCTGAATAGCAGGAGTTTTATCCTGGAAGCAGTGAGATTTCCTATCAAAAATCTCCTCTCCAAACTGCTATTTGCAAAATGTGCCATGCAGCTCCACTCACCCATCCCTACACAGAACTGCTACTGGCTCCAGATGGGAGCCCACACTCCAGAGGGATACAAAGCATAGAACAGCCACTGTGCAAACCTGATTAAAGTGTCCATCAAGAGAGATTTCTCTCCAGTGGGTTGTAGCCCATAAGAAAAACAAGACATTGTGAGATACATTTTGTTTTCAGTACTACAGCTACTTTATTTCAACAGATGGTGGTCCTAAGTCAGCCCCCCACTTAAAAAGGCAAACATCAGAATCAGCAGAAGCATGTATTTTCACACACACACCCCTCCCCAAACTAATGTGGGGAATGTGCTTCCCCCAGATAATCCTGTGTGGAAGAAATGAGTTGAAAGCATGAACTGGACCATTACATGTAAAAAGAACACCCAGATTATAACAGCATCCAGGGAAAAGTGTGGAAGGCATAGCAAGCTTCACGCTCAGCGATCCAGGCTTTAGAGAATGAGGGGGAAGCCAGAAATTCTCTCCCAAGTAGCATGTCCATTTGAAAAAGCAGCTGCAGTTCACATGACAGAGGGCAAAAATGATTAGATGGGCCAGGGGTCAGATGCTGAAAAGTAGTCACTGAATGCCTGCTCTTTCAGGTGATATTCAGCATAGGTTTCAGCTTCCCTGGTTCATTCATGTCTTCACATCACCTATTTCATGGCCTAGCCCACCCCTCAGGTGCTGCTGACTTTCTCAGCTTGACCTTCCTCTGAAAATTTTTTACCCTAGTCCCTCTTAATGCTCTTGGCTAGAGCAATAAAAAGAGATTTCTTATAGAAAAGCAATCCAAGGAGTTTCAGAGAACCTAAACAGGCCACAGATCCTGAAGAGTTTTGTTACTTCCTGTAGTCCACCTATCCCTCTCTTACCAGTACATGAAAGGCTTTTGTCAACCCTGAAGTCTCTCCACAATAGATCTTTTCTGAGGCCACCCTGGACATGTTCTAATTTTGATTATAGATTAATTCTGAAACTTCCCATCCCTTGTTCTCCCTCTCTTCTTTTTTTTTTTTTTTTTAATGGATATTTTGTCATCACTAGTGAGAGCCAGATTAAAAACACCAACAGAGAGTCAGAACACAGAAGTGCCATCAGCTTTGCAGATGACCTCAACTTGCAGCTATGCACTGAATCAAGCTCATGATTTTTTAACACCCTGAGCAAGCCAGGCAGTGACAGCCACAGCTCAGTGTCTGCAGGAGCTGCTTCCAGAGTTCTTTTAGAAGTGCTGTCTACAGCTTTCTGTGCCTTTAGAAAATCTTTTCACTGCAGCTGTAGGTGTCTGTATGCAACATAGATGTCTGTGTGTGGATATGTAGAACACCACAAGGGGTTTTAATTCACAGCTTTACTGTAAAACAGAACTAAGATCCTAAATCAGAGAGTCAGTGACCATTACACTCCAGCACTAATAATCTGCTATCAGACATTATGTGTCTCCAGCATTCTAGTCCCAGAATGTTATTTCCTTTTATTTTTCATCTAGCAACCAGCAAATGTACTGTCTGAAAACCAAAATGCTCTGGAAGCACAGAGTATAGCACATGCAGGAGTCTGAGAGAATATAGGAGAAAAGAAGGTGAGAAAAGAGTTGTCTAGATTATCCCATGATACTTCCCGGATGGGAGCTTCAGGAAGTTATTAGTTGCTGATCATTTAAACACTTAATCTATTTCTTAATTTTTCAACAATCAGCTAAATATGTGTGTGTTTGTCTGTGTTTGCTGTTCCCTTACCTACTGAAAGTTTTCTCCATGGAGTAAAAATGCTTGGAAGAGGAGCTCATCATAAGGCTTATGGTTTGTGGCTGAGAGGTAGCACTTGTTTCAAGGACACATTTGCAAGAAGAGCAAGTGTTTGTTTACAGAGTCACCTGTCTCACATTTGGGAAATACTGGAAGTTTCAGTGGAGCAAATGACTCTTAGTTTCCTCTGCTCCTCCCAACCAGTTTTTAAGGATTTCAGATTTAGTCCAAGTGGGAATTAAACTCACATGAGATCCCACTTGACTGGTTGCCAGCCACAACGAAGGCAAGTCTTTACACATCCAGAGCCAAGGATCAGCTCTGAGAAACCAAGGAGAAAACAGATGCTTCTCATTCTGATGAACAAATCTGAGATGTTGAAAGTGGAGCCAGACTTTTCTATTCCTCCAGCTCATCAATGACTATGTACAGTAGGCTAAAGCCAAAAGCCACGCCATGAGCTTGAACTAAAATCAAAGTAAGGGCTTCTCAGGAGCTTCCAATGGCATTTGGACCAGGCTTTAAAAGCTATGAGGGGATGACTATGCTTGAAGTGAGCACTGGATTTCCACCATAAACATGACTAACTTGGCATCTTCCATGGCTAATTTACTGTTGCAGCTTATTAGAATTGTCTCATAACAGTGCTTTATTCTCTAGGGGCATTCCTGGAAACTTCTGCCAGTGACCAGGACTTCTTTGAGTTTGATGCAGCTCTTCTACACAAAGTAAAAAAAACCCTTTGGCTCATGTAAAACAAGTGAACCAGCCAGATTCCTGGGGCTGCTGGAAATAAGATGTGGAACCCAGAAGAAATACAACTTCATATTAAAAAGAGAAGTGCCTGGTGCCCTAAAGGCCTCCTGTCTAAAATCCCTGATTTACACAGTACTGGAGCCTTTGATTCACATGCACAGTCCCCTCCCCCCCCTCTCATTTTTGAACACTACTAAAGATGCAGATTTTAAATCACTGTATAATCTTGATTTCTTTCCCAGCAGGAAAAGCGCAAAGCAGCCAGCAGACAAATGCAACTTTGGCTCAGCTGAGGGTTCACTTTTGCCAGCTCCCTTGGGTTTTGTCCTCTCTATAATATCCATCATCTCCCTTTTCTTTTTCTTTTCTTGACAGAGTAGTTTGGCTAATTTGAAGATAGAGTTAAATGTAATTAACTGGCCCCCTAACAACAGCGTGCCAATTTAATTGGTAAGATTCCCTGTAGGGAATGCATTTAATTAGAATGACTGAATCCCTGTGAGGAAGCCAATGTCAGTGCTCAGCACTTGCACTGTTTCAGTTTTGTGTCTTCCCTTGCTTAAATGTTCTTTATACCTCCAGGGATGACAGCAAGTTGTCCCTCTGTCCCACAACCATTGAACTCCACATGTCTTCAAACACTGGGTCAAGTCTGGATACACATTAGAACCAGTGGCAGGACTCAGAATGTAAAGTCCAGACAACCAGACGCTGAACACCCACCCAGCTTGGGCCAGGCTCAGTTAAAATCTGAGCCTGGCAGAAAGATCTGGTTCCAATTGTGGGCATTCTCCTGCTGAACGCTCTGCCACATGTGCTACTGCTGTGCTCCATAATTCAAAAGGGCTTTTAATGTGAAACAGCTGAGGGGTGAAACAGAGGCATCATTTACCCACCATATTTTGAAGAAATACTTTAATACAGTTTTAACTCCATCTTCTAGACTTCCTTACAGTAGCCATGGGTTTGCCTGAATGTTCTTAGTGCCACAGGCTCCTTTTTAATATTGAGACTTCTGTACATACATCCATTAGCTGGAAATCAAGTCCACTGCACTCCTGGATTCATTATCACAGCAAGCACAGTCCTAAGAGATTCTCTCTTAGGCAAGAATTAATTAGAAAGTGAAGAATTGTAGAAGAAGCCCAAGAACAACAGAAGTATTTGCACAAGGACTAGGGCACATGCTCTGGTAACACAACAGATTTCCTTCTCTTCTCCCACTGCTCTTTAGCAAAGCTCTTCTTCAAACTCTAGCTAAAAACACAAACAGCAAGGCTGGGGAGCACATGCTGGGAATACCAGAGCCTTTCAAGACTAAGGACAGACCAAAATGCAGCCATCCCTTTGGTCCCATGCAACCAGAGATATCTTGACACTCTGAAGAGGACTCAGATTCCTTCTGCTGTTGTAACAGAGCCTAAGAAAACCACAGTGGGTCCCACTGTGGAAGGCAGGCTGGAAGAGTTGCTACCCTCAAAACTATGTAATCAGTTCTGTGAGCCCTGAAAGTCAAGCTCCTATCAGCAGAACTAAAAAGAGTCACAGCTTCTCCCAATTCCTGCTCCAAGGTCCAAGGGTCTGTACCAGAGGGATTTTGGAAGCTGCCTATTTAGCTATAACCAACAGATAAGGCCTGAGGTTTTTTCTTGCTTACAGAGCTTTGATGTGAACTGTTCCAAACTGCCACATTGATACCAGGAATATGAATAGAAAGGAGGCTGTGGGGAACTTTTTTCCCTTATGTAAAAAATTATCTGATGCATCAAGGAAGAAATTGGAAACCACTCAAAACCCCTGTAGAGAGAGAAAGTAATTATAAAGCTAAGGATGCAGTGTGTGCACTCTGCTGACTATGACACAGTATTATTAGAAAAGAGAACACATTATTAAAAAATAGATCAGAGCCAGAGCCATATGTGCTAGCCAACCAACACACACTGTTTCTGGCTGTGCCTGTGTAACTACAGGTCTGCTCTAGCAGCCAGAATCTGCAGCCTTTACTCAGAAAATCCATTTTTCACACCAGCATCTCCAGACAGCATTTTGGCCCAAGCAGGAAAAAAGTCTATGTACAGAGCAACACAGCTGAGGTTCCTCTCGGTCTGTGTGCTCAAGCACTAGATGACAGCAAACCTCACGTGCACCAAACCCATCTGTTAGTGCTGGGTGAAGCAGAGTGTTGAGGGGAGGACTGTTTGCAAGAGTATATAGCAGCAGGACAAGGGACAATGGTTTAAACTAGAACAGGGTAGATTTATATTGAACATCAGAAGGAAGTTCTTTACTATGAGGGTGGTGAGACACTGGAACGAGTTACCCAGGGATGTGGTGGTCTCATCCTTGCAGACATTCAAGATCAGGCTGAGCAATAAGGTGTGGATGTCCCTGCTGACTGCAAGGAGGTTGGACTAGATGATCTCTGGAGGTCCCTTCCAGTGCATTCTATATGAGCCTATACTGGCTGGTTTTAAACATGTTTCCTTAGCGGACTCTGGCTAGGTTATGTTAAACAGATGGCCGAGTATAGGCCACGCAACACCTCTCTGTGCATTAAGAAGTGACAGCCCCATCTTACTGGAAGAAGTCCTGGTCTGAGATGGTGCTGGTGTGCAAGAGGTGGTTGAGCCCCGCGTGCGCAGAGTCGCTCGAGCCGTTCATTTCTCCATCCTTTCCCTGCTTGGAGGCACTGAGCCGGAAGAGGCTGGAGCAACGCAGGGCAAGTTCCAAAGCATCCAACCAGCACCGGCCTGTCAAAACAAAAGCAATGATTTAATGCAGGAGAGCCAATAAGGTAATATATGCATTGCTGGGAGTAAAGCTCATTAGCGTTCAGGAAGTTGCTAAGAACAAAACTGTTTTTTATATGTATAATCCCTACATTATTGCCAGAAATTGTGTTTTAGTAGCTGCATAAGTGGTACACCTGCACAGGTAACAGAGAGGGGAGCTCACCCCAAATCCTCCTTTCCTAACACCACCACTTCCTCTGATCTCCCACAACCTGTTCACAGCCCCTTTTGCTCCTTATGGATTTTGTCCAAGATATAGGAAATGAGCACAGGTATGATGTACTCAAACCACCTCACAAATCATGTCTGCAAGCAATATACCCCAAACCACACCCAGCATTTGGTGTCCCCAGCACACACACTACCCAACTGCAGGGTGATAGGGGCACAGAGCAGGAGAGGCCCTTGCTTAGCATGGGATCAGGGAACTACAAAGTGACCTGGGGGTCACAAGCAGGGTGTAGTGATGCAAAACTAGTCACTTCAAATAAGAATCACAAGGATCAGTGCGTGTCACAGTGACTAATACCAGAGGGAGTTGCTTGTTGGGTTCTTTATTCTTCCTCCTTCTCTGTATTTTTTTCCCTTTTCTTCATGCCTTCTCTCTGCCAATCCCAATAGATAACCTGGGTGGAGCATTAGTTTTTCTTATTTTGTCACAAAAAACCTCTGTACCTGAAAGGTCTACTTTGCAAATACCAAAAACTGCAGGCATGGCACAGAAAGGAGACAACAAACTGCAGTTCCTGTGCCCATCCTCACTGGGTGTTTTTATGGCTCATATAGGTCCTGCAGGCAGCAAAGGAAAAAGAACAGAAATACAAACTGACCCTTGGCTCCCTTTGCAATGACCCACACAAGACTATAAAACTGTGTGTTAATGTGAAGCCTAACCACTACCACAGTGCTGGGGCTGCTCTGCTCCTGGAAGCACCTGAAAATAGCCTGCTTCTATAGTGCAGTTGTTAATGAGGCCAGAACACCTGCAAATTGACTGAACATTCAAGAACTGAAGTATCGAGGGAATCATCCTCTAATTCCAAGCATGTAAAACAGAGCTCTTCATTACACTCCTCAGAATCCGTTTTGCAATAATTAGAAGTGTGCTTGAGAGGCAGCTTGAGAGGCAGGATTTTGCTTTAGTGATGGCAAGTGCTACAAACAGGTCTTTCCTGGACCACATTCATTCCTGTGTGCCATTTGAGAAATGACTCCATTCCATCCAACTCTGTCACACACTTAGAATCAAGCATATGCATAAATCTCACTGGCATCCTGCTGCTCTCTTGGGCAGAATTCCCACCAACTTCAATGGGACCAAAATTTGTCTCTGTAAGAAGATCAGATGACAGGTACAGAAAGAAATGTTCATAAATTTGAGTAGCTTTCAGTGCTTGCTTTAATACAAAGCTACAACCACTAAAAGAGAGAAAGAAACAACCCTAGAACTTTGAAGAGCTGCACTTGAACACTGAGCCATGAACAGCACAGAGACCAACCACCACTTCACATTTCATCCCAGAAATGCCTTCAGCATCCGCTTATGATTTAATAATAACATCACACATAATGGTTAATAAAAGATTAGGAGGGTTGAAGGCAGCCTGAATTGATTTCACACTATTTGCTATTTAACAAATACATTTCTTGCATTAGGGCTTTACCGGCAGAGATTTATTCCCTTCTGCCGTGTGGAGGATTTGCATGGATAGCCCATTAGAGTCAACAGCTGTGCTGAGCACAAATCCACTTCCTCCCACAGATCCCCTCTTTCCCAAAGCCACAGAGATGCAAACCTGTTTCAGGCTATTCTATACAAAGGAGCACGCTCCTGCCTGGGTCCACCTCCTCTGACTTTCCTCCCTCTTTACATCTGCTCTTCTTCAGTTCTGCAGTGAGGACTGCAGGATTTGACATCTGGAGGTTCTTGATCTGCAGCAGCATGAGTGCTTTGGAGCAGTAGGAGGCCAGCACCCCAGCACCAGGCAGCTCCCCGCCACGGACATCACCTCGTGATGGTTATGGCAACGCACTGGCTTACGTTTGTGATTTCCAACAAGGACAGCAAGGCTGACCCCAAACCCTCTCTCAGCCATTCTCCGTGCAGTGCCCCTGCAGCCCACCCTTCCCTGGGGCTGCAGGTAGAGCAGGCCATGCTGACCACAACCCCACAGGCACCTTATACCTCCCCCACATGCCACTGCCACAGGCATTCATTGGTACTAACATGAGCTCACAGGCTTGGTCATGTTTCTGGAGTCCAACACATCACTGCAGGAAATCTCTACATTGTATATTTGGGGGTTTAATCTCTTTGGGTAACTCCCTGGAAGTAACTTGGATCATTTAGAAGAGGAGGCTCAGGGGTGACCCTATTGCTGTCTACAACTACCTGAAGGGAAGCTGTAGCCAGGTGGGGGTTGGTCTCTTCTCCCAGGCAACCAGCAACAGAACAAGGGTCTCAAGTTGTGCCGGGAGAGGGATAGTCTGGATGTTAGAAGGAAGTTCTTCACAGAGAGAGTGATTGGCATTGGAATGGGCTGCCCAGGGAGGTGGTGGAGTCGCCATCCCTGGAGGTGTTCAAGAGAAGACTGGATGGCTTAGTGCCATGGCCTAGTTGATTGGATAGAGCTGGGTGATAGGCTGGACTGGATGATCTTGGAGGTCTCTTCCAACCTGGTTGATTCTATGATTCTAGAAACCTTATTGAAGGAGCCTAAATTAAAAAATAAAACATGTAAAATAATCCTTTCAATACTCCAAGGCAGGGAGAGAAAGCTCTAGAGGAACTCGTGCACTCACAGTCAGCACTATTTGTGCCTGCAGAAGACAGAAGTGGCATCAGTGCACACTCTCGTTTTCTCTTCTGACAGAAACCGGATTCAAGGGATGCACAGCATCCCCAAGCCAAGATATAAGCCTTCAGCCATCAGGTGGTGCTGTGAATCCAAACAAACACATGCCAGGAAACCAGACGCATGGGATTTCCTCAGCAAATGAAAAGGTTCCATCTTCTGCAAGGCAGCAGTGTGCTAATTGCAGCGTAACAGTGTAAAATTACACCCTCTCGCTTTCAGGGCCGCACACAAGACAAACCTGTTTCCTTGCTAAAGGCTGACATGAAATGTTGTCACATGTGAGCAATCCTGCTATTGAGTAACAGTTTGCTTCATTGTGAAAATAATACAAAAATGCTACCATTTGGATTCCTTAATTGCTTACTCACGCTCTCAGGAACTGCAGAAGGAGGGGAAAAAGTAGGTGGTCATGTAATTAAAGGCTGTCATCTACAGTCACAGTAGTCTGCATGAAGGCTTCATGGTTGCCTTATCTGCTGGTTTTGACTGGGATGGTTCTTTTTCTCCACAGTAGCTGGTATGGGCTGTGTTTTGGTTTTGTGCTGAGAACTGTGTTGAGAACTCAGGGATGTTTTAGTTACTGCTGAGCAGCCCTTACACAGAGGCAAGCCCTTTTCTGCTCCTCACCCCACCAACAAGCAGGCTCAGGGTGCACAAGAAGTCAGGAGAGGGACACAAGCCAGGACAGCTGACTCAAATTGACCAAAGGGATATTCCAGATATATGACATCATGCTCAGCATAAAAATCTGGGGGAAGAAGGAAAGAAGGGACATTTGGAGTGATGCTGTTTGTCTTCCCAAGTCACCATTAGATGTGATGGAGCCTGGCTTTCTTGGGGATGGCTGAACATCTGCCTGCTGATGGAAAGTGGGAAATGAATTCTTGGTTCTGCTTCGCTTTGTGTGTGCAGCTTTTGTTTTACCTGTTAAATGCCTTTATTTCAGCCCAGAGGTTTTCTCACTTTTACCCTTCCCATCCCACTGTGGAGAGTGAGCAAGCAGCTGGCTGGGGCTAAACCATGACAGCTTAATTCTCACATTTTCTAATTCCAAGTGGATTTTTTTGTTTGCAAGGTAATTAGATCAAAGAAAGATACTAAATGCAGGTTCCTTTTGAGAGAAAAGGCAGCCTGACATAGTACATGTAAAGGAAGCAAAAAAGAGCTGCAAAAGAATTCTGATGATACTCTTCTAGAAGGTCTGAGGTTTTTAAAGCTGCAATGTAAGATACTGCAACCAGTTAGCAGTAGAGTTTTCCACAAATTGTGGCTTAAAGCAAGCATATGTTTTAATTCTGATGGAAAACCCAAGAGCATATTGTCAGCTCGTGGCAGATTCTCCCCACAGGCTTTTAAGCTTTTCATCTCTCAAACGCTGTATTACTTTACCCACCACAGTGATTACTTTTGGACAATTTCTGCAGAGACCATGTTGTCTCAAAACCACCTGCATTACCTCCTCCTGCTTTGCAGTTGTGAACTAAGTATTGCCTTTTGAATGTTATTTCTGAGATTGATCCTTTCTTCATTGCATTTAGTGCCAAAGGGCAGCCTGCAGAGTAATCTCTGGCTCTTGTCTGGGCTGTGGAGAGGGAAGGATGAAAGAGGGAGCAAGAAAAATGGTCCACCTGTGTATAACACTCCTATGTATCTCACGTGCCACACAGAATGGTTTACAAAATTCAGCAAAAGAAATATTCCATCCAAGCTAACAGCATCCTGAGTTACAGGATCCCTCCCCCTGCACACAGGGGGAAATGACATCTGAACCAAGAGCAGATCCACAGCTCTGATGTGTAACTAGATCACTCATGCTCACAGCCGGCACAAGCAGAACATTTCACATCACCCATTTCTTTGAAGCTCATCAGGTGAATAGCTTGCCCAGCCACCCTTGGCTCCCTCCAGAAACAGTGGGGATAAGACTAAGACTCTTTGACTAGGCTGTTGCTAAAGCTCCAACAGTGGATGTCCTACCAGAGTGCTAGCACTAGCTTAGCTCTCTGTTGTAGCAGCCTCTCCCCCTGCACTGATCATTGGTTTCTATGTCTATTCCCTTCATCACTTCAGCAAATGATGAACACAGCATTTGGCATGTGACAGATGTCCTGGGGAAGTGGGGTGGCAGAGAACACTCAGCTGTGCTCACTGAAAAACAAACAATGAAAGGGATAAAATAGAGGTGTGTCCCCTGAGTAGCCTGTGAGCCTGTTACATGTGTTTACAGCAAATGGTGGCAGTTCTCAGTGACAACTTGGACAAAGAAAAGTCAGTTAAAAACAGCTCTGTATTCCAGAGACCCTTCCTTTTTGAAAAGTTTGGGAAAGGAAAAGCTAATAAAGGATGCATGGCCTTGACTTTGCAGAACCAAGGGCAACGTGCATCCCATATATGTTTTAAACTCTTCTATATGCTTTCTCCATGCCTTTCGGCTCAGCAAGCTGGAAAAGCACCTCGTGGTCCTTTGAGATGACTATTGCAGAATAGTTGCACAAATGGGAATTACTGTGGCTCCTTGCATGATGCTTCTCAGGTCTGCAAGACACTTCAGGCATCATGTGGAAGCCTGGAGGCTGCATGCACTCACATCAAGTCTTTCACGGACAAAAGGAATTCCTAAAACCAAGTGACAAAAAAACAATTCTCCTTGGGAAAAAAAAAAACACCAAACCCTCAGAATAACTGAACTTTGCTTATGCTGCTAGCCTAAGCTCAGTTCAAGGAAAAAAATGAGTCTGTCCCAGTCTTAAAACACACCTAAGATGACAATAACATCACAGAGAAAAATAACCAGGCAGTATTGAAAACATGAAGCTATTCAGCTCTGAAACGCTTTATGGTCACCATCACTCACCTAGAGCAATTTGATGTTCCAAGTCTATCTGCCACATCTTACAGCAGCTGATCAGAGGAAGTCAGCCAATGTTCTCTCAGCACTCACCAATAACAGAAGTCTGCTTGAGATGGAATCACACCAGAATCCCAGTCTGGGACTCTGCTTTTTTCCGACTGCATTGCTGTAGCTACAGAACGGCCAGGATGGATCTCTCGCCAATTAAGACTTCAAAAGCCCCACATTTAGTAACCATGAATTCCTCCAGAGAGGCATCACTAAGGGAGTATTATTCTTCTTTAATTATTAATGTCAGCCAGCTTTTGGCCTTGTGCCTCAAACCTACAAGAGAGATGCTTTAAAAAAATCAACCTGAAGTGGACTGGCACCTGGAAGCAATGAACCCTTGCTCAAGAGCACACAAATCAGGAATGATGAGGAAGAGGCAGGCTGATTTGGTTCGGTCAGTGAACATTAAGGTCAGTGTATTCAGCTGACTGCTTATTATGCTGCACTACTTGAGTGCCTGTATGCATGGTTCCTTATGTTTTGGCTGTCAGGATTCAAGGATGCAATCCCTCAATTAGCTGCAGATGCAATTTATGCACCAAGCTAAATAAAGTCTGGCTGCAAATGGCTGGATTTTAAACTGTTGGGAAAGGTCTGAAGAATGTGAAGGCTAAGATGATAACTTCTCTTTTTGCCAGTACTGCCAGGATCCAGCGATAAATTTCATTGTGAACTTGGTTTCAAATTATATCTTGTTCCTGGTCCGTTGCTTCTCTGTGTGTGACCTTCATTTCAATAACCTAATTTCCCCACCAAATGAGAGCATCAGTTTTAGGGGAGAAGCCAGATACCTAGCATAGAAACAACAGCAGCGTAAGCCAGACTATTCAGCAGTTCCACACACCTCCATCCACAGCAGGCAATGGAGGCTCAAAGCATGCCTGAAGGAGAGGACAGACATAAGGAGGAGCAAAATGTAAATGCAGTTCACAACTCCACTGCTCAGCTTTTAACTCTTGGTAACCTGCCACTCAGAACTGCCCCAGTGGGTGCTGGTGCCAGTGCCTGTGGTGGGGTGGTGATCTGGACTGAGATTTAAGCAGGTGACTCATAATGCTTAGGATGTCTGGGGCACTGGTTTGCAGATCACAGGGCAGTCTCAGAATGGTCCAGGCAAGAAGTTAAAGGCAGGTTTGAATTACTAACTCTAAGCTACTCATCAGAGCACAGATCTGAAACGCATACACAGTCACCAGCTTGGAAACAGCAGATTTCTCTTCTGAAACTCGCAAGAAAGCAAGCCCCTGTGTACAGGTTGAGCCCTATAGGCTGACATGACCTTCCAGGTGTCTTTAAAACACATCACAAAGCTCAGTACTACTGTGGTCTGTGAATGTGAAATCTCCTGTAGCTTGGCAGTGCTTCTGCAGGCTGTCCAGAAGTCAGGATCTTAAATCCTACCAACAGTCTGTCACAGATGGTGCAGCAGAGGGGGGAAAAAGACATTCTGAAATGCTGAGAGAAAAAGTAGGCCACATAGCTGCTGATCACGACTGAGATGCCTGGATAGCAGAGCTGTACATCTAACATATGCTGTGGCTCAATATTCCCCAGCAAGTCAGAGGCCTCCATGAGCCACTGCTATATTTGCCAAATGCTCTGTGGTTCATTTTCCCTGCAAACATGGGAGACTGTGTCAAGAGGAATGTGGTCAGGACAGCTCCTCAGAGATGCTGTAGATTCACACAAGATTGCATCTACAGAGGAGATGGAACATACTGCAGACACAGGCTAGCACTGCACGAGAGAATGGATTCCACTTGCTCCATCTGCAGCAGCTAGCTTTGTGGCAGCTAGTTTAGCTCAATTTACCTTAATTTCCTGCCTCCCTTCACCATAACTGCACCCTCTACGTTTGTCCAAGACATTAAAGAAATGAAACACTCAGGTATACCCTCCTGAGGATGCCTTTTTACAACAGGTAAAAGCTATGTAACAATTTATGGCTCTTCCAGTAGTGTCTTCTGGGCTTAAAATCAAATTGTACCAGTTGCAAAGTGTAAGCCTTAATTTGCTGCAGCTTACACGGATGTCTTTACATGTAATGTTTCTGTTTCTTCTGTCCTTGTCTGCATCTGTTTGTGTAACAAACACCTACCGATGTTAGTACTGTTTCCAAGTCACTCGTCTCTGAGTGACACCCCTGTGTTTGGCCTTTTGTTAGCACAGCCACACTGCAGAGGGGAGCAGATGTCCCCAAACTGTCCCCACAAAGGTTACATAATAAACAAAAGGAGTAGAGCACAGCCACCATGCCAGGACAGTTCTAGTGTTTGAGGGGGAGCTGGCCTGAGCGTATGAGCTCTTCCTCCCTCTTGTCCACAGATTCATATCCTTCCCTTTCTGCCCAAGGTACAGCCACTTCCCACAGCTCAGTGACCTCGACTGTGAAGTCCAGCATTCTCCTTCATCTGGAAACCAAAATCACTCAATTTTTCATGCTAGCATTTCTAGTGTGATACTAAACTGAATTATTTTGTGAAGTCCACTGCTCAATGCTCCCAAAGCTCCTCAGACTGTCAGGATGTACCAGGCACAATGAGGCTGCTCCAAACCTGTACAGGTGGCTCTGGGTACTGCTAGTGCTGTTCCACACCATGTATCATTTCATCCAAAACCAAAGGCCCCCGTTATTTTCTATGATACTTGATAGAGAGGTACCTCAGCTCCATCTCCTTCACTTGATCACATGAGCTTTCCACCTAACCTGAAGACTGCACAGAAGCAACAGAGTGAAAGGAAATCACTAAATCCTACAGTAACTCTGCTTTGATTTGCCTGGCCTCTGCTTGTTTCCCAAGAATCTTGGCCCATATCTAAGCTTCAAAAGTAAATTTCAGTAACTCACTATTTTGGGCTCTTCTCTACCAGAGACAGGTATCATTCACTGGGCAGAAAGCTTCCCACAGGCTTAAGTATTGGAAGTTCATGTGTGCCAGACATGTCCCTTCTATGCTTTTTTAGCATGTGGTGTTTGACCCAGAGAAAGAGATTACAACTAGGAAAGTCCTACCTTGGATGATTTCTTGGGAGCTATTGCTAGCTTGGGAGCTTTGGAGCTTTTATGGGTCAGGTTAGTTAGAACAAATCTAAAGCTATCCTACTCCACACAACTGGCCTATGGCAGGCATCACAAAAAAGAGAGAGCAGCAGTTCAGCCGCTGGTGTCTCTGCCAGGCTGGCTTTAAGGTTTAATCGTTAGGTCTCCACCAGAATGGAAGTTTTCATTTAGAAGATAGCTGAAATGCCAGGGAAACCAATCACCTTATGACACAGCAATCTGTCTTGAACAAATGCAGTGACCACATTGGCCCCTTCAAGCACTTTCTAATGAAGTTAATGGAAAGACAATTTACATAGATCTCTGAGGAAAGGAGAATTTAGAAAATCTGGATTGGCAGAGGGTTGTTGAAGCTGTTTGGCTGCCTAAGAACCCTGTGCAACAGCTTCATACCTCTGTTCTACAGGCTGGCTGTATAACCAGGGTTTCAAATGCCTGTGATTTAGCAGCCCTTCCCCAACGACACTGTTTTCCCCCCAAGAAACCACTGTATCCACCCATCCCTTTCTAGACAGGTGATACTCGGAGCTGGGCTGTAATCCTGTGTTCCTCTACACAAATAAGCCGTGCTGTTCCATGAGCTACAAAGGCATAATGCTCCAAAGAAACAGATGTGCTTCTATGACTCCATACGAGTCCCACTTATTTTCATATCATTTCACTACACTGACATCTGCAGAGCAGCTTCTCAGTGTCAGGATGGTATCCTTTATGAACAGCCCTGCACAGTAGTAGGAACAACTACTCACAGCTCACTAAGCCTGAAACAAAGGGTTCCTCCTACTCAAAATGTCACATCAAAGATCTGTTTGGCATTGGCCCATTCCCAGTCTTTAGGAATATGTAATTAGGAATATGTAAAACTTCTGTCACTGGACCAGGAGGATGCTGGTTTTAAAGCCTACTGTGCTCCATCAGAAGAATCCTTCCATGCTTAAAGCTACTGTAGATGAGACCCAAAGGAACACATGGGCTACATGAGCATCCTTGGTGGGGTAGGTAAAAAATATTCATTAAATGAGCAGCCTAGGTTAATTTGCTGTGGCAAAAAAAAAAAAAAAGACTAGTTCAGTAGTCTGAAGGTCAGATGGAATGAAAATGGTTTAATCTTCTTATCTGTTTATAAATCACTGATGTTTTAGGTCTGCTAAAGTCATTTCTAGAGATTTTTCACATCATAAGCTGGTGTGCCTGTTATAGATTGACCTAAATTTACCTTCCATAACTTTGTCAGTTCCCAGAATGGTTTTTAACATGTGGAGTCACCAGTGTCTGGGCCTGCTGCACTCTAAACCATGGTATGGCATTTTAAAGGAAAATTCTGGTGGTTGGGAGACATCTACCAGCAGTTCTTCAGAATCACTCTGTTCTCTTCCTCTGTCAGATCCCTACCTAGTGACAGACATCAGCAGACAATCCACTAAAGTCTCTGCTGAGAAAACAGTTAAGCCCCACTCTCATTCTGATTTTGGGATCAACTCCTTTCATTCTTTAGAGTGTACTGACTTAGTGGGGTTTCCTCAGCTGCAACCCTAAGTCCCTCTTCCACACATGTCCAGCAGAGTGGTTGTTCAGTGAGGAACATGAAATGAGCCTACAGCCTCTGCTTGACCTATCCTGACTATGTCAAGCTGTGGGAGCACCATTTTTTCCTTTTACACACCAATTCTGTTTGCATCAACTTACTTTGCTAACCTGCAGGGAGTATGCAATCCATACAAAGCAAGCCAAGACCAAAACTTACCGTCTGATTCAGAGGCTGCTCGGAAAATCAGGTAGCTGCTGGGAAGAGGCTGAGTGATAGAACCAACATTTTCTCCCTTTGGGCCCTGGAATGCACACAGACAGGAAGATGTAAGGCAAAGAAGATGCAATGGACTGTTCAACATCTTTCCACCCTTCCCAGGCAGAGAGATTGTGATAGGAAAAACGGAAGGAGCAGATGAAGTCATTTAGAGAGACTCATTAATAATCATGATATTGCTGCTGCAGCTCTAAAGCAGTCATGAGCTGACATAAATGGAGCTCAGTCTAACCTATGCTCTGCCCAAAACCTACTCTGCTTATTCAGTCCTCAGGAACAGAAGAAACTCATTCCTGTTGTGTGAGACAACAGCAGTCAAGTATTTGCTATTAGCCATGTTTGTGAACACCTGCATGGACTGTTGCATGCAGTGCATGTTGAGGCTGCAGCCTGATGCACTAGCAATGAACCACCTGTTACCTGCCACTCAAAAAGGGGCAGAACCCACTTCTTGTGCTCTGAGTGCCTGTAGCAGAGAGAAAATGGCAGCTTCTCTGAAAGCAAAGGGGAATCTCCATTCTGTAAATCTGTCTGTGGAAAAGGAGGACACAGGGAAAACCACAGACTGAGGACCAGAATTCCCCCAGCATGGCCACATGATGCTGGGCTTCAGCCCTTTGCCTCCACACCAAGACACTTTGAGAACCTTTATGCCATGGTGCCTGGGGTGCCAGCCAGTTCAGGCTTTAACAAAACTAGGCTGTGCTGGTTTGTGTTGTGTTTAGCTTAGGAGCCGTGGCAAGAAAATATTATAGTGTCTTGTAAACATCCTGCCACAATCTCTTCAGCATGATCCTCCAGAAATGATTCCCAGAGTTAGATTAGGCACTTCTCTGAGCAGGAACACAGGCTTCATCTCCCTGGGCCCTTATAGTACCTCACCCTGCTCCCTGAAAGAAGGACTTTGAAAGCAGGGAAACCATGGCTACTACTGAAAACTGCTCCTTTATCACAGAATCATAGAATGTTAGGGGCTGGAAGTGACCTCAAAATACAAGTGTCTGGGAATTAATTGGTGGCTTTATCTGGAATTTCTGGATTTGAGTTCCACTTGGGAAACCAAAATTTGGAACAAATTAACAGTGTGAGCACAGCACAAGCATTAGGTTGTATCTGAGTGTACATCATGAAGATATAGTGCTGAGAAGACAACAGTTTTTAGTCTAACTTCTTGTCTTCACATTAGTGGAGTTCTGCTGCTGCCAGAAGGAATTGGAATCCTTGTTACTGGCTTCTTTTTTTCCCCTTTCCTCTCCCACAAGAGGTTCACAGACTTAAGATTGTTTAAAAGCTTAATAGTTAGGACTAGTAAAAGTCGAGATTTAATTAGTAAATCAGAGCAGGGCAGCTTTAGACATTGCTAGTGACATTAATGCAGCCAGGTGTCATTCCTGATGGCATTTTTTCTTTTAGTAGCTGGCAGCTGAGCAGGGCATTGGAGGGCTGTTGACAACACCATTCCTGGTGTTTTCAGGGCAGAAGCTGATATTTGCTCTGTTGGAGGAAAAACCTCACAACCAAACAGTCCAGACACAGAGGACTGTTACTGTAAAACAGAGGGTGAAGGGAAGAAGGAATAATGCCAGGTTTTAACAAACATTTAGCCATGTGGATAAACACAAGGAGCAACTAGGTCACTCTGCCAAGGAAATGTATTGAATAGGAAGGCAAGCTCACACGTGCAGGGGGCTGTTTCCCACAGAAGGAAGAGAACAAGAAGAGAGGAGGCCACAAAACCAAAGTCAACATCTCCATAGGCTAAATGAGATTCTGTATCTGCACAAAGACAATGAGGCTTTCTGTCTCCCAAGATTTGAGCATCATGCCTAGTTAGAGCCTAAGACCTTCAAGAGAGCAACCATCTCTCACTACAAGTGTTATCATTGCTATGCTAGGACCTGCAGCTCTGCTGCAGCCTCTGCACAGTACAACTAAGAAAGGGTCATCTTCAGATCACTGCAGTCTTTACATTTGATCGAGGAGGCTGGTTAGGCTTTGAAAAATGGAGTGGACCCACATTGGTTCAGATAATAAAACAAGATATCTAGCCTTGGACTCATAAAACAAAGCTTCAAAAAGGGGGGAAATCCCTTTCATAAAGAGTCCTGTGGATAAGTGTAAGGATGAAGATTCGACTGACTGTGTTAAGGAGTAAAGCAAATGGAAAAGCAGCAGCACAAGCTCATTAGTGTATTTTTTTTTTTCTTTAAAGGAATGTCTCAAAGTTCTTAAAATCAATAAAATTCAAATTATTTATGTTCCCAGATTCAGTAGGTCTGACTCCTCCAACTCATTTAGTGGTCAAAAGCAATGTCAGGACACACTGCAGTCACCAAAAGCCTTCCCACACCACACTGTGCAGCTGGATTCTGAGTGAGATCAAGGGAAATAGGAACTATTCCAGGATACATCTCTACTCTCCCACTCCAAAGCAAGAGGAAAAATGCCCTCACACTAACTACTAGTTCAGCATTCCAGTCTCCTGCAGTCATCTTGGCAAAGAGTCTCTTTGCTAAAGCAGAGTGGGATCACACTACCTTTTCAGGATGCAGCAGTATTTGGAGCATGCAAAGGAAGCTTCTACTACTGCTGCTTGTGCTGCTCCCTGATTTTGAGACCTTGGTGGTTTTTGCCTTGGGTTTACAAAGGTCCAGGCAGAGTAAATAGGTAAAAGCTCTAATCCATTTGCACTGTGAAGGAGTTTCAGGCTAAAACTCTCAAAAAGCCAGAGAAGCAGTGCAGAATAAAGGACTCTCCACTCAGTGATATGCTTCCAAGACAGCTCTAGACATGAGACAGCTTTATAGGAAGAACAGTAACCTGGTTCATATATATAGCTTTAACTACAAGCAATGGTTTTACACCTTATCTATCAAACTATGTGAAAACTGTCCCCAGATTTGATCCTGCTCTAACTAAAGTTAAAGGCCTGCACACCAGATTTAACTGGCTAGCACAGATATAAATGCCTAGGACTGTGCTTGAACCAAATAGCTGTTCCAGGGCTGAACCCTGCAGTAGATGCAAACATCTGCTGAGCAGCCAGGCCAACATGTACAAAGGTGCTCATTAATTACTCTGAGGCAGCTGTAAGTCCACTGCTGTGAGTTGCAGCTGGACCATCAGCTCTAAGCTGGAAAAGCCTTGAAAGTTTTGCAAGCCATTTTAGCCACAAGTGGAAGTTGCTCAGCCAGATCTTACTTCTGTGGTGATGGACAGGAACTTAGGCTTCTTACTTAAGCTCAGACTAATCCATATTTCATGAGAAACAGGCCTTCTTTGCACAGTTATACAGAACAAATTTAGATCAGTCAATTCTGCTCCAGTTGCTTTAGAAGAAGGCCACAAACTGACATAAATGAAGCAGTATTTTTAGCAGTTTCAGCCTTAAACTGCTGTCAGGGTGCAAACAACTTCTTTCACATCAAGCAATTCCCTAGTAGATTTTTCTTGTGCAGTTTGGTGTTCACCTTGTGGCTGAAAGCATCCATCACACCTAGTGACCCCGGGCTGAACTCACCTTTCAGGAAATAACCTACCATGCAGCTTCAATGTAGCTTGCTAAGTAACTGTCTCAAGTGACTTAGACTATCACTCTGACTTCAGAATTCTAATCTCCTGGGACTTCCTCTGGCACACAAGTATTTTCAGAGCTATATTCTCTTCATATTTAATATGCTCATTCTTATTTCTGTCCTTTATTTTCTCAAGAGACACAAGAATTAGATGTATGTACCCAGGCACAAAGAGATGCACATATTGATACAAAACTCCCCTTTCTTTTGGATGATTCATACCTAGGGAAGAGCAATGCTAGCACAGCACTGCTGATCAATCACTGACCCTGCTTTTCAGTACCAGACTCCACTTTCAATTCTGGTTTTTTTTTCACTACCTGTTCTAATTGTGCTTTTCAGAATAATTGAGTTGACCTGCCAAGTCACAAGGAAGATTTTTGTTGATGTACAACAAATGATCAACAACCTTCTTGGGTGCATGATTTGAATTAAAAATCACTAAAACTCTTGAAACTGAGTATGAAGCAAGGTAGCAAAGAAACCTTTGGGACTTAAAGCAAAAGCAATGCAGCTAGGCACAGATGAAAGCAAAGCTACTGTCATAAAACAGCAGCTCTTACCTTTGGCTGTTGAGGTTAATTTTAATTCTCTCCTCCTACCTCATTAAAAATTGCCATTTTTTTCATAGTGATTGTATATCTCTGTTTAAAACTGTTCAATTAACAGTGGGGATGAGCAGAAGTGAGCATGCCTGACCTGCTCCCACAGGGTTACCTCTTCTGATGCCTCCATCCCTCTCACAAGAGTCTTTCCAAGCAGATTCACTCTGCTGGCCACCTCACAGGAAGGCAGTAGTGTGTAGTGCCTTGCTTAGGCTGGTGATGGCTCCCACAGAATTTGTGTCTGCATAACTCTGCCGAGGCACTGTTTTTCACAGTGTAACAAGAGCTCAAGAACATTTAAAGTTTGTCTTCATAGGATACAACAGATGTTGCTCTGAGTGCCTCTCTGGAGGTACTGGGCTCCTCCTCTTTGCTTGTAGGCATTTAGATTTCTTGGATTTGTTTTTGTTGGTGTTTTGTTTTGTTTTGTTTCTCTTTGCTTATTCTTAAGGGAAAGAAGTAAAATAAAAGAATTGCAGCTCTTTAAAATTTGCAGGGAGTTATTTTTAGCAGTGTGACAAACTATTAATCATTTGTGTTACAGTGAGAGATCCAGAGGTCACTGAAGGAGCTACTGTGTGTACATGAAGAGACTTTCTTAGCCTGTGAATAACAACAGACTAAATAACTCAAAGTGAGGGGGGGGACGGGACACTTTACTAGTTCCAGGAGAGAAAATGAAGGTGACCTATCCAAAGTCACACTTCTATGGAGCAGTCAAGGCTTGAGCAAACCAATGAATTCCAAATCTATTGCAAACAAACCTGAACCTCAGAGGCCTTAGAAAAAAAAGTGTCAAATTATTAATCTGGTTCTTTTTATCACTTCGTCAGCCCTCTTCCAGTGCTGTACTAAGCATTTGGTGATTTGTGTGTCCCTGTTTTTGAGGTCTCTGCCTCATACTTAAAGATTTAGACAATGGATTGATATAGCTTGTAGGTGCTGATCTTTTCTCCTGCAGTGACCAGTTTTCCCTTTCCTCAGTCTTTGTATGCATTTCTACATCCAGAATGACACTTTTGTGTACCTATTCACAATGCATCACATTCCTTTGCCATCATAGCATGACCAAGCTCAATGTCTTTTAATCTCTTTAGGCAGTTAAGTCACCACCACTAACAGCAACTGAATCATTGCAAATCTAGGTAACAACAATGCTAGGGAATACTAGTGCTCAGACAATTTAGTGACATGGGAGAGGTTGTTCATCTCATCAGGATAGTTACCTTTACAGCCCAGATTGACTGATCCAAAGGATGAAAAAGTTTGAAACAGAAGCCATCCTTTTTGGAGGGTCTCTCGATCAGCTCACAAGAATGGAGCAAGATTGTCCCAACCCACTGCCCGATCTTTGGTGTCTTATAAATCAGCAGCACTCCTGGTTTCAGAACACACCACAGCTTGGTCCAGCTCTTCAGAGTTCCACGAATCTAGAGGGCAGCAGGGAGAGAACAAAAAGTTGCAGTTATTTTGCTCTTTAAAAGAAAACCATTTATTTAGTGTCGTAATCATCATTTATTACGTAACTAAATCGTCATTTATGTATTCGGTATCTGTAGAGCACTTCCAGTGTCTCTCCCAAGGCCACACTCTGATACACCCCTTAGAAAAATGCACTGCATTATCTCAACAGGCTTAGGGATCTCAGAGCAAAACCCAAGACCCTGTAAATCTGGCTGTCAGAATCTGGTCCTCCTATTTTTATTATTGGCTTAATGTTAGCAGCAACTTGCTCAATTTTTTTAGGCAACCCCCACTGCTGGCCCACGTGAGAGTGATGTGTTAATAATCCTGGAGGATGTGCCAATTAGAATATCTCAGAGGCAAATGTTAGAGCTACTCTAACTCGACTTCTGAGTCATTTTAATGGTGTTCTGCAGAGCATAAGCTATTAATGGGGTCTGTCAATATCCCATTTTTAAAAGCACCTTCTCCAGTTGGTTTACTTTTCTGCCAAGCTCACTGCACACTCCCTCTTATATAGAAGACATTAAATTTGATAGCATATATTAAGGATAACAGCTTTAGGAATGGAAAAGCTTCTCATTAAGGTTAGATTTTGCCTGAGGTCTTCTTGTCTTCAACATAGATAGGCCAAACTTCTAGTCTGATGGCAATATTCTGCTTTTATAGCCTAGTATTATTTTGCTAGGCCACGGCATTATTACTGCTGAACCAGGAATTTCCAGCCACAGCAAACATGCAACAAGTATTTTGCATTTCAAAAATCATAGAATAGCTTCATTTGGGAGAGATCTCAGGGATCATCTACTCCAACCTCCCCATCATGGACAGGGATGTCTCTCAACTAGACTTGGATGCTCAAGTCCTCATCCAAACTGGTTCTGAACACCCCTAAGGAGGAACCACCAAGAACCTCCCTGGGCAACCTATTCCAGAGTCTCATACTGAAGAACTTCTTTCTACTCTCTCTCAGCTTGAAACCATTCCCCCTTGTCCTGTCTCTAAACACCCTTATGGAAAGTCCCTCTCCAGCCTTCTTGTAGGATTCCTTCAGGTATTGGGAAGCAGCTATAAGGTTGCCTGCAGAGTCTTCTCTTCTCTAGGCTGAACAACCTCAGCTCCCTCAACCTGTCCTCATAGCAGAGGTGCTCCAGCCCTTGGATCATCATTGTGGCACTCTTCTGGACTCATCAACACCAAACACTGCAGAAATAGTTTGTTGTCAGTCTGACTTTTCCAATGAACCACATGCTTCTCACTTTTCTGGCCTCCAGTACCAATGGTGCTTTTTCACATTGGTCAAAAGTGATTGAATTGTCACTTTTGTTTTTAAGGAGCTACATGTTTATTGATGTTTGGAAATTCAGACAACCAATTCATTGTTATTTTTGATGCCTAATGGTCCCAAATGAGGAGAAAAACAGTGCTTGAATGTCAACCCAAATGTATTTTGCCACATACAAAGTTTCAGGACTTTAAGGAGAAGATGTCACTAATTGAGTCTTTGCACAGGGAGAAATTACAGTTGTCATCAAGTCCAACATGTTTCATTCCATGCTGTGACAACACAAAATCCAGCTGTCAATAGAACAAGCTTTATTTGCCCATGTCCAGGCTCTTACTCTGTCTAATCCTTCTTCATCACAAAACTACATCTATGGGAAGAGGCCAGCAAACTCCTTCAGAGAGGAAGAATGAAAGAAACATCCCTTTCTTTTGTGCTATGCACTTTTTGAGATCTTGTTGGTACTGAAGGACAAGGGATAGATGGATTGAGTTAAAATGGAAAGTAAATATTTCCCATGCCTCCATGTTTACAGCAGTTAAAGTATGGCTTTACACCAACTTCAACTCAGAATTATTCAGTCTTCCTTCACTACAAAGTGCTAGTGCATATGTCTCAGACACAACAGCTACTTGTCACTGATTACGGGCTCAGAAGCAATGGTCTGTAGCAAATACCTTCAGCCAGTCTGCAGTGATCACTACACTGGGATCCTTCAAAGCACTGAAGAGTTGCTTGGTGGCTCTTTTCTTCTCCTGCCTGTAATTTTTTTTTTGTACCTGGTTGAGAACAAAGGAAACACAGCAGCTGTAAGCATGGCCTCTTCTGGGGAGGAAAGAACAGTATGCATTAAGGACAGCTATGTATAGCACAGCTAAAGCTTGACCCAGCATAAGTTCCCCAGAAATGAGTGCAAGGAAGACCAAAACCATAACAAGGCAGCAGGCATTTGCTTTGCTCCTTAAGTTCCACTAAACATAATCTAATTTGGCTTTTCTTTGGGGAGCAAATGAGGCTGAATATCCAGTCCTCTTCACCCCTCAAATTAAAAAGGTTAAACCTAACTGCATAGAAACCAAATTAGTTATATTTTTGGTCTGGTAGACAAGAAAGTCTACCAGGCTCAGACTGCCCAGGCATACACCTCCTACCAAGACCAGTGAAGGATTATAATCCTCTTGAGGTGCCTAATGGCTCTGGTACACATGAACAGAGTGAAATAATGACACTGATTTGTTCTGTTTGCAGTATATAATCTAATTCTATATATAAAGCCTGTAAATACCCGTGGCCTATAATGACTTCTGGAAGAGTCAGAGGCTTCTCCAGGTCTTGGGAAATGACTCAAGAGTAGTTCCCAGTGGTTTCTTTGGAAGGTACCACTTGTTTTGTAAAAGAAAGTCAGCTGATGCTGGCTTGGCTGCTTTTGCACATACCTTCAGTGTTTCCTTCTTTGTGAATTTGGCTGTGGGAGACACACATTCTTTGTCAGACCCATTGCAAAGCTTGTATTCGATCTAAAAAAAGAGAGCAAATGAGCAAAGAGTGTTAGCATGAAGATGCTCAAGTTATGCTCTAATGAAGAGTTGTTTATATCTTCCAGGACTCCATGAAATTGCTGATTGCAGATTTCAGCAGCAGATGCCTATTTGCAGTGCAGACCAAACTTTCTTTTATACTCAGAGCTAGCTGGAAATTTCCTCACCGAATTTTCTTCAGATTTCTCCCATGCAGACAGTGATCTTGGTAAAACAAAAAGGAAACAAACCCAAACCCCCTATTATTATTCCTAACTTTGACAATTGCTCATCTCTTTTCAGCTCCAAAAACATTGCAATTACTGGAATAAAAAAATTACAGGGGAGCTGGTACAGATCATTCAGAACCAGACTTGATATTGGCAATGACTGTTGCCCTAGCTGAAACATCCAGAAACATAAGTGGGTAAGAAATGACCTAATCAAGTTACAGATAATACAGGAAATCATCATCATCTTGGCTTTGAGAAGCAAGGCACACAATAATACCATCACTTCAAATCATGTTTGACAGTGTCAGTGCTGTTTAAATTCATTTTCAGAGGCTCCAGACTGATTTCCTGACTGTGTTGATGGGATAAAAAAATGGTTTACTTTAGTTAGATATGGTCACAGTATTGCTGTTCACTTAAAGGGTACAGCTATCTGCAGCCCAGCTCAGGAGGAGAACTCCAGCTTGCATAGGTGTGTCAGCAAGCTGTCCAAAACGTGGGATGTGTGACAGTGGGAGGTGCTCACTTCTCTGTGACCTTGGGGAAGTTACTTTCTCCCTCAGTACCTCTTTCCTTCCAACCTTTTCATGTGGCTGATGCATTCAGAGTGTGATCTTTTGGGGTCAGGCACTGTCTCTCCTACTTATGCATGACAGTTTTACAAAAGAGCTCAGCCCTTGGCCACCTTGATTTAATGAATATGACACAAAAATGAGCTTTACAAAGGAAAAACTGTATCAAACATAGTTCTCCTTTATAAATTCACTGCTATGCTGTGAAACAAATCCACAGGGCTCTCAGACTCTCCTTTATGTCATGAGCTGATGAAATCATTTTACAGTGCCTTCAGTTTTGAGAAACCCACTTTCTTTTTCTTTCTCAGTGACATGGAAACCTCTCTGGCTTCCAAAGCAACAAACCATGTTAGTGTGAGCACTAAGCTATTTAATGACAGCCCCATCAGTCCTTTTCACACAACTCAGATGAAAACACACAAATGCATGACCAGATCTGGATGAGGGCATCGAGTCAGTCATCAGCAAGTTTGCAGATGACACTAAGCTGGGGGCAGATGTGACTGAGTTGGAGGGCGGAAGGGCTCTGCAGCGGGACCTTGACTGCCTGGACAGATGGGCAGAGTCCAAGGGGATGGCATTCAATAGCTCCAAGTGCAGGGTGCTGCACTTTGGCCACAACAACCCCATGCAGAGATACAGGCTGGGGTCGGAGTGGCTGGAGAGCAGCCAGACAGAGAGGGATCTGGGGGTGCTGATTGATACCCGCCTGAACATGAGCCAGCAGTGTGCCCAGGTGGCCAAGAGAGCCAATGGCATCCTGGCCTGCATCAGGAATGGTGTGGCCAGCAGGAGCAGGGAGGTCATTCTGCCCCTGTACTCTGCACTGGTTAGACCACACCTTGAGTACTGTGTTCAGTTCTGGGCCCCCCAGTTTAGAAGGGACATTGAGATGCTTGAGCGTGTCCAGAGAAGGGCAACGAGGCTGGTGAGAGGCCTCGAGCACAGCCCTACGAGGAGAGGCTGAGGGAGCTGGGATTGTTTAGCCTGGAGAAGAGGAGGCTCAGGGCAGACCTTATTGCTGTCTACAACTACCTGAGGGGTGGTTGTGGCCAGGGGGAGGTTGCTCTCTTCTCTCAGGTGGCCAGCGCCAGAACGAGAGGACACAGCCTCAGGCTGCGCCAGGGGAAGTTTAGGCTTGAGGTGAGGAGAAAGTTCTTCACTGAGAGAGTCATTGGCCACTGGAATGGGCTGCCCAGGGAGGTGGTGGAGTCGCCGTCCCTGGAGCTGTTCAAGGCAAGGTTGGACGTGGCACTTGGTGCCATGGTCTAGCCTTGAGCTCTGTGGTGAAGGGTTGGACTTGATGATCTGTGAGGTCTCTTCCAACCTTGGTGATACTGTGATACTGTGATACTGTGTGATCACACCAAACAGACCATCAACTCTGCTTTGGAAGAAGCGAAGACGGGAGGTAAGTGTGCAAGTTCAACTGAGCAAAACTCATTGTGGATGATGCAGGATTAGAAATTAGGGGCAGGAAGTGCAATTCACAGCAAAGCCAAGATCACTGTAGAACCTTATTTGTTGTGCTGACATACCCTTCTTGTAAGTATTTCACTAACAACAAACCTACAGATGATACCTGAAAACAAACAGAAATGAAAACTCTCTGATGATGTGTAAAGATCACTGAAGTCCTAGATGTGACTGCCCAGCTTACAAGTCAACTTGACATTGGATCCACTCAAAGAATATGCCAGCTTTGAGGTTCCTGCAGACTGTTCAACAGCTGCAATTTCTGCTTTAGTAGAAAGCTAAGGCCACCTCTTCTACCTGCAATGCAGTTTCTGATGCACAGTTTGTATTTCTGTGGCTGGGACTTCACTGCAAAAACACAAGGCTTACGGTAGGGACCGCTGCACAGCACAACATCTGAGCAGAGAATTTTGCCTGAGGGAGCTTTGTCACATTTTAGTGGGCAGTGGTAGACATTTGGGAGATATGCTACAGGCCTTTCTTTGTGAGGAAACATTTCTAACTGCTTAAATATCTCGGAGCAAGAATCCTTTGGAATTAGTCGGACATTATGCTTTCATGATATGAGACGTGTGTCCTCGGAAACTGCTCAGAAGAATTCTCCACCTCTCTCCCAATTAGCAGGGAGAATGTCCTGTCCTTGTGATACAACTATGAGCCAACTGCTTCTGGGTAATTTCACTCCCTCTAGCCTGAGATATCAGATACAGAGAGGAGCACTAGTCCTCATTAGCCAGCATGAGAGGCAGCAAAACCACGGATGTCCCTGAGATTCTAGGAAATCCAGCTTAGGTGTCTGCAAAGCATCACGATATAATTAGTTCCTTTTGCTTAACTAATCAAAATAGGCTACAGTCACTTGTACAGGCAATTACATCTCAGCACTTACATAAAGAATTACATTTTGGCCCTCATGCTCGTTTGTCTCGAGGAAATTTACTTGAAGATAAATTCAGAGAGGCTTCCAACAATGTTCTCAAGTCATACCAACCTGAGCCCACTGCTTGTGGGCAACTGGCATTAACAGAGACCCTTTCATCAGTCTAGCAGCCACACCTGCCTGCTCCTCAGAGTCTCTCTGGGTTAATTAAAAATTGACTTAAACAATCACAAGACTTAAACCTGGGACGTTTACAAGGAGAGACATTGATTCTGCCTCTTCATAAGAGCTAACTTATAGCTCCATGACCACGGGCACTGCTGATGCCCCATGCCAGCCAATGCTGCTATGAGTGTCATAAAGCCACAGCACACAACAGCTGATAAAGGGATAATCTCCCCTCACACTACCACAGCCTTTAGGAGGTCAATAAATAAAGTGAAATCTGTCCAAAAATTATTACAAACCAGTCTGTCACTCGGTCAAAGCATCTGGAGTAACATCCTCGGAGGCTGCTGTGGAGGGTTCCTGAGCCACCGTGCTGCTTGCTTCAAGCACTACCTGCCCCATGTACCAGACATGCTGAATGTGCTAACCTTGCCTGCCAAGAGAAACACAAGCACAGGGATGGTGCACACCAAGACAGGCTTAAGAAGGGATAAAAAAGCAGCAGGACTGTAAGTCACTACCTGCATAAGAATATCCAGACATGGGAGAACAAAGACCTGTGCTACCATGTCCCAAAAGCTGTGAGGTACCAGCTGCGTGACACACAGCGCAGCTCCCCAAGATGGCTGCAGAATGACCAAGCTTTATGACAAAAGAGGAAGTGTTACTAAAACCAAGCCACAGTTTGAACCAGAAGCCATGGCCAAGCTTTAAGATGTGCCGGACCTAGGACTTCCATTTTGGAAACCTGATGATGTGCCCCGTTTCCCTTTTCAAGGAGGCAAACTTGTGGCTTCTCCCTGCAGACTGCTTCTGAGGATGTGTCATCACGGGTCCTAAGCAGCAGTCTGCTGGCAGGTGATCTCCAGGTCTAGAGTGAAAAGCACTTCTGAGTTTGAAGTCCCTGCTTTTTCACAGGAAAGGTGGGATCTAATACCCCAGGACTGCATACCACAGGCCCCCCTGCAACTGAGAGTGATATACAGTTACTTCAGGTTTGTGACTTGAAGTAATATGATTTCATGTTTTTAGGTGGGCCTGCCCTAATAGCTTTGCTTGACCTCATGATACAGGTAAGATCCAGGCTGGGTGTCAAATGGCTGAGAGCAGCCCTGAGGAAAAGGACCTGGGGGTCTGGGTTGATGAAAAGCTCAACATGAGCCAGCAGTGTGCACATGCAGCCCAGACAGCAACCCTGTGCTGGGCTGCAGCAAGAGCAGTGTGGCCAGCAGGGCAAGGGAGGGGATTCTCCCCCTTTACTCTGTTCTTGTCAGATCCCACATGGAGTATTGTGTGCAGTTCTGGAGCCCCCAACACAAGAAGGACATCAAACTGCTGGAGTGAGTCCAGAGGAGGCCATGAAGATGCTCAGAGGGCTGCAGCAGCTCTACTATGAGGACAGGCTACTAGAGTTGGGGCTCTTCAGCCTGGAGAAGAGAAGGCTTCGAGGAGACCTTATAGTGGCCTTCCAGTATCTGAAGTCTGGTGAGGGACTATTTACAAAGTCTTGTAATGACAGGACAAGGAGTAATGGGTTTAAACTGGCAGAGGGGAGATTTGAACTAAATGTTAAGAAAAAGTTCTTTACAGTGAGGGTAGTGAGACACTGGCACAGGTTGCCCAGGGAGGTTGTGGATGCTCCCTCCCTGGAGGCGTTCAAGGCCAGATTGGATGAGGCCTTGAGCAAGCTGTTCTAGTGGGAGGTGTCCCTGCCTATGGCGGGGGGTTGGAACTGGATGATCTTTGAGGTCACTTCCAATCTAAACTGTTCTGTGATTTAGTTCTCTAACCAGATCTGTCCTTCCCAAGACCTTGCTGGCTGACAACAGGCTGTGCTGTAGTCAGAGACATACTTTTTATCCCGGTTGGGTTTCTGTTCCTTTTCATCTCAGTCATGTAGCTCTGGAGATTCAGCATTGATTGTTAGCAGTTATCACAATACCCTTACACTTCTGTTAGGCTTTGTAAGGGAGCAGAGTCCTGACAATAGTGCTATTCTGATCCAGTGTCTTTTTGGTGACTTCATTTCCAAGGGGAACCAAATCATTTCACAGAAAACTAGTCTGCAATGGACTCTGGTGTAGGGGGTGCCAGCCCATCAGCAAGCCCTGCAATCCCTACTGCATGGGGTGAGCATAAGAACTGTGTCACGAGAGAAACCCAGAATTATTCCACATCAGAAACAGTTCAATAATGTGACTCTTAAGCTGTGGTCTGAATGTTAAGCACAGTGACAGCTTCCAGGTTGCTTTTTTTTTCCTTCTTTGCATCCAAGTGAAAGCAAGATGAAACCAGATGGAAATTTCAAGGCAGAACAAAAGAAGCTGGGGTCATAAGTTGTATTTCACAAAGGCAAAAGCAGTCTCCACATGGGATACATGTCTTTGCTCACAGGTAATTTTGCCAGTATGTTTTCCATGTGTCATCGTTACAGATCTGTACTCGTGCAGGAATAAAAGAAATGAAACCAGAGTTTCTGAAGTAGCACAAACACTACAGAACAGCTGGGTTTAATACAAAAAGTGAAGAGTTTCTTGTCCTGGACATGAATATTCACTTTGTGCATTTAAACACTTGTTTTCAGTTACTGCAAGCAACTATTCTTAAAAACGTTTTTATTTTGTGGTGAATTAACAGCCCATGCACAGCACTGGAGAGTCAGAAACAATTCTGACCCACAAACCAGCTTTGTATTAGCAAAGATGACTCTGCAGCTAACATGCTGCCATCCAGCAAGCTGATTAATCTTCACCTAAAACTTTCCAGTTTGAAAAAAAATCCTCAATACTCCCTTTTATTTCAGCAACATTAAAAGTGCATTTACAGCAGCTGCTGCATTTACAGCAACTGCTGCATTTACAGCACTGCAACAACACAACGATGAGCACCGACCGAACAGCCTGCAGAAAGAGCTGACCTGGCAGCAACACCAAGGGAAAGCCACTGGTGAAATTCAGCTCTCTGAGCACCTCCAAATGCCAAGTTATGCTCCTGTTTAGTGGAATGCTCTACTCCATTGCATCAGATCATAGTAAATAAAGAAAAACTCTGAGATCTCCTGGGATTTCTGTTTGATCCCTTAAGTGTGCCTTTCACAGGAAGAACGGCCTGCAGGTTTAGAGTCTTTAAAGAATATCTGAGGTGAGATGAGAAGCTGTACCCTGAGAAGGGTGCTGTTCTGCTGCTGAGCCTCGAGGAGGTTACTCCTGCAATACCTGAATCTTTCTGACAACTCATCCCACAGTTTGCTAGCTAAGGGAGGATGGAGGGAAAGGTACTCTTGTAGGTTGCCAGACCATGATAATCCCAAATATAACCATGGCTGGAATTAACTCAGAGGTTAAGAGTATGATTCATGGATGTATAAGGATGAGTTAGAGACAGGCTGGAAATTGTAGCTTGCATCTCAAAGGATCAGCACGAGCTGTTTCAAGCTATTTTGCAGCTAAAATACATTGCTAGCAGCCATTTAGAGTCATACTTCAGATTACAAATCACACAACAAAGACTTGAACAGCTTAGGCATGTGAAAAAACTCATTCACTATGAATGAAGCAATCTAAGATTTGCTCCCCTATACATCATGTAACTCTGCATGCAACAGCCACACTCCTACAATGTGCTAAGTTTAGACTTCATTGTGGCATTAGTGGGGGGCTGAAAAGAGTGAAGTACCAATAACTGCCACCTTCAAGATTTTTATGACTATCCCTTAAAATATCCTTCAAATCTTTGTGGGCTCTGCATGTACTTTAGGAGACATCAGCTGCTCTCTGGCCAACAGAATAAACAGTTAAGGGGCAGAAAGGGAAGAAAGAGAAACTGCAGCACTGCAGACTGCAATAAAAGGTGCTTTAAAGCATGAACAAGGCACAAAGTGAGAAAAAGCCACCTCCTGTCACCACCAGGCAAGTGCTAATGTACTACCTGGCTGCAGAGGCCAGCCTGACATTAAAGAAACAGTTCTGTGATACTTTCACACCCTGCTATGAATTTTGGTCTCAGAAAACAAGGCTAAAGGGCTTTTAAAAAAAGAGAAACTAACTTAAGAAACAACATGGAATAAATAATCCAGTAATATTTAATTGTTGTTTGTTTCTTTTACCATGAAAAAGGAGATAAAAGAGATTGCACTTAAGAAATGAGAGAATATGCTGCAGGAAAGTTAACAGTGAAATATGTAGCTGAACTGTGCCTTAAATTTGTTTCATAGAGTTTGGTGTGAGAAGCCACAGCTGAAATCAGAAATCTGTATTGCCAAGAACTGCACTAACAGACTAAAAGCAGATGTTCCAGCATAAAGCATGTTATTGTATGTACAGACAGGAGCTCAGGGATAGACTGGCAGCCCATCTATGAGCACGGGGTAGTGTGGTGGCAGGTAAATGGCTGCACAGCTCACAGGTGTTTATGGGGTCTCAGTGAGGTATTTTGCATGGTGTCTGCTAGCTCAGAAACCTGCAGCCTGCTCTGTGGTGCAGAGTGGATGTGGTCATGAGTGAACGAAATGCAGGAATGTTTCTACCTCGCTACTGAGGATGTAAAACAGAAACACAACCCATCTGCCTGGGGAAATGAAGTGACTCCTAGCCAGAGCTGGCAACTCAAGGTCCTCCAAGTCCCAGTCCAGGAACTGAATCACTCAGTTGACTTTCCTTTCCTTCTGGGTGTGGGACATCAAAGTAGCACTGCTGAAGTGACACGGTTAATTATATCCACTGTGCCAAAAGAAGAGTTAGGCATTCATGGCATGAATCTGTTACCTAGGACATTTACTTTTGAATCCAGTAATTAAACCTGCACACATCACAGCTTAGTTTCTAAAAATTCTTTCCCTCCTGCTATCAAGAATCTAAACACAACCCAATTAGCAAACTCTTTCCTTTGGTCCAAGTAGGTGGAATTGCTATTTATTTTTAAACTGAAATGTTGTGACAGATCCCTACTTACAGTTCTGGACACCTGACAGTAAGTTCATTATAAAGCCTTAGAGCCAAGTGGATGTGAAAAATTAAATATTAAACAATCTGTCTATCAGTTTGCCTCCATTTTTAAGGTACATTTCCTAATCGGGACTCCCTATTTTCACTGACAGTGCAAAGACAGACAGCAGAAAAGTTTCATGTCTGGAGAAGAACACAGAGGTGTGCAACACATAAAGGCAAAGCAAAAAGCAAAGGGAAGTGATAACAACAGGTACAGATGCAGTGAAGCCAAGAGTTTCTGGATCAAACATTGTGTCTAAGCAGAACATTCAGGTAGGAAAGAAAAGCCTAGCTCTGGCCCATGAGGTAGCAAAAGCAACTGCCTGCAGCACTGTAAAGGATCAGGCAAGTTGAATTTTGGTGTTTTGGAGTCCTCATATCTGTTTTTAGTCCAGTGATGTTTCAGAGCAATTTTGGCTATTGTAAAACCAAAGCCTTGGGTCAGTGAAAGCAAAGCTCCTGTCTGGCTACAGACTCCCATTTGCTTTGAATCTCAAATCTGATGCAGGTGTTTGGACACCTGCATTTTCACTTATCTCTCCCTAACAACTGCTCTTGACACTGCCAAGGGGAGACTCACCAACACCTCCCACGTGTACACAAAGCATGGCAGGAATCTAGATGGGCATCCAAATCTTCCAAGGGTACTTCTCCTTTCAAAACCACACCTGTTGAAAACTAAATAGCAAGGCAGGCCCTGAGGCTGGGAAAACTCAGCTGAGACACACTCTTACCCCAACACTTCTCATAAATGAACTCCTACTCCTGTAATCATAAATCAAACTGCATCTTAGAAATCATACTCCCTTTTGGACATATCAGTGCTCTGAGCTGTCCAGAAAGGTCCTTCTTTACATTCTGGGAATTCAACACTACTTTTTTGAAGGCACACAAAACAGACAGCTTTAAAACAAAGCCCCGGATGTAGACACCTGGTCCTTGGGCTTCTCCACTGTCAGAATAAGTGGGAAGCTGCATTTCCGTGAGGAGCCTGCATGAAAAACCGAATCCAAGTTTGGTTTGCAGCTTGCCAAGTTCCAGCAATAGCAGAGGACATGTACACAAGCCCTTGTTACATGCTCCCAAAGCTCCTCTCAACATCATTTCCCCATGTTGACCTCTGCCAGAGCACCCCAGCTGTACAACCTGCAAGCTCCAGGCAAGTATAACCAAATCTATTTGAAGCTGCAGAGTCTATTTTCATGTATTATGAGAAACCACTTGTCTGCAGCTGCTTCCTTCAAGTTATATTTCCATTTCAGCTGGTGTCATTTGCATTTTATAGCTTCATAGTTGAATAAATTTAGTTAAAAATTTATTAACAGGCTTTGCTTCTATTTCTAGTTACTCTCTAGAAATATGTTAGTTAGCTGCAGCCAACAAAGCCTATATATGAATCTCAAAGCCAGATCTAACTTACAAGGTTGATTCCACATCAACCCAGGCACTCAGTAATTCTAGATATAGAGCCAGGTTTTGAACACCCAGGTCCTTGGATGCAGTTTTTACCTCTCCATAACAGGCTAGCTGGAAATGTGTTCAGGGAGTTGGTTAGTTTGCATTCCTATCCCACTACACTAATTCCCAGAGCTCTCTTCCAGGATCTTGACTCACAGTTTCGGATGCCATGCACTACACTAAACATAACAGCTTTCTCTTCCAAAACAATTAAGGTTAATGATTGCCTTGCTGATCAGGAACAGTAAGAGACACCTCTGCTGACAAAATCAACCTTTCACCCATAATTATTCATATCTAATTACAGCCAAATGAGCCCAAATAAGTAGACTTCTTCTGTGGTAGGCGCTATCATGTCAGAGGAAAGTGACAGCTTCTCTGTCATCCCAACCATGCAAACCCACCCCTTTTCTCTCTCTGAAAACATGCATGCACAATTCCTGCAGGAACAGAGGGAGAGGAATTCTCAGTGAGTTAAAAACAAAAAAAAAGACTGTGTAAGAATGATTAATAACAGCCTGAAAGGAAATGAAAGCAAGACTAGGGATGGATCCCTATTCCACTGTACCTTACTAATGGAGTTTGGAGTCTGTGGTGTTTCTTCCTTCAACGCCGATGGGCTGTTTCCTTCCACGTCTTTTCCTACAACAAATGAAAGCGATTCAGAATCTGAGAAATTCTGTGCAAAACTATGGCTAAGCATGGCCTTGGAAGGGCTACTGCTAACAACAAGCAAGAGAAGCTGTCACAAGCATGAACAGGGACACCAGAACCACAGAGAGGGATCTTGCAGAGCTTGAAATAGACTGGATCCACATACTTGGGCAACGCAACAAGTGCTGCTTAGAAGTTAGGTCTCAAAACCACTGTGGTAAACCAAGATGATGGTTTCAAAGCCCAGCATATGAAGGCTGGGGAAAAAACCCACCAGAAATAAGGTTGCTTATGCATACTTAATCAGCTCCCTTCCATGTCTGCATTATGATGCAGTCTTTAATTACATTACCACAGTCTGTTCTTTTCTTACATACCCCATGTCTCACTCAATGCAAATAATAAATGGAATTCAGTTAATAAGCAGCTATTCAAGACTTCATCCTCCTTGGTCAGTATCTGGCAACTACATGCAGATGCACTTGATAGCAGCTTTGTTTGACAAATAATAACCAGGATCAGAAAACCTTACAGAAGACAGAACAGCATCTAGACATCATCAGCAAAACTAAATTACAAAAAAAAAAAAGGTAACCCTGCAGGAGATCAATGACTTCTGATCAAATTATTTGTTAAAATAAGAAACATTTTCAACTAACAAGTAGTATTTATGAGCACTGTGACATTTTCCAATCACAGTGGAGATGTATTTCTGCTACCCAAACATCCTATACATGCAATACATTAAACATTATACACTAGTATGAGTATGCATAGTCCTGGCCCAAGCAATAAAATGTAATTATAAACTCTGGGTTTTTTTTGCCAGCTGTAATTATGTCCTTACAGTAAAAGAAAGCATAGAGCTTCTATTAAAAAAAGCCAAAGATTAGCATCAGCTGGGACTAGTTTTCCAGTGCCAGGACAGTCATTGTTATCCAATTGCACTGTAGTTTTCTTCTCAAAGCTGTCAGCAGTTAGAGCTCTGGAATACTGGATGCAGTAAAGAACCACTGAGATGGTGAAATACAATCCACTGGTAGCACACTGCCAACATGGGAACTGTTAAAAATGTTTTTAACTTGTGTAGGCCAGTCTTGGAGCCACCACCAATTCCAAAACCAGCAAGGAAATTCCTGAGTCTCCTGAAGTCAGCAGAAGTTGTCACAAATGTGTCACAGATGTGTCAGAAGCCATAACATCTAATGGAGTTTTCAGAGCAGCCATTTAAGAAGCTAAGCACCATCAGAAAAGAGAGCCATGGAAGCTAACTAACAAATATCCTCATGGCCACGTCCTGCACTTCCACCATGGGACAGCACATCCATTATAACCAGAACTGCAACCATGACCCAGGATTTCTGACAAAAAACATAATGCCCTTTTTACAGGCATTACCAGGCAGTTTGGTGTATCAGCTCTTAACTTTAGGAAAAGACTTTGTGGGACAACTGTCCCTGGAAGGTGTTCAACTTTCCACACGGTGACTAAGGGTGGAGGGGAGTTCAGATGTGCTTCTCAACCCATGGCATGGTGATGACACAGAATACAAACACTCCCAAGCCCAGGAGAAGTGGGACAGCACGCGTGATGCTCAAGTGGGCTGCTGAAGCAGAGGAAGGACCTACATAGTCACATAGGAGGTGGTGCAACAACAGGCAACCTGTATCCTAACCTAGTTTCTGAACCATCACTCCTCCCCTTGAAACAATGAGCCCTAAATAAAGCACTGGGAAATCTAATGTCTGTGGGAAGCAGAAAATCTCAAGTGACTGCATAGACGACAGAGCCCTTGTGCTACCATGACAAATGGGATGGCCACAAGCTCTACTGCCCATGGATTAGGAACTGCATCTCCACACTTTTCCTTTCTCTGATGGCATTTTCCTCTCTATAGCCTCCACTCTCGCCAGCAGAGGCAGAGAAGGTTAGAATAAAGCCACAAAGCCGTGTAGCTGCTGCACTTGTTTCCCACAAGGAGCTTTTTCTGCGCATGTATGGGAAAGTAACATATGGTCTGAAAGTTCAAGTCAAGTTAATGGGCATCAGCTGCTGCTGCTCAGAGGCAACAGCGTCTATTAGCATAACAGAGATCCCAGCCACTCTTTATTATGTCTCAGTTCTTAGAGAAGGCTTCACTCCAAGCACAAAAAAAACTGAATATGAGACATTTCTGCCTTCTCTCAGTAATCCAGTCAAAATGTGGTGTTTGCTGAGGTTCTGGACCATCCTGCTCACAGAGCATTATGGGGGAAAAATGGGGACATGTAATTGTTCACTCTTACCACACAATTTACAAGGACATGTATGATATGTTTATGGAGCAGCATACTAGTTCCTTCACCAAACTCATTAAGCTTATTAACACTTGTGAGGGAAAAGCTGTTTTGCAGAGGAGAGCTACCTGCTGTCTGTCTCAGGCAGACTTGCTGCAGCCATGCAGCAAAGGGCCAACCCTTGTGTGGAAAGCAAACTTGATCAAAACAATGTGTGACCTTCTCAAAATCCACCCCCATGGAGTTAAGTGCATAGAAAGCCCAAAAGTGAGAGTTCCACCCAGAGTGTAAGAGCCATAGGTGCCTTGAGAAAATAAACAGGAAGCCACATAAAACCATAAAAGCAGCTAAGTAGTAACTGGCTATATAAGCTCAAGTTGCTATCTTTCTGATCAAGAAAACATAATGCCCACAGCACAAACAGAGCTGAATCTCTCCTGACTTAAGATTTCTGCCTGCCAGCAGGGCATGCAAAGAAAGATCCTCCTCAAAGCAGCCCAAAGGTTTTGCATCAAGTAACAAAAGCCATTTTGGGAAGGGAATCAGTGGTGCTTGTGGAAACAGCCTTCACCACATTGTGAAGAAAACTGCCAACATCCAATTTTGGAGTTATAGAATATAAGTACTGACATCCTTTTTTACCCCATTATTGTCACACACAGGAAAAATAAATGTTTGGTTCCTTTCCAGAACAATTACTATTCCCTTTTCTGTTTGTTTTCTGCTAGGTCTCAATCCTAAGGTGCATTTGCCTTTCCCCTTTCTGAAGATACAGCAAGCATGACTGATCAGTGGCAACAGAAAGCAAAGTGACTGGGTTATTGAGGAATTCCTGGTTAGCTCCACACAGCATGAACTGTTATTTTACAGGCTTTCTTATAGAGCACCTGGATCTAGGAACTACAAAAGGAACTACAGGCTCTGTTGTGTGGCAAAACTATCACAAATAGAACCTGTTACTGCTGTAAAGAGCAGCCACGTGGCTCAATGTATACACCAGATTGAAATTCAGCTCTGTGTATCTACCACAGTAAAACTCCCATATTCATGGAAATGCATCTCCTAGGATATAGATAACCTCTGTGACTCCATAACTTGCAGCCTAGTCAATAATAGAGATTCAAAAAGTTCTAGCTACACCCCCAGTATATTTCCAACCCTCTCTCCTTATTCCTAAGTGAAAGACAGACAAGGGCAAGGAACGTGAACTTTTGTCTCTTTACTTTTTGAACTTCCTATGAAAAGAAAATGTCTTCCTCAAATTCCTTTTAGTTACCAGAATCATCAGCATTTTTGTGTGCAAGCAAGAGGCAGAAAGCCCAAGGTGTTATTTCAGATAGTGCCCCCTGCATCTCCCATATGTTTCCTTAAAAGAAACACCTCTCACCAAACTGAGCATAACTTGCACAAGGTGTAAAGTCTGTCACTTCTCACTGAATCTGCACACCTCCATTATTGGAGGGCTAACCTTAGGCTGTTGGTGTTGTGAAGCCTACAGCTCTAGCCACCTCATAACCCACCCAATTCCTGGCAGGTAATCACTGGACTCTGCTGCCCACAGCACGCATCCAACATGATCAGCCCAGTGCTCTCTTACAGAAAATCTGTTGGGATCAGGCAGCAAAACATGGGCCACTGAAAAAAAACTGAAACTGCATGTGAAACAACAGATCAAAATGTGAGACAGGGAAGTACTGGATGCAGCTTGTGGACATAGACCTGTAGTCTATCTATGGTGGTAGTAGCATCCTTCAAAGGCACAGGAGAACTGAGAGGAAGCACATGATGCTCAGAGGAAAATGAGGCATAAGAAGCAAAGGAGTGAAAGGAGAGAAAGCAGAGACAGAAGAGCTCAGCATGGGAAATGGCAATGGAATGTGAAGAGTGACAGTGTAACTTCTTATGGGAAATGTGAGGAAAAAAGAGACAAGGCAGCTCTGTGGGGACCAGGAAAGAAATCAAAGGAGCAAAAAAACCAATTGGATAGACAAAATTGGATAGATTTCTTTCTCTGCAAGAAATCTCCTGGCTGAAGCAGTAACTTCTGTTTGTTTGAAAGCATATTCTCTCCTTTACAAACTCTTTGGCCTATGCTCTTCCTTTGCAGCACAGAAAGCTACTGCCCTTGCTGACGCCAATGCTGGAGGTTACTCAGAAGAACTGTACAGAACAACAAAAGCTCCAGCATGGCTCAAAGACACTCACACTGCTGAGCCAAGCAAAGGCTGTTTGGTCTGGCTGCCAGTGGGGAGCAAGGAGAAACAAGGTGATGGAGGAAGCTGAGGAAAAGACAAGAACTTGCAGCTACCTCCTCTACACTGAAACGCTCCACTTCACTTGGTTTCTGAAGGACTGCAGCACTGAAATACCTCAGTGAAGAAGTCACCAGAAGTCAGTAACTTTTTTAGCACTGAAAATGCTGTTAAGAACTGAGGAATGGGCAAACTCTAAGCTTCAGAACTCCCTGCAGGTTTGAAATGTCTGAGACATTAGGTGTCCCACTTTAAATTGCTTTCAATTTGATTACCAAAAGGTTGTTGAAGCTTCCAGCCACCTCAGTGACAGCCAGGATTATTCAGCACTGCTGAAAATAGCCTCTCCATTGCCTTGATGCAGACACAAATAGAAATACCTGCAAAATCAGAGCCTCTCAAAACCTTTGCACTTAAAGACAATTAGTTCAAGAAAACCCAGACCTAGTTTTGCTCTACATCATGCAAAGCCCAGAGAGTCTGTGGGGTGTTAGAGCTAAATGAATACTGAACTCTTTTGACAGATGCTATGTTCTTTCTGTAGGTATCAGTGTTTTGAGAGCTCATGAAGGTGTTGTGAGGTTTGATTATTTAGCACTGCTGTCGCAGCTGCAAATGACAGCTCTACAAACTTGTGACTGGTCCGTGAAGCACTTGTTTACCAACTGGAAGTGAAGCATTGTTTGCAGACTGCAATCAAGGAAAGACTCAAATGTTTACTGTGAGCAACAAACTCTGAAACAAAATAATCAGCTCTGTTTCCTTCAAAAAGGGTGCTAGGAAACCCAAAAGGAAAAAAAAAAAAACATGTAAAGAGAACAGTTAAAGCCAGTCTGTGTTTACTGCAACTTGTCAAGGTCCCTAGTACCTGTAGTGCTTGCAGATATTTACAGAACACTAACCACAAAAAAGTCTGCTCTTGTAATATTTATCCTGGGCTCTAAATCCAAACAAGGAAACCTGCCATTCAACATCTGCCAATGGGGTCTGTAAATGTTAAACGATCCCAAGGCTTTGGATGAAGCCCCTCAAATCTGCAAACATTAGTCATGTTGGAAACATGAGGCCATGTGGCATTCAAATGGTTACAAGCCTCAGCTCCGATGCCCTCCATTTCCACTTAACACTGTGGCAAAGAAAGACAATAGCATCATGAAAGCCAGACTCCCTGGGATCCATGAACACCTGGCTCACAACAGCTTCTCTCTCTCTTTCACATTAACTTGTTTCTCTGTCTCCTGGCAGTGTGCTGCAACATCCACTTGCAGTCAAGCAGCCAAAACACACTGCTGTCTGTACTGACGCACCAGAAACCAACCTGGGCTGAGTGGGTAGATGTCATTGTCAGTCCCGAAGAACAGATTGCGAGTCAGCTTGCGAGGATCAACCTTCTGAGGGGTGGATGAGGCTGGGCAGAGGGAGAACCTGCGACGAAGAAAGTTCTCCTCCTTCATGGCATGAGCTGTGGGGGTTTTCTGAAAGGGAAAGATAGAAATAACAGTTCATTTCAAGACACAGGAAATCAAAGTTTCACACCCAGATGACTCCGCTGCTTCAAAGCCACCTAATCCTAAGTAGTGTGCCAGATCTTTTTATAGAATGCCAGAAGGCTATGCAGGGAAAGAAAAAAAAGAGAGAGAAAAAAGAAAGTGATATTAGTTTGAAGCTACAATTACTGATTTGCTGACTCTTAGTATTTGCAAACTGCAGGGAAACAGGACACTGCTCCTTGGTGAATCCAGGCAGCATAACATCCTCCTACCTATAAGGATCTTTCCAGGACAACAGCTACTTATTGGGTCTATCCAGTAGCTAAAATTCACTTGTTTTTTCTTTTGGTTTTAAGGTTTTGTAGTCTCTTCCATAAATACAACTCTTTTGGTGTCACCATCTCTGTAAAAATCCATGTTTAATGTGAACTGCATAGCAGAAAACTAGCTGCACTGGCTGCAGAAAGCAGCAAGCAGAGGTAATGTCAGTGGCACTCCTGCCCTCCAATTACAGCACACACAAATAATTTTGGCTTTCTTTAAAATGTCTTTTAGATCAGATTTGCAGTTTGGTCAGTAAGATATATCTTGCTGCTCAGTGAGGGTAAAGAACAGCATTTGTCTCCCCAAAAGCCTCCCCACACATCACATACTAGAGCTTGGTGATACTGTGCTCTTTAGCACGACTTGGCTACCATATTAGACTATCCTGGCTGGAATTAAAGGTTTCTTTTATACTCATGTAACAAGCAGTTCTTTCTTACCCATCACAAACAGATAATATGACTGTCTCCTTCCTGAGTTTCAAGCTTCATTCTCACCCCATGTGCAGCCAGAGGCAGGACTCATGCTAGCAGTAAGAAGTGTTAAACCAACCTTTGAGTGGGCATTGCAGAGTACAAGGTCTGCTGCTTCTCAAGGGCCAGTTACTGCTCTAAGAAAACTTCTTTAGGAAGATACACATTTTCTCAAAACAACCTCCAAGTTTTCCTATCTCTTTTAGGCTACTGGGAAAGCAAAGAGGAAAAAGTTGCCCAGACTTGCAGTACAGTTTGGGAGGGCAGGTCTTGCAAGCATGTGAGGTGACCTGAGTGGCAATAGGTGGAAAATGGGCTGAGTATGGGCTAAAGCACTCTGCTCTGCCCTTCCTGTTCCCAGTACTGCCCCAGTGTTTGTGCTGGCCTGAAAGCCCCAGTTTAATAGGGAATCCTCAGTGGGATCTTGCAGCTCAGCCTTCACAGCTAAGGCAATGCATGCAGGATTGCCACAAATGTGTCACAGTCTAAGAACCTCCCCTGCTGCTCTGTTCCTCCACCTGCCTTGCTAATCCCTGAAGAAGGCAGTACCAATGTTTCAGGTTTTCAGCTAGTTTTACATTTATTGACACTGCAGCCTGCAGCAGCTTTATAAACCAGCTGTGATTTACAAGGCAAAATAGGATCTGCTCCTTCCTTCCTCCCTCCAGCAATTGCCTCAATGCCCAAGCACTTAATTTGATCTAAGCCAGTCCGGACTCCAACAAAACATGAGCTACCGAAACCACTTTGAGCAGCAGATCTTTCTGAACCCAGCCCACCAAGCTGGAATGGGTGAGCCACCAGAGGAGAGGGTCTGTGACATCCAAAATAGGGGCTAACTGCTAGCAGCTGAGGCTAGCCTGAAAATGGGATTCCCCCAGGCCACACAGCTGCAATAGGAAGAGGATGAAGGATGAATTAATGTCTATGCAGTGCTGTGAGGACACAATATTTCCTAAAAGCCTTACCTGTTATCATGTTCCCCATGAAAATGGCTGTGATTCAGCAACAGCATTTCACCAACCTCCCACATCACCTCATGCAAGGCTGTTTCAGGCTGATGATGTGTGGTGACAGGCAGGTGAAATGAGGTGGCTGCAGCTCTTTCCACTCATTGCTGCTCTTCCTCTGGTCAATTCAACTGCCCAACAAAACCATCCCGCAAACATGTGCCAGGGCTCAGAAAGTCCCCAGGTTCCCACTGCAGCCAACAGCATCTCTGAAGCAGCAGGTAATTGAGCTCCCTAACATTAAGCAATGTAAATCATCTTTTTTTTTTTTTTTTGGCACAGATAGTCTTGGTTGCAAACCACTGAGGGGGGAGAAGTTGCAAAATTAAAGCTAGCTATAAAAAAAAAGGAAAGTGAGAGCAGAGGAAAATGCAGCTAGTTATGTGTCTGAAAGCAAACTATTTAAAAATAATCCAGGTCTAAACAGCTGGGTTTGGAATGCTAACACCAAGCTATTTTCTGCCCCTGTTCCCAGAAAAGCCATCTCAGCTATCCACCTCTGGAACTGCTCATAATTGGCTCAGAGCAAAAACAGATCCGTGGGATTCTCTCCCCAAAAGTAGTGATCTGGCAAGGGTGAGTCAATCATGTAGGATGGTGTTCAGAAATCCTAGGGCCCTCCAGTGAAAGCAGGCTGGGGAGCAAGTTGCAAACATAAACCAGCTGTCCATCCAGCTCTCACACTCTGCTCTCCTGGTGGAGTGTTTTCTTGACAGGGTAACAAAAAGCCTGCATTCAGCATTTCTTTGTGTCAGCAATACCATGTTGGTGGAGCACTGTCAGCCAGCTCATGCCAGTGTTGGTGGTAGAACTCCATCCAGACACTAAAATAAGGGCAGGCCATCCACCAGGTCACAACCTCTTTCAACTGCTGCTATATTTACTATGTAGAGAGACCAACGCTCTGAAGTTCCCATCATCTGTTACTTCACACTATTCAACCACCAGATATATGACAGAATTTCCCTGTTGATGCTCTCTCATTTCCACACTTGTTTAAGCCACAGGCTTGACAAGAAGAAACCTAGATCCCTTGTTCAACTGGGAACAGTCACTGGGCAGTAACAAAGAAAAGAGTCTTTTCTCCACTCCATAATTTGCTCTGACTCTTGTCTTATGTATCTTAATACAAACTGCTGGCAGCAGCTCATTTCTTTTTGACCACAAAGATCAGCTTGACTAAGTTTCTCTTATCTGGGTCAGTTTTGGCAAAGGGCCTCCAGTGACAGCAGGTCCCTGAGAGGCAGCAGCAGTGACGTGTCTGTGTGCCATCCACATTTTCAGGGCTTCCACTCCAACTAGAAAGTGACAGCAGCAGAGCCTTTCATTCACTCTGCTATTTGGCGTGCATGCAATTGAACTCACTTTTCCTTTATTTTAGGTAAAAGAGAAGAATTATTGGCTTGCAGCTCCCCTGAGACTGCATCTTAGACTACCAAGACATTTTTTTCAGAGAAAGGCTGAGATGGACAGACTCAACCTACAAGATTTTACCTCAACATGCAGTGCAGCACAAAATCACAGAAAAGGACTTCTCTTTTGTTTTGGAGTTTTTTAGACACAAGACACTTTTCCTTGTTGGGAGAAAATGTAGTTCACACTATTAAGATTCTACAAAATACATCAAATATTTGGCTTGGTTTCCAAAAGATTTCTGTGTGTCTGTCTGTATCATTAGCTATCTTGTTTTATCCTCCCTCTCAATATCTTTGGTACAGTTGGCAAAAGTCAAGGAAATCTGACAGGCTTAGAAAATATGAATATATTAACTTCTTAACTGCTCTGTGAGAATCAATGCCTAAAGAAAATAGGGAAACTGTACTCTTGTCCTCTGAGAGAAGGGCAGTACTAAGAACCCAACCAGTGAATCCAGCATAAGTGACAAATCCATAACACAATGAGGCTTCACTAGCTCACTTGCCCAGTAAGATACTTGCCACAGGGGTCTGCCTGCCCACGCTGGCCTCAAGATACATTAAGCTTGTGGGAGTTGTTGAGAACAGAAGATGTCAGGGGCCAAAGGGAGGTAACAGGAAAGTATGTTCAGTGTTTTCACAACAGTGCTCTTTAGACACCTAAATAACCCTGCCTCTGCCCAGAATCACGTCTGGTAGATAAAGGGGTGTGGAGGGTTCCAAAAATATAGGCTGGTACTTTAATACTATTAATATGTGACCAGAATCAAACAAAAATTCACTGGTGATGAAATATCTGATAGGAAATAAGCAACCACAGAAGATACATTTCTAAAGATGAGCACTTCTGAACTTCAAATCTTTCATGGCTAGTTTGAAGACAAGTTTGTTTTTTCTGAAACTCAGATCAGTATTTTGGAGGTTGCTTCAAGACACGGCAGATGCTTCATGGAAACCAGTTCTGCGGGGGCTCAGGGGGAAAATCAAAACCAGGCCAGAATTGCAGAAGGCCAAGAACTGACATTATGTTACCAAAATCCTTAAGCAATTTGTTGCCTTACAAGGCAACAAATTTCACCCACTGCCCCTGCCTTCCCTCAAAACCCAGAAGATGAGATGGAGAATTGTCCTAGAAGGACATCATGTCACGAGCTGAAGACACCAACTGCTGTAGAATCCATAAGGTCTCCTAGGAACTAACCTCTCCACAAAAAATCTTCACTCTTGCACAAATTCATCTGGCTGTTAAGTGTTGGCAGATTAAAGCACCCTGAAGCCTGCAACTCAGGTCACTTCTGACCTTCTATTTGTGATCATAAAAGTGAAAGAAAGGTAATTCTGAGTACTGACAGAGCCACTAAACACAGCATTTCTCAGGACTCTGCCTTTCATGGTGACAGCTCTTTAAGCAGTAATGGGCTATTAAGTGTGGGCTGTTCACCAGATCTTAAATAGGAATAAATAATTCAGTAGCAAGAAATAAACTTCTTGCTAACCTTGGCTTTGAGACCACTTCATGTTTTAAAAATGAAAAATACAGCAGGTAAAAATCTGATGTAAAATCCCCATGAAGCACAGGGCAATGAAAGTGCTGAACTTAAGAGGGTGTAATTGCCCAGTGGGACTTGCGCTCTGAGGTGGCTTCAGGAACAGCCAACCAAGGAGCAACGGGGCAAGGACAGGAGTTATTTTATCAGCAAATCTTATGGCTGCCATCAGAGCAAATGGGATCTCCCAGTGCTCTCCTCTTCTGGCACCAGACCCTTTTTGGGTGAAGGTAGCAACTAACAGATGTACAGGTGATCAGTGCTGGGGTGGAGATGCCTTTCGTAGAATCACAGAATCATTTCAATTGGGAAAAACCCTTAAGATCACTGAGTCCAACCATTATCTAACTCTACCAAGTCTAAACCATGTACCTCAGCACTGGATCTCTGCATATTTTAAATATCTCCAGAGATGGGGATTCAACCATCTCCCTGGGGAACCTGTTCCAGTGTTTGAGAACCCTTTCAGGGAAGAGGTTTCCTCTAATGTCCAACCTAAACCTCCCCTGGTGCAACTGGAGGCTGTTCCTCTTGTCCTATCACTTGTTCTTTGGGAGAAGAACCAACTCCCACCTGTCTCCAACCTCCTTTCAGGGAGTTGTACAGAGTAAGGTCTCCCCTCAGCCTCCTCTTCTTCAGACTGAACAACTCCAGGTCCCTCAGCTGCTCCTCACCAGTCCTGTTCTCCCAACTCTTCACCAGCTTCACTGCCCTTATCTAGACCCACTCCAGGACCATAGCATCCTTCATGCTCTGTATTTTTGTCTTTTTGTGCTTGCTGAGAAGATAGTGGCAACTTTCAGCATCAGGCTTGAGACTTTTGGGGATGGAATTTTCCTGGCTCCATCTTTAAATTTCCTATGTTCCCGATATATAATTATCACAGAGCTAAACACTGTGCAGACATTATCCTGCCCCTACCCTCTGCAGACTGGTGGGTAGGTTGGTTTGCTTACTCTACTTTCCAGCATTTTAAAATAGATTGGAAATATGCACCTCTCTATAAATAGTTAATTAGGGGTTTTGTATAGTCGAGAAGGTGGTGCAAGTTAGGTGGGGGGGGGGAGCTCTTAATTTATTCAAAGCTTGTTTCAAACAACCTTCTCCTTTTCTGGTCACTAAATATTTCCTAGAAATCAAATTAGAGCATATTTTGGATTAGCAGCAGTCACTCACTCCAGAATCTGCATTGATAAAGAAAATTAAATCTAAAGATAGTGACATTTCCTGATTCAATTAACTCCAAGGAGGTAAAAATTTCATGAATGAAAAAGAGAAGACAAATTATTAGCAGATACATTTCTAGTGATTACAGTACTAAGTATTCACAAGGAAAAACACCAGTACAGAACCTCAACAAGTGTAAATTGTTAGTTCAGGAGTGCACTGGTGATTTACAGCCCCTGAACAACCCCAATCAACCCAGAAAGTCTGTGAAATCTGTTTCTAGAATATTACTAAAATACCTATTTATAAGATAGGCAATTGGACAAGCAGCCCTCTACCAACAGTTGAATAAAACCTAGTGCAGTGAAATGTTTGTGCAGCCTTTTTTTGCCCTCCTCTACCTAATCCTGTTTTTTGTTAGGGACTTGACCAAACAAGCACAATGCAGCTGGGATTGAGTGTTTGGGGCTGTCATCTTGTTAGCTGGAACCTGAAGCAATGAAGCTTCACACTAAGTGTTGGCTACTCCCAGAATTATTTGTATCAGTTACTCCTCTGTGGTGCTGGTAAAAGGACCATTCCTCACCAGTGATGGTCCCTAGTGTGTTCCTCCTAGACCACATCCTGCTCTGCTGGATCCCAAACCAGTGCCTACAGCTTGATGGAGCCCCACTCTTTAAAGCCTGCATGTGCTCTGGATGAATACACTGAAATACTGCAGGAAAGCTCCCATCTTAAAGAATGCCATACCCTCTGCTCCATGCTATTCTTGATCAGTCCAGGCTGGAAAGCCAAATACCACAGGCTGCCAAAGACACCTAACCACAGCAAAGGAACTAAGTTATGGAAAGCTGAAGCTACAGATGGCTTTACTAAGATTATACACAAGAGGAAGGATTTCTCCTAGCTGTTTCAGCAAGCTCAGGAGTGTGGCTCCTTCATCCCTACAACCTAACTGGATACTCGCATGCCCTAAAGAATCCTTAGAGCTGCCTCTCTTGTTATTTTTTTGTAGAAGTTGCCTACTACAGCCACCCCCAGCAATCTGCTCTTGCTGTCACTGAGAACAGAACAAGAACCTCTTTCTACCGCCTTCTGCTTCTCTGCCTGCCTTTTCCTGCACTGGGCAGTGAAAATTATATAGCAATCAGGAGACAAAACTATTTCCTCCCCTAATTCTCTATAAAATGTCTTAATTAATGTTTCCTTTGTATACACCAGAACATTTGCAGCTTTAGGCACCACCAGCACTTACACACGTAATCTTCTCACAATTAATCTCTCTCTACAGTGAGCATTATGTACAAAGACCACAAACAGAACAACTACAGGGAAAACCAGGCACTGAAGGCCTACACTGAGAAAAAAACACCCCAAATCATTCCTTGGGGGCATTCTTATTTATCCTGGGACTAAAAAACCTGAAAGTAGGGTCACAAAGAGCAAAACATTTTTATTTGACATGTAGAAAATCCCTTATCTTCAAAGTCATATCTGGTTTGGATAAACATCTCTCTTGAGCAAACACCAGCCCACCACTAAAGCCATGTTATGTTTGGGAAAGGGATAACTGCAACCTTAGGACTTAGAAACAGGCATTGCAGTAAGTATTAGATACCAAATCCTCGTATTTTCTTTTGTCTTAAAACACTGTAAATATTATGCTAGCTAAGAATATAGAGTGGGTCACTGAAATGAATGCTTAATGAGTTTTACATCCACCTTCTCTGTCCTTTAAACTGTAAATTGATTGTTATACAGAAGGCTATTAATTTAACAAAGCAGATTAAACCTCCCACTAGCACTGAGGGGCTTCTCCTGACTTAGCAATTTCCCTGGTCATTCCCCTGCTAACTGACAGATCATAGCTCACTTGCTGTAATTACAACTAGTACATCAACATTAATTATTGCCCTGGCAACAGCAAGTGTTTGCAGAATTGAAGGGTTTACTCACATTACTGGGAGGATCATAAAGCTTCCAGCACTCCATGAAATACAGGAGTGAGCATCTTTCCTACAGATCTTTGTCTTGGCCCTTCACTTTATTTTCTGTAAATCACACTTTGCATAATCTCTTTCAAGCTCTGTTTCTGAAGGCATCTTCACTGAGTAAAGCCTGTGCAAAGGTATCTTCCTGAAGCACCAGTCTATGCAGGAAGGTAAGGTGCTTACTTTGAATCCCCTTCAGCCCTCTAATCCCATGTTCTACTGAAGAGAATCAAAAGGTAAATGACACCTGTTAAGCATACCTCAAACACCTGAATGCTTATCCATCCCACTGTATTTTTATTTAAAGTGAATTTGTTAGTGATATCTCCAAATAGCATTCTTTTAAGCAGGAAAACAAAGTCAAAATGCAGATTAGCAGAGACTTTGCACCAAAACATAAGGTACAGCCAAGCAAATCTGTAATGTACAGGAGGAAAAGTGCCAACACAGATGACAGCTGATATCCCAATGCAGTTTTTTTAACACACTAGCCAAGAGATTCCAGTAAGGATCCAGGTTGAGAGAAACCCAGATCTCTGCCTCTGTGTTTACAGTTATCTAGAAATATTTATATACATCTTTAAATTAAAGTTTCATATAGATGACAGGAGAATTCATGTGGCTGTCACAGCTGCTTCTTAGCAGTGAACTCAAGAGGCTGTTGGAGATATATTTACAACAAAATATAAGCACAGCTCATTCACACATACATAAATTACCTCTGAGTGAGCTGGAGTAGGGCTAACAGTGTGGGCTACAGTAGGAGGGCAGGCAAGGCAGGCTAGAAATTCTATCTGAGAAAGCAGGCAAGCAGCACCACATGGCCAGATCATTGTGCAATCCATGCTGATGTCTGTTTCTGAGAAGCTTGCTCAGGTGCTCAAGTAAGCAAATAGAAGCCACCATCACACTTCACTTGCAATTCAGATGACCCCTGAGCCCCTGGCTGCTTGTGCTGGAGGTGTGGGCACAGTATGAGGTTAGGCACTAAGAAGCAGTGTTAAAATCTTTGTGGTAGGAAATAAGCACTCAGTTATGAATTTCAATATAAATAGTATTTGGCCCAAGGGTGAAAACATTGGACATATGACTCAAAAAATTTCCACCTGAAAAGCAGATTTGAAGGGCCCTGCTTCCTTTTTATTGCAGTTATTAATATTGATAGCTCATCTTCAGTGACAGTTTTGGTTTGAGGCATGCTGTGAACCCAATGTCTCCAAGCCTGAGCATTTCAGGGAGCAAGCCTGAGTCCTATGAAGAGCGTTAATGAGTTGCATAATGGCAAAGCACAATTCACCTTAGGCACACAGAGCTCTCCAGTGATTACCCCTAACTGAGCACACATGCTGCTTGGGGAATGGATACCCCACAGCCCTCTGAAGTTTGTAAGCACTCTGACTCAGTAACACCCTTCAACGACCTCCACACAACCCTTCTGAACTGCACCTGACTACCTAGGAGAATAGCTTGTTAATAATCCTGGATTTGTAGTGGTGCTGCAGGGGCTACAGACCCCAGGCTATGTGGTAAGGGTTATCCCAATGGCATCACCTTGACAGGACTTGGTAAGACTGAACCTAGCCCTGCATGGTATCTGCTATTCATGATGCCTGCAGGAAGGCTCCAGTGAGGCTTTTCACGGGGTTTGGGATAAGCCCAGGACAGTGAGGGAAATGTATTATCTGGTACACAGAAACTAAGAGATATTCTCTTAGATGCTTTATTGAAAGCTATTGTAGATTTCAAGCCACGACAAGGCTTTGGACAGGCATGCAGCTACGTCATCTGCAAGCAGGCCACATCTTCAAGGTCAGTTCCTGCTTTGATGCTTTTCTTTAGAAAGAACATATTGAAGAGCATCATTACAGCCTCATACCACTATCTAAATCACATAATGAGATCATATTCCCATTTAATGGAAGGAATCTACTTCAAGCTTTAATGCCATTTAAAAAACTCAGACGACTGCAAGCCTCACTGATAGCTTTCTATGATATCCACCTCTGCCTTTATATAATTAAATCTAGAAGAGGCTGTGCCTTGGGGCTACACTCCCACCACACAATTACTAGAGAACACTAAGCTAATTTAAGACCTGCTTTCATGCTTGATCGTGTCCTTCTGACATTATTCCCTTGCTTGTGAAATATTGCCCCCTTGTAACAAACAAAACCAGCCTTCTATCTCAAGTCCTGTTGAACCATTTTCAGACTCAAGCTCAAAAGGGAACTTCAACATGGTAGTAAGGCAAAGGTAAAGGCAGGAAAGGATGTTTATAGATGATCTTACAAGAGGGAAAACGAGTGTTGATCAACTGCACAAAGACTTTCCAGAATCAGTTCCAGATTATTTATGTCATAAGCATTCACTGTCCTAAACACATGCTCAAGAAGAAGGAAATGGACAATCCTAAATGCCAAAATTTTGAGATCAGAAGGATATTTCCACCTTGACATCCTGTATAAGCACAAACTGTATCTCATAGAATTGTAGAATGCATTGGGCTGGAAAGAACCTTTAATGGTCATCTAGTTCAACTTTCCTGCAGTCAGCAGGGATATTGCCAACTAGACCAGGATGCTCAAGGGCTCATAAAGCTTGACTTTGAATATGTCCAGGGATGGGGCACCCATCACCTCCCAGGCAACCGTGCCAGTGTTCCACCACCTCTATAATGAACTTCTTGCTAGTGCCCAATCAAAGTCCACCCTTCTCTAGTGTAAACCCATTGTCCCTTGTTCTACTGCTATGTGCCTTGGCACATAGTCCCTCCCCAGCCCTCCTGTATGTCCCCTTCAGGTATTGAAAGGCCACTATAAGGTCTCCCCAGAGCCTTCTCTTCTCTATGCTGAACAACCCCAAATGGCTGTGACCCCAAGCCCAGTATACTATGGCTGACCTGGCTCATCTGCTTCTGAAGAACAGCTAAGTGATGGAGAAATGTCCACATCCCATGGTGCACCCATCACACTGAATTTTTCAGTCCTCTAATTTCTTGTTTCTCCTGTCAGATTCAGAGAGGCTCTGTAAACCTCAGGGGCCTTCACAAGGAGGGCTGAATAAACAAAACCAAATAAATTTTAAGGAAGTGCATCTATTTTTGAAAAGATCCTTATGTGCCCCTCTAGCTTTTCAGACTTTTGGGCGCTGTAGTAGATCAAGTTCTGCTGTGCTGTGGTTTAAATTTAGCATCCACCTATGCTCCCTCTGATACAGCCACTCTCCCTGAGATCCAACAGGAAATTAATATAGTCTGTATCTTTTTGCACAAACTCCACTGTTTCCCAGCATCAAGCCCTTCCCTCAACAAGAGTTAAGAGATGGCACTGCAGTTATTTTGGTCCTTGATTGTTAATTAAAAATCTCAGTGGGAGGAAGGAAACTAGACAGCCCACAAAGAGCATTTGGGGTGGAATTTATGTCGTGCTAAATGAACCCAAAGGACTCAAGCCACGCACAATGAAAACCACTCTTAGCTGAGAATCTTTCTGTGCCTGCCTCAGCCCTTTCTTCTCCCCCAGTTTATCTGTGACTTAGCTGATGAAAACAAGGAGACAGGATAAACTCTGCACCGGAGCTTTCCTTTGATTTGGCTGCAGGGAGCTTCTTAGCTTTAGATGAATGAACACACCCACATCCTACACCTTCAGACGTGCATTTGTCTTTGTTGATCTCCTCCTACCTGTTCAAATAATACCATCCCAATAGATTTGCCAGTGACTAGTCTGCTACTCATACAACTGTCCTACTACCAGACAGCCGTATGCGTGCTGGGCATAAGGCAGACAGAAACTCTTTGTCTGAGTTATCAGCAGTAAGCTAAAGCCCTGAGGAATCAAAGCTCCCAGTCTCGTGGGCAGCAAACCTGACAACATACTTCTTGACAAAGACAACAAATCTGAAAGCCCTGGAATTCAGAAAGAGGAACCCTCTCGTCACTTTAAAGCTAACCTCTATAGACACTGGCTTTTTTTGTCACTGATTGAGTGAAAACTCCCAAACTGAAACAAACTATTCCTGCTTGGCTACAAACACTCCTTGCTACAAGCTCTATCTACTGCAAATACAACAGGGATTGAGAGCTCATCTGCCCAGAGAGCTGGGAGTTCCCAGCTGAGGAGGGTGAGGACCGCGCAGCACGACACCAACACAAGGACATCTGCAGCAGCTCCAGCACTGCCTCAAGGGAGGGAGGAAAGCACAAAGGAAACACGGGGCACCTGCAGACCCCAATCTGCAGATTTATGGGTCCCACTGACCTTCAACAGCTCCATGTCAATAGTGTGAAGGTGGCTTTAAACAAACAAACAGAAACCCCTGCCTCCCACACAAAGGCAAGCTAAGAGCTGGCACATACGGAAGATCAGGTTCTGGGCGTCCAGTCTGGCCCTGGCTGAAAGGAAGCCAAACACAATGCAGCCGATTCACAGCGTTCTCTTTATCGCAGCGCTGAAAGCAGCCATACAATGCTTTCCAATAAAGACCACAGCAATTTATCACAGAGAGACGGGAGTCAGCAGGAAACACTCCCATTATCTCTGCTACGAGAAGGAAACGGCAAGGAGAATGGCTAAAAGGTGACAGACAGCTTTCATGACGCCGGATTTCAGCTGGGCTCAAGGCTAACCAGCTCATCTTTTCCACATCAGGAAAGAACCGATAGGCTTTGGCTCTGTGGGTTGTACAGAGAGGGGTCAGAGCTGCTGCACTGAGACTTCAAGAGTGACAAACCAAGACAAATGAAAATATTTCAGTTGCAAAAGTGCTGTGCCAGATCCCCAAGCTGCATAAAATCAGGGGAGTTTTGTGGTCTCTTTAGCAGCGTGATGCTGACCTACAATGGTGACCATAGGGCTGGGCATCCGAAAGGTAGAAGTGAGGCCCTCTCAGAGAAACTAGCAGTGCTGTAAGAAGGCAGTGGAGGAGAATGGGGATCCCATGGTGCTTTCTGGAACTATTTGGTATGTATTACAAAAGTAGGCTTCAAAGTGGTTGCTGCCTACAATCTCCAAGCAAAAGAGTTTATAAACACAAGGGCCCGGATGGAAAAGATTTGAAAACTTTAGGAGAGTAACAAAGGAAGGAATAAACAATTATATCTGAAACGATGTAAGGAAGCACTTAACATGCCAGAAGGTTAGGTGGTCTGTACAGACTTTGTGATGTCTCTGAATGGTACAAAACCTTTAACATCCCATGGCTGTGCACATTCCCCTGCAAGGCATGAGCGCAAGGCTGCTATTACCAGCTGCAGTAACAAATACTATTGCTCAACCATTAGCAATCAGTCAGCACAGCAACCAAAAGTGCTAGGAGCTGTACAAACATGTAAGAAATAATTGCCCCTGCCTCATATTGGGTTTCTAACCGTCTCAGGCAGCACTTGGACCTAAACATATTTGCTGAAGAGCAACAGACCACAGCAGCTAATGTCTGAGAGAAGCAGAGATAGCTGAAGAGCATAACACTTTAATGTCTTCTTCCTGATCAGGTCACCTCATTCACTGCCTTTCCCAGCAAAACTAATCTTCCACTGCAGTCATCTCTTCATCTTTATGGAAATGTCTAAACACTGATATTAATGACTTCTCCCCTGTGCAGCCCACAACACATCCCGCAGACACCAGCAATGCAATTGCTGTAAGGACAATTGGACGTTTTATAATGAACAGTTTCATTTCTGGTTAAAAGTGGAGGCAACAAAACAATAAAAAGGAGCTTTTCAAAACTGCTCACCAATGGATTCTGCAGACTGCTGCGGGAGCGGAGCTGAGCTGATATTGCTTCTGCCTGTCAATCTCATGCAAACTGTCCCGACTGCAAGGCTTGCTGCTAAGAACTGCGGGCAAGGACTTGTCTGATGCCTCTGCCTCTCCTTCCAATGTTACTGGACTCTGAGGAGAAAGATCAGCTTTTGACAGCCTGTGGCTCCCACTTGATGCAAACAGAGCAGGTAAAACCTGTGAGTCAGCTCAGGGAGGGAAGTAATCTAAACCAGCAAAAGGACTGTTACAGATCACTTTCCTTCTAGAAAGAAGCAGTAAAGACCAGGGTGAGCTGGACACTAGGCTGAATGTCCAGTTTAGTCCAAGGTCAGCTGCTTGCTCTTGACAACCACGTGCCAGTTTTACCAACTGCTGCCTGCCTGTGCCACCCAGCCTCAGCCCAGCCTGCAGGCAATAGCCTCAGCCCACTAATGAGTGCCACCTCCATCACCATCATCAGTATTGGGGAGTCAGTGAGCTCAGGAAAACAAACAGGTAAAGGAATTTTCCTCCCTGTTCTGCAGAACAAGATACTTAGAAAGATGTTTCTGAGGCAATGCTCAGTCTGGAGGTAATGAAGTTGAGAAATACAGCAGTGAAATTTCACTGGCAATAAGCAAAGGTGGGAATTAAATGAGACAGAGGTGACACCAACTCACAGGAGGAAACCACTAGGTTCTGTGAAAATTTATTTCCCTTTACAGCCTGGCAAGGTAACTGTGACAACAAGCAACACAATAAAGCATGTTCCTCCCAGCAAAGCCTTGCAGTCCCCTAATGGCACCAGCTTCTCCTGCAGACTCCTTCACCTTACCATCATCTTCCTCTTATCTTGCAGAAGAAAAGGGTCATATATGGAGTGAATACATTGTGTGGCAGAGGAAAATCTTGAACTTTCAGTTAGGTCCCATGTTTCCAGACACCTGTCAGTCATGTGCAATTAAGACAGTTCCTCTCCAGAGCAGCCTAGTCTGTTGGTGCCACTGCCTTCCCCCAGCATGTTCCCCATACCAGATGTATTTCTCTCTCTTGCCTGCAAGCACCAAGAATCTCTCCTACAAGGTTCTTCCACAAGACACACAGCAATCACCTAGATTAGCAGCAGTTCTGTGAAAAACCCATCAGTGAACCACCACATTAGTGACTACAGTACTTGATTGCAATGTTTCTCTCTGTACTTGCTGCCCATCAATCCCTGGGCTGCCCTGCTGATACCTGAGGTAGGTAACCACAGATACAAGTGGCACAGATACAAGTGCCAAGTATTTTACTGCCACTGGGCACTCACTTTTCACTAGAGCAAGATTTTCAGTGTTGCTGGAACAACTCTGTGTTTCCCTGCCAGCTCAAAGACGCTTCCTAGTAAGCATTACTGGGATTTGCATCTCTGCCATGGCCCTCTTACATTGCCAATATGCTGCAAATAAAACCAAAGGTCAGCAAGCAGTCTGAAAGTGAATGAAGTCTTACGTACCTTACTTAAAAATAAACTACAGCCATGACTCACATGACCCTCAGTCATGGCTTTATAGCCAACACACTGACAAGTTCTTGGTTTCTTAACTGTGAATACATAATGACAGTAACAACAAGTCCTTCCACCACACCTCCAGCCACAAAGGCAGATAATAAATTCACAACACATCCAACACTCACTTGCCAAGGAGTTACTGAGGCAGTCTGCAGACCAAGACTTGTTCTGTACGTGATCTCGTACCAGTTCATCCAAATTTTATTTGCTGGTGTATCTCTACCAACACCATGAAAACATGGATAAAATCAGAGCCAAATAGAAGTACTCTGTACTGGAATGGCTTGTTCTCCTTTCCCAGAGGGGAACAGGCTACACTGGTATAAGCATGTTCATACTGGCATACCTCAATTTGCACTAGAGGAGGGTGTATCAGTGCTACAATACAGTAGTTAAAAGTAGAGCAACTGTTTACACAGGCAAGATCTAATTTTGTAGAGGATTTACTCCTGATCTTGAAATCAGTTCAAACTCAGTTCAAATTTGTGAGATCTGTGATCACAGTATCACAGTATCACAGTATCACCAAGGTTGGAAGAGACCTCACAGATCATCAAGTCCAACCCTTTACCACAGAGCTCAAGGCTAGACCATGGCACCAAGTGCCACGTCCAACCTTGCCTTGAACAGCTCCAGGGACGGCGACTCCACCACCTCCCCGGGCAGCCCATTCCAGTGTCCAATGACTCTCTCAATCATTACTGAAACTCCTAATTCTACATGAAGTCCAGTCACAAAGCAGAACTGGGCTGATCAGGTGTTTAACTGAATAAAATATATCACAAATCAACACAGCACACTGAATAATAGCAACAGAAGGAGGAGGCATGCTTTCATGTGGGCTCTCGCTAGTAAAGCCAGCTGTATCTAGGGGACTCACCTCTCTAGGGGAAGTGAGACGTTACCCAAGCTGTTCAGCAGCAGAGGGCAGTAAAATGGCCACAAGCTTCTTGCACCCGAGCAAATTCCTGAAAATCTCTACTGGGGAAGGCAGTCGCAGGATGCCACTGCCACAGCTGCTTCTAGCAGAATTCGAGCCTCAAGGGAGCCGAGTTCCTGCCCCTCTGAGCAGTCAGGAAGAAACATAAAAATAGGGCGTTCAGCTACTTCTAGATCCATTACAGACAATCTCTGCAAGCCATCAGTTCCCAAAGCATAAGGCTACAAATGTTCAAAGAACCCAATGTATTTGCATGAGACTGCGTCCCGAGGCACGAATAAAGAAAGAAAAGTCGAAGAGTGAGGGATGAGGGGAGAAGAAGAGAGCCGGTAAAAAAGGAGAGAGTGAAAGGTACAAAGAAAGAGGCTACCTGAAGGGGAAATTTTAAAGACCAGTAGGAAAAGTAGGAAGGCTGGGATCAGTCTCGGAAGTAGGGGGAAGAGACACTCACCGCCGCACTCGCTGTCTCAGCCGGCCATCACCCTCCTCTCCTACACGACACCTACACGAGGAGCCACTGTCCCTTCCCCGGGTCCTCGCTGCCTGCTACAGAGGCTGCCGGGTCCCCTCCTGGATGCTCCACTCCTCCAAGCCGCAGATCAGCACAGGGCTGGGAGAAGACAGCCGCCCGCCCAGCCTCTGCTCCAGGGGCACATGGCAATGAAACACACCTCCCACACGCTGCCATCCCGGCTCCCGCTCGGAAAACCAGAGCGACTCTAAACATGGTGACTACGGCTTTTCTAAACCCTGGAAAAAGCCTGATTCAAGCCAGCAATTACGTCCAAAGCAAAACTGGCACACTAGCCCTGACGGGTGAGATCTGCCACTGTTTGTCAGGGGAATTTTAACCTGCAGCGCCCGTTGGCCGTGATTTCACTGGCCGCACCGGTATCGGTTTCATTGCCGCTCAGAGTAGCTGGGCAGCACCAGCAGAATCAGAATCAGTTGTAGCCACTTACAGATGTGCACCAGCAAAAATTAATCTGCACTCTACTCCTGTCACACAGCATCTTTTACACTTTCTTTTCAGTGACCCCTCGGCACAGAGAACCACAAGAGGAAGGAAAAAAAATGCGGTTCACTTTTGTGTAGTTAATCCGTAAGAAATAGAGTATATCTCTAGACTGGGCTGCTGGTGGTGGAAATCACTCAGTGCCTTCTGCACAGGGCTCAGATACTCCCAAGTTTGAGAACGATTTCTCAGCTGATGCAGCTGAATAAAAGCATCATTACCTAAGCTGCAGAGAAGCTACCCCTGCCACGTGGAGGCAGATTTGCCAAGCACAAGGCACAGGCATCAGGCTCACCAGCACTGCTTTAACTTTAAAAATAGCCCAGTGTTGCTAGTTACAGTATCCCGGAGCAATTGTACACGGATTTCAGTGGTCAAGCACAGTCACAGCCCTGCTTCTTCCTGCATCTGGAAAATATCCAAATGCTTTTCCTTTGTGTTTTTTTTTCCTCCCCATATTGCTAAATTAAGTGATAGGCACAAACCCACATCTTTAGCCAAGCTCCCTCCCGAGGCTATTTGTGAGGCTGCTGTTCTCTTCCCTGGCCCTTATGCTCACAGAGTGAAGGAAGAGTTTTGCAAACAGCATCTTTACCTGCTGGTGTCACAAGCTGCAGTGCATCAGCCTGTGTCTTTTTGTATACAGTCTAAGAGCGACTTGTCCGGGTTTGTGTCAGGTCAGATTCACCCAAGACATCTGGTATGATTTGACTGAAAATAGGAACTAAGATGCTTTGGAAGAATTCCCACTTGTTGCACTGATATCTCATGAATAACTGATATTGAAAATGATGGAAAATCACAGCAACACTGATTAACAGGAACAATAAGAGGACAGCATTCTCGAGTTACTTTACACCTTCAAAGGACTGAAATGCATGGATAAGCACCATCTTCTACACTTGACAGTCCATGGTTTGCTGAAGCTGCTGCACTGGCCAAGCCATGAAGCCCTTTATTACATAAGAAATTTCAGCTCTCAGAGACTGCCACTGCATGAAATTGTTGAAATCCTCATGGGAGGCAACGCTCATGTGTCAGACAGTGTGAACACAGCCAGGATCCTCAGAGGAAGTGATACATCCTGGTAGGGCCCCAGGCAAGGAATGATGCCAAGGCCAGAGGTCCACAGCCCCACTACCATGATGGTCTGGGAGAACCAGGGCACCTAGAGACACTGCCTACATGTCTTGGGGTAACCAAGCAGGAGAGGAACCATGTGGGGTACACACCACGTGTAGAACAAGTCCAGCCTCATTTAAGAGGGCAGTAAAATCCTGCAGTAAATTCAGGCAGTAAATGACGCAGAGTGGAAAATAACTTTTTACTGCATGTACTTGAGTTAGAATCACAGAATCATAGAATCGACCAGGTTGGAAGAGACCTTCAAGATCATCCAGTTCAACCTAGCACCCAGCCTTGTCCAATCAACAAACCATGGCACTAAGTGCCACATCCAGTCTTTGCTTGCACACCTCCAGGGACAGCAACTCCACCACCTCCCTGGGCAGCCCATTCCAATGCCAATCACTCTGTGAAGAACTTCCTCCTAACATCCAGCCCAGACCTCCCCTGGCACAACTTGAGACTGTGTCCCTTTGTTCTGTTGCTGGTTGCCTGGGAGAAGAGACCAACCCCCACCTGGCTACAGGCTCCCTTCAGGTAGTTGCAGACAGCAATGAGATCATCCCCAAGTATCCATCCAGTGTGTTTGAGGTCTAGGAGCCAGTGGTCAGGCAAAAGGGTTTCTCTCCCTTTCAGAGAATTATTAAAGGAGCTCTCTGTGTTTAGGTATTATGAGCTGAAAGAAAAGGATGAATTTTAAGATAAAGGCTTGCGAGCAACTGACACTGCAAGGGACCTGGCTGAGTTCTCCATCGAGCTGAGTGGATTCAGAAGGGCTCCTGTCTGGAAAGGACATTCTGAGGCCATGTTGGTTATGAAAGTACAGGGGATTTTTGAGGTCACATGAGACAAGGAGCTGCCAGGGACAGTTTTTTCCCAGGAAAAAAAAAATGGTGGTCTCTGCAGGTCCTTTCCAGATCTCTGTTTCCTTTGGTTTGTAATTCCCCCACTTGCATTGCCCAGCTCTGCAAAGATAAGTCTGTCAGCACCTGTTCAGGCTGTTTGGCATTTGCAGTGATGCCAGCAAATCCAACACTGTGTGGCTGGTCACCTCTGAGAGAGGCGGGGAATTTTTGAAGAGGTAGATGCAGAAATTCCCTCTCTGTGTTCAACAATTAAATGTCACAGCTGCCTGGAGGCTCCCCACAAGTAAGTTTTGGACTGTGGTCTACCCTTGACAGACATGAGAGCTGCTAGCTCCATGCAGGGCACAACAGTCCAGAGAAACTGCACTACTTGTGAGCAGTAGCACATCTACCTCTGACATCTCAGCCACACTAAGAGGAAATTCTCAAGTTTCTTCTCAAGAGGAAGCTATTATACCTCCCTTCTAAAGTGTCCTGCCCTTTCTCACACAGCCTAGCTCAGGATTAACACCGTAACAGAACTAATTTCTGCAAACTGGGAGCTGGTTGCTCTTGCCAGCTCATACCACTTGGCTGGACTTGGGTCAGTGGTAACTTGCTTTTGGTCAGTGTGTACAGGATTGGTCTTAATGCCTCTTGATCTTAAAGAGACTTGCTTGAAAGTCATTTCCCACGTGCCTGGTAATCACGTTCTCACTGTTTCTTTCTTTGTTTATGTTCCATTTCTGCCAAGCAACAGCTTCCTTCCTGCACTTAGGAAAGCACACTTGAGTTCCCAATCTTATACCAGGTGATTTTCTTTATAAGTTTGGCTGGACTGTTTGCTTCTCTAAAATTCTGGCAAAACATCTTGATCTTAAAAAAAACAAACCAAAACAACCAACAATCAAAACAACCATTATTAAGTGATGTTAGAAGTAGAACATGCAACTTTGTGTTGCTAAATTAATAACATAAAACCAGAGCAGATTCCCCCACTTCAAATCCCTCCAAATTCTGGTGCTGGTAACGAATCAATGGCCTGATCAGTTTACAAGTAGAAAACAAATAAGCTGGCAGCTGGATTATGCAAGTGGGTTCAGCTCCCACAGAGCAGCTCATGGTCCAGTAGCAAAGCTGCTCTTAGAAACACTACTAATTGGGCAGAGCTTGTTGCCCTGTCTAGGAAAATCTCAGCATGCTACCACCTCAGAGTCTACATTGGCCCTTTTCCTTTGTGCATGACTTGCCAAAGACAGTGCCCAAGTAACATAGAACACAGTTCTTCCCTATGGCTAAAGTAACAAAGGCCAAAAGGCATCTCCCTTTGTGTCTTCTGACTTCCTGGGAAAAATGACACACCTTTTTCCTTCAAATCCCTCTGAATCACAGAGTGGAACAGTGGGCAGCCCTTAATCTTCTTCACAGAGAGAGTGATTTACCATTGGAGTGGGCTGCCCAGTGGAGTCACTGTCCCTGGAGGTGTCCAAGAAAAGGCTAGATGGGGCACTTAGTGCCATGGTCTAGTTGACTGGATAGGGCTGGGTGCTAGGTTGGACTGGATGATCTTGGAGGTCTCTTCCAACCTGGTTGATTCTATGACTCTCAGATTCTGGTCAGGCAGTGGGACACAGGCGTTGCAGGGGGGGACTTTATACACCCCAACTCAGCCCTCCAGCCCAGTGCAGAGATACCATGAGACCTTTTCCAGTGGCAAGGATGGCTTAGCACAACTAAGCCAGCTATGTCTTCCTCTGATTGTATTATCTCCATAGTAGATTTCTAGCTCCAAAAGTAAACAGACTAAAACAAACAAAGGAGAAAGAACTTATTCTCATTTGAGACCTGAAATCCTCTGGAAATATCATTGAGGTGAAACAGAATTGGACCTTGCATTTTTCTGTGGTCACAGAGTGCAAGCACACACATACTGACACAAAAGAAACATGCTGGGCTCTATGGTGCTGCTTTTCCATTAAGCAAGATGAGGAGGAGATGAAGAAAGAAATGCTTTCAGTGTACACCTGTTCATGCTTCCTCACCACTTCCAGATTCCTCTTTAACTGCACACTTCCACAACAGCACATTTTGGAACAACGCAGACAAGCCCTTTGTTTCTAGTAAGCAGCAGACGAAACCATTTTATATCCAGGACTTTGATAATGGAAAAACTTTTGGTTCTAAACTGCTGTTCTCAAGCAGTCTTACAATATCTTTCATCCTGCACCTTCTCAAGGTATTTTCAAACTAAAGCTGTTTTATTAAACAAGTAGAATCACTTCAGCTGTTTTCTGAACGTGCTTCCAAGAAGCTTTATAAACGGAGCCAAGTCTTAACCAGCTCCCTATGATGTCACACAAAAAAAACCAGTGTAGAAACTAACATTGCAGTTTTCCTGACAACACATGCTTTATTGCTGTGATTTAAAACAATTCTGTAGGTTGTGTCAGTGGCTTTACCAATATAGCAGCCAAAACAATGTCCTGCTCTTTCCCTAATTCCATACATTCATCTCAAGCCTCTCCCATATTTGAAGTGACTGCTGCAGTTTTTGTTTGACATTCAGAGCTATCAAGACAACCACAGGTATAAAAGATAGGCCTCAGAAAACTAATAAAGTTCTGCCAACAACTTCAGCAGTAACAGCACTTCACACAAGGGGTACAATTTATCCCAGTTCTCTCATTCAGTCCCATTTCTCTCAGCTGTGTCTGATAACAGCCTGCTTCTGTGGCTGCACTGAAGTAATTACTCATTTACCCTGGTGACAAGGAAATCACTGTACAGACGTAACATGGAGCCAGGCACTTCTGGCTACCCCAAGCCACAGCAGGGAGAGTGAGCTCCTCCGGGAAGGGTCTGCACTCTCCACCAAAACCCTCACAGCTACACTTTGGAGGAAGCCATAGGTCAGAGGGAGCAGGCTAGAGACGCGTCAACCCTCCTTTGTTATGCTAACAGTCCTACATGCTAAAGAGCCTCTTTTGCCTAAATATCACACTTTTCCATCTGCAAATTAATAGGGCCAGAGGAAATAGGCTACTGACAGTGCTGAGGCATGCTTGCTGTTTTATGCAAAGTACAGCTTTGATGGGATGCTGCTTTTCACCAGCAATGCTGCTGCTGTCACCAATTTAGCTCACGTGAAGAAAGAAACCTTTCTAAATCACAGCACTTTCACTTCTGAAGCATAATAGAATTAGCGACATCATACACAGGTCTGAAAAGGTGGCTGTGGGCTTTGTGGTGAAAGAAGTCCCCTCAAAGAACACAAATTCAGAACTTGGCAGGTTTGTAGCATTAACATCTGTTCTACAACACAGGAGATTCCCTGCTACCAGCTCTGTTAATGTGTGTGATGATTTGCTGTTTCACTACAGAACTGACTTGCAAAAGAGCTCTATCTTCATACCTTCACAGGGGCTCTGAGGTACATAAGCAAGAAAATACTGTAGGAAGGGGAAGAAAAGTCAGAAAATGTAAGGTGTTATGCATTAGGAGCAATGAAAGAATCAGACTGGAGAGGAACATTCACAGACAGAGACTTGAAGATACCCTTTAAAAAAAAAAACAACGAAAGAAAGCATTAGAGCCAGTATTCTTTGCAGTTCAAATAGTCCAGGCTCCCAGGAGTCAGAGTGACATGCAAGGACAGCTAGCCAGAAAAGCAGCTGAAAAGAAAAGCTATTAGGAAATAATAGAGAAGTCTCAAATGGCAGCAATGGGGGAGAACTAAGAGCAGCAAGAACAAAAATTGCTCTTCTTGGGATGTTTCTGGCTAGCAGACTCATCTTGGAAATGCCTCCCTTACACTCCCTGTGCCTGTTTCTGGGAGCACAGCTGTCAGAAATAAGCCTGCTAGGAAGTACAGGGAGGTCTGGGCCTTTGGCTCCCAGTTTGGGAAAAAATGTAAACCTTTTTCCAAGCATGTGATCAGGTCCCAAGATCCAGGCAGAAATAAAAAGATATCTAATGTGTGCTTATAAATCTTGACACATCTGATAGCTGCTTCCAAACTGCCCATTAACAACTTGGTAAGTGTCCAGTAGCAGGAGATTTTCCAGGACTGGGGCACTGAGGAAATGCTGCTGTGTGAAACATGCTCTATTGTAATGATACTCCCAAATGTCACCGTGCAGGTCAGACAGGATTTATTCTTGTTGCCCAGTTAGTGTGGATCCCTGCCCTACTGACAATACATGCACAGCTTGGGGCGGGGGGGGGGAGGAAAAGAAAGAGTTGTTCTCTTCCCTCAGTTTAATAAGCAAAAGCTGCAAAAAGTCTTTTTCTTGAAGGCAGACTTCTGCAGAGAAGAAAAAGGACAGGAGCAGGTTTGTCTTTGAAAAGTATAAGACACCGCAGAACTGTGAGCTAAGTTTCATGCCCCCAAAACCCAGCAAAGGTCTTTAGGCAAGCTGGAAGGTAGTGAGACTCCACTGACACACTTTAAGGACACACAGAGAAACCCCTGCAGCACCCAGCCTGTCTTGAGGAATTGCTGCAGTAGGGTCAATCACAGTGAGCAGGATTCTGCTGCCAGAGCCATGCTGCCCTACAAAAAAACAACCCCACACTGAAGGCAAACAAGCAAAAAGTAAAAGCCCACCCACCCAACTGCTGCCAACAGGAAAGAGATGAGGAAGACTGGCAGTCTCAAGAGCTGCTGGCTTGAAAAATGTGGAGGAAAAGTGCCATGGCTGGGTAAGTTCAGTAAGCCATGGCCAAATGAGTCACTAAGCCAAGCAAATTTGGTGTTTGGTCTGTTGAAAATCAGGCCAAAGGCTACTGGGACCCATTTTGGAGCCCACTGCTCCCACAACAGAGTGAAGGCAGGACAAAGGTCCTGCTCATCCACTCAAATACCCTTCTCTGCTCCCAGCTGCTACAACACAGCACAGGAGGTTTACACTGATCCATATGGTAAAACACATGCAGGCTGCTAGAGGGCACACTGAGCTCTCATTAGTGTGTGCAGTCTTGAATTGTTTGCTGTAACTTTTTTATAACTAAAGGTAAGGGGGGGAAAATCATCCCTTCATTTTGGACATAGTGTGACCAAACACCAGCAAAAGGGATGAAGAGGAAGCCATTCTCCCTTACGGCCTAACATGCAAGGGCTGAACTCTGACTCAGTTCTGCAATTAAGGGAGAAGAATAGTAGTGTTCCTTGTTTAATCCTGACCTTGCCTTCTCAGTAGTGACACTCTGCTCCCACAGAACAGCACATCTCCCCACCTTTGGAAGGAGTCTGTTTCAAATCCACTCATCTGCAACAATTGTAATAGTTTTGGTCCATTTTCAGATTCACGCTTAGTGCCTGGTGGCAAAACACACCACAGAGCACTTCTGAGGGCCATTGAGGATGAAATGGCATACAGACACACACACAAAAGGCTTTTCTTGGTAAGATTTATTACTTTTAACAAATTCCAGCAAAAGACTAATTTATTCAAACCTTTAAAACTCAGCTTTTACATGATCAAAAGCAAACTTGGTAGACTGAAGTAATTCTGATGCTTCCTTACATGATTTTACTACTGCTTTACACAATAAGCTCCACATACTGCAGCCTACACCAGTACCTTGTTCGGTGGTTGGTTTTTTTCAGCACAGCCAGTGCTGACTAGCTGAATGTATTGGGCACTTATATTAAACTGTTCATTAGGCTTAATTGGCATTAACTGTAACTGCTTCAAGATGAGTTGATTGTCTGGAGCTGCATAAGGATATAGTGTTTCATTAAACTAGGAAGGAACACCCATAAAAAGTAAATAATCTTATTTCTTCCAACAGTCTTGTTTCCATTTTGGCCTTTTACACAGACAAATAGCGTGTGTTGTAGCTTAAAAAAAGAAGCCAGAACCACAGGGACTGATACTTTAGCTTCTTTAGAATCCAGCTACAAGCAACCAGAGTCAGAAACGGCCTGCTCCGCTCACTGTGCATGATGCCTTGCTTTAATGCCTTCAGATCTACAAGGTTGTGCATTAAAAACAGCTGCCCCCCCAAAACAGCTGTCTCAGAAATGGTAAGAAAGACAGTAACTGAGCCAGATGCAGTGAGAAACAACACAAGAGTCAAAACCCTTCGTAGATGTCACCTGAAATGCCATTATCTCTGCTGGTAAAGAACACACCAAACATGTGGAACCAGATCCACAGCTGGTGAACTGACCTTGATGCAAAGTGAGCTATTTACACAATGTCTTTTTGTGTTCAGCAGAGTGCAGGAGCTGTTTGAGAGGACAACCACAAGGCTCCAGGCTGTCTTTGAAGAGCTAACATACCATTTCATGCTGCAGATAGCTGGGTATCATGTGTTCCATTGGCTTCTGGTTTTAACTGTGCTCCTGTGGCTAAGCAGAGCGGCTGCACGGCAAGGAGGGAATGACTCACAAAGAGGAGAACCAACTGCCGGTGCCTGCGCTCCAGGCAGGAGAGTGCTAGACGTGCTGGAGGCTTAGGAGTACGATGGCTGGCAGCTAACTCTGATAGGGTGAAGACAGTCAGGCGTGGACCCTGTGATTCAGAAAACAGCCTTTCCCTCAAAGGGTGGAAGTCCAAAGGAATGACCTCCAGCCCTAAGTCTTCTCTCCACACTGAAGAACACATTTCTAAATCAAACCAAGCTGGGAAGAAGTGTTTCTGACACAACTTGCTGTTTTTAAAATGGCAACATAACACTTTTGCCAAAGGACTTTTTCTCTGAAACCACGCCTGTTACAGCCTCTTCTGCCAAGAACATCCATTTCTGCAGTTGTGCCGTCAGTGACTCAGAGATTCCCTGCTGCTGAGCCTCCAGACTTGTCCCATCACCGCCTAGTGGTAGCATGGGCAAGAAGTTCAAGAGGACAGGCAACCAGACAGACACGTCCATTTGAGCCAGGCTGGCTTCTGGAATATTTTTGCTTGTATTAGAGTGAAAACATCAGTGAATACAAAAACAGGTTGTGAGCTGTGATCCCACAGTGTGCTAGTTTGAAGCTAGCTAGAATGTTTTGGTGAGAAGAACTAGATTACAGACTGTGAAAGGGAAACAATGGTGATGTCTACTTCACTCATAGGCTTGTTGAGAGGTATAAGAGCAAGAATCCAAACATAGATAAGGGAGTCGCTCTTTGTCCGAGCTCTGGGCTGCATTTCTCTGCAACCTCACCCTCCGTCTGATTAATCCACTTGCTTCCTAACCTCCCTGCCTGACCCTCCATTCCTCCTTGGGGCACAAGGTAACATCCGGGGTTAGGTTGAAGGGTGGGAGAAGGTGGAAGAGTGGTTGGGAGCCCCTCCTGGGGACTCAGGTTTCTGGGAGGGCTGTTGTGTTTCTGTATTACCTTTTACCTTATATACTTCTGTGTATAGCTGTATATACTGTAAATATCTGCTTGTATATTCTGCTAAACTGTAATTCATTCAAATTTCCAGAGCCAGCTGAGTCCAGTCTGGGTGATTTCCAAAGTGGGGAGGGGAGCAGGGGGCTGGTAACACCCAAACCACCGCACACAGCCAGAATACAGTGGTGGAGGAAGGGCAACACGAATATTCTTTCTCTGCCACTCCCTGTACTGATGAGATGACCACTACAAGAGGAATGCAAGACCTGTGTGAGTCCTCATGTCTGCTACTCCTGGTTTGGCATTTTATCACTTTTCCAAGTAGACTGAGTTCAGGAGCTGCCGTTATTCCAGTTCAGGGTCTATCAATAGGACAAATGGTGCAAGGTGCTTGCCTCTGGTGACAGGCAAGAAGATGGCTAACTCATGCTCTGCTGTTAGAAATCAATAGAGAAATACAAAAAGCCAAGTGTTCATTTAATCTCCTGAAATCTGGCTTCAAATCTAGAGTTCACAGCTGGCAAATCCTAAGTCAGCATTTCCAGCGATGGTAAATGGGCCTAGGATAGCTAAACGTGGCCCAAGAGGAACACATCCACATTACAAACTTAGGACCAGAGTGTGACAATTCCTGCTTTGCAGGACTGTGGCATCGAGGTGGTCCTCGGTGAAAGCCAATCATACAAAACACACCAGCAAATGGGGCTGACATGTCTTAAGTGCTGTCTGCACCTAACCATCCAGATCTGCAGGCAGGACCAGTTGGGCTCACACCCTCACACTCCTCATGGCCAAGGCCTTCATCTTCTTCCTGAGCACTCTGGATTACTGTTGAAAGTGTCAGTACAATGGAGGTGTGACAATGTGGATGAAATTGGACATAAAGGTAGCCAAGGCCTGTTTTTGCTTACATCTCCATGTTATAACATCCACCATAACTTCATGGTTCAGTGACAGAAGCATTCAACAGAAATAAATACACACACACATATCAGTACATATATATGCACACACACATGTATGGATTCAACACAGCTGTCATATCCTCACACAAAGGCAGCAAAATCTGCCTGCAATATTACACTGCAGGGATGATATCTTAACTGATTGCTGCTTCAAGACACTGTCAGTGGAGAAGATTTATGTCCCTATTACTGTGGCTGCCCATGCAATTAGTCTGCTTCTGTGGCAAAATCATATTCATGGACAACTAACAGAAAAATTATACAGGAAAAAAATAATTTACAAGAAATAAACAATTCTGTGTAGATACATAACCTGTAACAAAAGAGAAATCTCAAGATTGAGAAAGTTTAGTGCTATAGTTCTCAGCACTAAAAGAAAGAGAAGATTCCAATTACTGCCCCTTGCATATCAAAGTTTCCTGCTTATAAACAAAAAAGATCATGGCAATTCAATTAGCAAGGTAATAGTACAGATTAGCTTATGATGTGGGGAGACATAGTTAAGTTCATGTGCTAAAAGTAACTTTGAAGTGATAGAATCAATGACTGCAAAAATCTACCCTTCACAAGAGGCCATGCCAACTGGTGGGTTCTTTCAGGAAACTAAAATAGGAAATTCCCCTACCATGCACTTAGAATCATAAAATGGTTTAGGTTGGAAGGGACCTCAAAGATCATCTAATTCCAACCCTCTGCCATAGGCAGGGACACCTCCCACTAGAACAGGTGGCTCAAGGCCTCATCCAACCTAGCCTTGAACACCTCCAGGGAGGGCGCATCCACAACCTCCCTGGGCAATCCAAGCACTACTGAGGCACAAAGGCACTGCAGGCACCTATAGGTGCCTCTGCATTCAGGCAGGATGTGTTCACACACACCACAAAGGAAGCAAAGCCAAAATGACCATGTGTTCTCCCGCACCTCTCCAAAGGAGCATTCCAATGAAGCTCTCAGTATGACTCAGAACTTGACTCCAAATCCTGACTGCTTTGTACTGCACTACACAGGCTATAAATGAAGTATTTCTGCATTCATTTCACAGACATTATGTAACAAAAAATATATATACCAGAACTGTGAAAAGCACTGGGTGCTCATTCTCCCCAAAGAGAACAAGAGCTACGTTTCTGCAGGTTCCAACAGCAGGTTGCTGTTAATACAGCAGTCTCCATTTGGGAGCACTTCCAGTCACTCAGCTGGCAAAAGCTCCTTTTTGTTCCTGTGTCACCAATAAGATATGGCAAGGCATTGAAAACCAGTATCTGATCTTAAATGAAATTACTGCTAGGATTATCATGATGAGAAAAGGGCTTCCCTCAACTCACCTCACAGTCCTCACACAACATTCACACAAAACAGAGCTCTGGCTTCAGAGAAACACATCTTGGCATCTCACCAATCTTGTGCACTGAGCTAGCTTTTACCAAGGCAGAAGAAAATTTCACAGCAACTTTCCTTGATCACTCAGCTGAGATCACTCAGCTCAAACACGGTGGGAGCTAACAAGCCCAGGCATCTCCATCAAAGCAAACAACAATCATCACAAAGGGAGCTTCTTGCAAAGAGCAGCACATCAGGTATGGGATATCCAGGCAAGCAGGTGCTGCTTATTTAATCCTTTATCAAAATGCAATCAAACTGCAAAAGCATTGCAGCTGCAGCACAGAAACAGGACAGGATGAACACACCAGTATTTTGACAAAGCATCAGGATTCAGACACTGCCTCGGTGAAAGCTGGAACCACAGCTCACTACAAAATCCTCCCAGGTTCCTTTTCCAGAACAGCCTAAGTCCATGAACTCAAGAGTGGTGGCTCCTAAACTCTTAGAGCTGGACACTGCTCCTCTGAAATCAAAATTTTATCCACAGCAGTGAGTCCTTTTACAAATGTTCCTTGAATAAATGAGGTGATCCCACTGGGAACATTTCAATGCAAGAGAAATGATCTTCAGTAGGGACCAGTCAGTGATAACTTCCCACACAGTGAATGAGGCTGTACTCCACAAATAGCCTGACTGATCCAAATGGGTAGTTATGGTGAGTAAGGCCCTACTCACAGCAAGAAAAGGCAATACAAATCTCTTTCTTTCCAGTTATCACAAAGAGGTGGCCTTCTACTATTGCACACATGAGACTACTAGCATGTTGGGAACTGACTTACGGTTTAGGTGTGTCTTTAGGAAGACTGTTATATCTGAAAACAGGAAAGGTGGCTTTCCCCCTTGTACACAGCATGGGTTCAGTGCCTTTAGGTAAGCAGGCAATGTAGCTCCTGTGCCCTCTGATACACATGCACAGGTAGTCGGGCAGATGACACAGTGTTTACTGATGAACATACCAAGTCAGTAAGCAGTAACTATCTAAACTGGGCACGGTAATGACCCATCCTGGAGGTGCCATTTCTTGCTGTCCTTGCAAACAACAGTCCAGGTCCTGCCCTAAGCAGCCGCTTACCTGTTCCCCTATCGAGTGCTCTGAAGCAGTCTGAGAAGAGAACCAGTAGCCTGCGTAAAGGCCCACAACTGCTTTTATAGGACACCGACGTGATTGCCATCATCACTCTGCAGAAAAAGAATATTCTGGCACAGATTTTGTGCCAAAGCTATTGCTAGTCTATTACTATGCAGTATAAAAGTAAGGATTTGAATGGAATGAACTCCTGTAATACTCCCCAAATTTCTTACCAGCATGACAGCACTGATGTTTTCAGAAATAACAGGAAGTCAAAAATTAAACCAAACACTTTGCTATAGTTTTCTAATGAAAGACAAAAAAAATCTCTTCCACTTCTGCTTCTCTCACAGCTTCACTCTGAACACTTCAGCTTTTTTTTCTCCAGAACATTTTAAGTGTAACCACACTTGGGAAGAATTACCTGGTGTATAGAGCACTGACGCTGAACGATGACCATACACATACAGTGCCTTGTCATACTGATAGTCTTGTGGTTGTAACGTGGGGCTGGAAGTTAAAAATAAACCCAAATCCTACACCTTCTGCACTTCTGTTTTCCAGTCCATGTTTAACCACACAAATGTGTAGGCTGGGGACTTTCACTCTTCCTGTTGGGCAACGCATGGTTTCTGAGAAGTCTTAGTGTACTGTCAGACTTGTTCACAAGGGGTAGTATTCCAAAACATGACAACCTTGTGCAGATGCCTCTAATTTGGAAGAATGTTTTTTTGTGCAGATGTGCACCATCTCAGTGGCCAGGCAAGTAATGAATGCTTACAGTCATTTCCCAATGTGGCAGGCTTTATAAGCAAAGCCAAGCTTAGGTGGGCCAGCAGCTCAGCTCTTATTTCCCAGCTTTCTTCCTTCTACCTGAAGCTATCACACACCACACCACGTAAGGCATTACCTTTCTTTACACTCACCCTACTCCTTGGCAGCAAGCTACATCCACAGCTTTCATGCTGTTCATAAATAAAAGTATAAATCTCAGACTGGAAAAGGCAAAGCCCTTAAACTGGAAGAAAAGGGTTGAAGGTATTAACAGGTGGAATAGAGTGGACTCAGGCTGAAAGAGATTTCATGAAGTCCTGTAATACGATTCTTCCTCATGCCTCTGCCCAAAGCAATGTGTGCACTCAGGTCATGCCTGGCAGGTATTTCTCCGGGATGCTCTTAAAGTCTTCCAGTAATGGAAACTGCACAGTTTTTCCTCCCTAGCCTCTTCCAACAATTCATCATCTCTACAGCTACAGCTTCATCCAATTCAATTATTTACACTGAGAGAGTGCCATGAGCAGTGGGAGACAAATTTATTAACATCACTACAATGGCTTGTAATTAAAGTTAACAAGACTTCCCAGTAGAAGACTTCTACTTTCAACTGTGTTGCAATTCAGCATCTCACTTGCTTACCTTAGGGCTGGTTTAAAGCATGTTTCAAGCAGACATAATCAATGATTTCTATGAATGAGTAGAGGTGCAGTGTATTTTGCACACTAGCCAGACACCTTCCCTTGGAAAACTTTAGTACTGAAATCCTCCCTATTTGGAAGCAGGAATTTACAAATGCATCCTAGCACTGCTCCTATGGAAACATACTAAAATATGGCCATCTGTATATTTTCATCCCACCACAGAAGGAGCTCAGGAGTTAACTGTGCACAAGTGAAGGAAGGTAAAACCACCAGCAGCTGGACCTCATTTACATGGCAGCCTGGGCACACTAAAGGCTGAAGGTGACCTGAGAACCAACAATGGAGCGAGACACAGTAAGAGTAAGATACAACCAGAACTAAGTCTCTAGGAACACAGTCTAGGACCTGATGCTATTCACTCTGAGCTCAGTGGCAAACCTCCTAGTAATTTCAGTGGAGCAGAAGGTGGTTCCTAGTAATTTATTCACAGTCTGCCCTTTCACCTCTTCTGTGACCACTCCAGTTCAGAGATGAGGTTCATTGGCAGGGCAAGGCTGTGAGAAATCACATGTCCCTGCTCTGTTTATGGTTATCTGCCTGCAAATAAATGGAGTAGTGCAGTGCTGGGTGTTGTCACCTATCTCTCTTCATGGCTATAAAGCTTGTAGAATGAATAGCTCAGTCAATCTGAGGGCATAATCCCCAATCTTCAGCTGTAAACTCAATCTCATAGATGCTCTAACCACCACATTAAATCCCACCCTCATTACCTGTTCCTACCGCTTTCCATCACAATGCCTAGGAGGGACTCTCACTAACATGCCGCCTGGAGGGAGCACCAATCACATCAGCATTTTTCAAAGGCATGGCTCAGGAAGAAGTTCTCCGTCTGCAGTCACTCAGTGAAAGGGAAATAAATAAAATCTTAAATGGGCCAGCAGTAGCTTTGGGGACAGGTAAAAAGATTTGGAATAAAACCCCTTTGATCTCTCCTGGTGTAATCAAGCATAACAATATACAAGTAAGGAGAGGAAGATAAGCAACCCTACAGAAACCCAGTGCCTGGAGACACCATCACCTATCTTGTCGATATGAAATGCTGTGTGACAGTTTGCACCTTGGGGGGCGAGGGGGTTCTTGCAAAGACACAGCATTTCAACAGGGAATTCAGAAATAATTTTATTTAATTTGGACTAATATCCAAACCTCATCTTCATTCCTGGTTTTACAGTGATGAGCAACTTCATTTCCATGATCATTCCTTTTAGCTCCATCTACACTTATATCTGAATCTAACACATTATGTATACAGGTCTCTGCATATATTATCTTTTTCTGCTTCAGTCCTGCAGGAGTAATTTTAAATGGCAGAGAAGAACCCTATCCAGACTGTGTCTGAGACAAAAGGGAGAGTCCCCTCTGTCATCTTAAAAAGAAATATCCCCTCAAATTACAACAGTGAAAAGCCTCAAGTGCTTTCCTAACAGACCTCTTCACACCACTGAAACTACTCGAGCGTGCAAAGGTTTGCAAAACGGGGGCCTATCACCGTGAGCTTCCCACACACATCTGATCATAAAGCACAGGCCAATGAGTGTCCATCTGACAGCTGTCACACACATAATGGCACATCCAGGGAGGGGAGGATGTGCATTTGAGTGTGTGGGGGCTGAAACAAGCACAGCTGTGTTTGGACTCTGCTATATGCACCTTCCATCTAGACCCTGCCATCTGGAGCAGCAGTGTGTGAAGAGCAAGAACGCTGCTGCACTACAGGGACGTACTTCTCATTTAAAACATCTCCAGAACATCGTTCTGCAGACAGTTCCAGGTGCCTGTTCCTGCTGAAGGCCATGTCAACTTTTACAACTTTCCTCTATTACTGAAATACCTCAAAACAAAAATGTGGCATTTCCAAACCCCCAAACCAACACTTATTTTGTCACGTTTTATGCAATTCAAAACTTAATTGTGTAAGCAAGCTGAAAGAGGAGCTTTTTGGTTCTAATCACTGCAGAGTTAATGTTGGAGAGAACCCTTTACTTGAATCTGCCATATCTTTGTAAGGAAATGGGCTTAATAATGGAAAAGGCCTTCTCACATGTTTCAACTCATCTGCTCCCAATTACAGCACTGGCATTTTGATAACAGGCAGATATCCAAGCTCTCAGTTTCACAAACAACCAACCTGACAGCTTGGAACTACATAGAGGAAGCTGCAAAACCAAACCCATGCTCTGCACTATGCTATTTTTAAGACAAGCAGATCAGAACTCACCACTTCATGAGGGGAAATGCTCCAATTTCAGAAGATGCCATGGCTGACCAAAGGGAAACACTTCTCACAGAGAAACATGGGGTTATTTTCTGTGATGTTAGCAGACTTTCAGCAAAGATTAATTGTACCTCTAAATGTACATTATGAAAACTAGCCTTAAAAATGAATGAGTCAACAACCATGCAAAACTAATGCAAACCAGGTTTCTTCACAAACAGCCATTGAGTATTTATTCCAATATACCCCAAACTAGCAGGCAGCTCCAACATGCACCACCAACTCTGAAAGTACAGTGAAAGCTCTCAGCTGAAGAGGCACAAGGCTACATTTCAGAAAATAATCTGCCATTACCCCAGCCTTGCCCCACCCCTAGAATGACTAAGCTAAACAAATAGTATGTGTGCTGCCAGTGTGAAAAATCACTGCTGGGTTATACACCATGGCTCATCCAGAACAGCAACAAGGAAAGGTTTAGGCTTTTGTTTGCAATGCACTGTTTGAGACAGGGGCTCCTGACAATGATGAAAGATACTAAGAAGAAAAAGGCAGCCAAAATGAAAGTTAATCTACTTCATAATGTGGTTGGATTGGTTTTCTGTCTTCTTGCAAGTGGTTTATGATGGCAGTAAAGCAGGAAGAGCCTTAAAATTTGAAGTGTGATATATATCCAAGGGTTGTATACACACAGCAGTGTCAGTTTGGGTGGGACTAGACAGGAAAAGCTTGGACTTCCCTGGCTTTCAAACCACTTTTCCAGGGCAGCGACCAGCGACGTGCAGTGACTAAGAAGCCCAGTTAAGAGCACAAGCTGGCTGACAACATAGACTAATTTTGTAAATAGGCTCTGCACAGGCACTTTGCAAGATAAATGAGATCCCAGGTCTTATACCTTTTGGTACCTTGAGTCATCCTAAGGACATCTACTGAGGAAAATATCAGATCACCTTTAAGTTTCCAAGGACCAAAGCACAAGTGCAAGCAACGTTACTTGCTCACAGCACCCTAGTATCAACCAGTGTGGTGAGGAGGATTGGTTTTGCTGTTGAACAGCTGGGAAAAGTAGTCTCTGAATTGACAGAGACAAAAGAGAAGGCTGCAACACCAGAAGCCAACAGCAGTAAGTGGATGGTAAGAGGACGTTCTAAAATACTTGTAGTATGTTAAAAACTCCCAATCTACTTGAAATATAACTTTCAGTGCAGGATTTCCACATTCCCATCACAACTGCCTTTAAAAGGACAGTCTCTGGCTGTGGAGCTCTCTAGGTGACTAACTGATTTTATGAATCATTTATCTTCAGCAGTCTAACATGGCTCTTCAGATGTATTTGGCTGCAAGACGTGATTGTTCCCCCCTAAGTCTCTCGATTATATTTCCTGCTTTCTGTCCTGTTAACCTTCTGCTATATTTGGTCTAGTCTGTGAAATGAAACTCCCTGAGGCAGGAGCTCTGCCTGCACCTCTCAGGTACAGACTGTAATTTCTCTGCAGGACAGTCACCAGTGAAAGTTATGACACAATTACTGTGCAGTCATACTTAAACAAGCATTTAAAAACTTGGCTTCTGGAAGTTTTTCAAATGTCTGCTAGTGCAGAGGACTCGCAAAATAACCCCATGCTTCTCTATGAGAGGTGTTTCCCTTTGGTCAGCCATGGTGCCTTCTGAAATTGGAGCAGTTCCCCTCATGTATTTCCCCATCAGTGACATGGAAATGATCACACAGCCTCTCCTCTTGCTGCCCTGCTTGCTTTGTGGCAGCAAGCATTTTCATTCCTATTGGTGATGTGGCTTTTTGCTTTGGTTTGGATGAAATGCAAAAGGAGGGCATCAGTCACTCAAAATAGCAGGATATTTGTTTCACATGTTTCATGCTGAACTGAAGGTAACTTCATTTGGTTCTCTCTCAGGACCAATTCTCTACTTGCTAACAGCAGTGAACTTTTGGTGTTCTGGTATTGCTGTTTCCTACACATTAATTATCTCCTGAAAAAAAGAAGGAGGGAAAAAAAATGCCTAATGCTGTAAACTCATCGGCTTGCTGCTACAGAAAGGCCAACTAACAAGACAACAAACACTCCAGCAACCTCATGACTTTGATTTGTAAAGCACATAATGAGAGGACAACCAAACCAGCCACAGAAGCATACAATCATTAGTGTTGGAACTTTAAGATAGAGTCCAACTGTAACCCAGCCACCATGACCAGTAAACTACATCCTGAAGGTAACATCTACATGCTTCTTGAACACCTCCAGGGATGGTGACTCCACCACCTCCCTGGGCAGTCTATTCCAATGTCTCACCACTCTTCCACTAAAGACATTTTTCCCAATATCCAACCTAACCCTCCTCTAGCACAACTGGAGCCCATTTCCTCTCACCCTGTCACTAGTTACTTGGGAGAAAAGATCAACACCAGCCTCACTCCAACCTCTTTCTTTCAAATTGTTGTTGAGAGCAATAAGATCTCTCCTCAGCCTTCTCTTCTCCAAACTGAACAAGGCCAGTTCCCTCAGTCGCTCCTCACACAACAGACCCTCCAAACCCATCACCAGCCTCCCAGAGGTAGTAAGATTATATCTGACAATTTTCACTAGCTTGAAGTTGTTTGCTTCTACTAATCTATAGCACATTCTCTGAGCTCCAAGGCAGTGCTCCCAATTCTAACCTTCTCTCCTGCCCCCTTTGGCACACAACTCTATTAAATGACATCTAATTATGAATTAAGCTAATTGAACTCTATTGCATCTCTTTCCTTTTTTTTCATATACAAACATATAAATACATATATATGTATATACACAGATGTATACAGAGAGGACATAAAGATTGTATTTATGCTCAAAAAGGTTTCAAGACAGCTATGAGTATGACTCCTCAGGAGTTATGTCTGTCAGCCTTAATGAGCCAGACCTTTAGCCCACATCATTCAGAGCAGCTCAAAATGCCTAGCCTGTACAGACTACCCTTCATCAACATCAGCTGGGCAATTTTAAGGTTACAGAGACATGTCAAACAATTTCCAGCTGCAGTTTGGTCCATCTCTTTGATTTCCCAGCAGATTCCTCATTCCAGATGAATCAGCCTCAATTCTATCATCTAAGGACCTGATCTATCTGCACACATTTTGAAAGGTGGCTTGCATTCTAGATGAGCAGAACTGACAATGAAACACCTGATTTGCATTCATTTTCTGACAGGTTTTGTTCATTAAATCCAGGACCAGTCAGCAAAGGAAATACATGCAAGAAGATACTTTTGCAATGGCCAGTTGAATTAGCAGACCTTTACACAGTACCACATCTACAGCACTGTACAGTGTATCACTCTCTTGATCTGTGAACAACTTACGCTCTCATTCTGCAAAGCTTGTTGGGCAGCCTCAATGCAGGACACCTGCATGAAGAGTGACCTCAAAATCGAGGGAGATTCTCCTCCCCCTTTAGTCTGTCCTGGTGAGACCTCACCTAGAATACTGGGTTCAGTTTTGGGCTCCCCCATTCAGGAGAAACAGGGATCTACTTGAAAGAGTCCAATGGAGGGCTACGAAGATGATTAAGGGGCTGGAGCACTGCCCTACAAGGAGAGGCTGAGGGACCTAGGGCTTTTTGGTCTGGTGAAGAGAAGACTTAGAGGGGATCTAATCAATATTTAAAAGTATCTGAGGTCTGGGGGTCAAGAGGGAGGGGACAAACTCTTCTCAGTTGCACTCTGTGATAGGACAAGGGTCAATGGGTATAAACTACAGCACAGGAAGTTCCACCTCAACATGAGAAATAACTTCTTTACTGCAAGGGTCGCAGGGCACTGGAACAGGCTCCCCAGAAAGGTTGTAGAGTCTCCTTCTTGTAAGATGTTCAAGACCAGACTGGATGCATTCCTGTGTGACCTGAGCTAGATTCTATGGTCCTGCTCTGGCAGGGGGGTTGGACTCCATGATCTTTATGATCTATGGAGGTCCCTTCCAACCCCTAACATCCTGTGAAAGGAACAGTAATGTAGGAGTACACTGATCAATAAATGCAGGGATGCTCAAAAGTAGGAGGAGTTTAAAACTGGCAAAAAAATGTAAAGCAAATAATCTCCATCCAATCAGCAGAAGCCACAGCAAGGCTGCAACCATCAAGAGACAGCTGCCTATTAAGCTGTGACCAGAAATATCTCATGCTAAAGCTTGAAATGCACTGCTTATGTTTATCTTTGACTGAAATTCATCTTCTCTCCCATAGCTCACACTGTATTTCAATGTCCACAAAAAGATATTTGACTCAGTTCAGATGACATCAGCATAAATTTCAAGAGCAAGAGAACCTTCAGTATTCTCCTGGTTACAACTACTTAACAAAAACAAATAGATTTTGGTGGTGACATTTAAATTAATATTTTCTAAAAGAGGCTCAGTCTCAGAGAGCTGAACATTTTTGGAGGCAGCCTCCTGTTTCTAAAAGTGATTAAAGATTTAATATCTCTGCTTCTGCCAGTTGTAGTTCATCTACTGCAGACCCCTGGGACTGGTTTGAAGAAATTTGGGATTGTCCTTTTTATTAATTTGCTATTTATAAAACTGTACTTAGGACTGGATCAGCATTTCGATGCCTAGGACTCACTTTTTGTCCTGCTTGCTTTTGTTTCTGCTGATTTGCTCAGTTCTTTTTCCATTTTAATTTTTGTTATTAAAATAAGGAGATGTTTTGATGGCAGAACTTCCTCATCTGTCTTACTTATAAACCACAGCAGGGACCATATTCAAAAAACTATTTACATTCCTTATCTTACCATTGATTTCATGAAAATGGGTCTGTATTTGATTTTATTTTCACTTAGGTTCTTAGTTATTAGTGAAATAAGTACCCTGTTGCATCTGCCCCAAAGTATCTGCTCCATTAACCCCTCTCAAATCACAGCCAGAAAAATCTTCCCCCAGCTCTTAATTCTTGTAGTCTAATTCCTGGTTGCTGAACTTAATTCAGAAATAAAACCTAAGCCCACAACTCAACATGGGTGTCTATGAAGAGATCTACATTAAGAGTGTTTTACAAACTCAGCACACACATTTGCAGATCCTTTGCCTGAGATCTGCCAGATAAGACAGAGTTTATTTGCAATCATCTAATTGTCTACATCACCTAATTATTCATGGCAGAGGAATGGGGGTTAGTGGCAAGGTGCCAAGCCATTACCTGTGTCATGTCTGGATTGACAAAACCAGACATTTCTTATAAAGCAAAGTTAGTCTTTGCATGGAGCTCTTTAAAGATATGTATTCTGAGAGGGAAAGTCCTTGTTAGCATGTGAAAGGGGTTTCCAGCAAGAAAAGGAACACAACAAGAGATGCATAAAAAGAGATGAGAGTGGAGGATTATCAGCAGAATAGGAGGAGAGGACAAGTGTCAGACAAAAGCCATGTATGTGACATGAAAAATGATGCTGATGGAAGCAATAAGGCAATGATTTGGCTACAATTACTGTTCTCTAGGTCATGATTTGTGCTGCTGTCATAGTCTGCAGAGGCCACAGAGTGTTGATCTTGTCTGCCAACATTATCCTGAAGAGACCGCAATGAGACAATTTTTCCTGGGCTATCTGATTTAAGAGGCAAAATGGTGCCTGGTTCATTATGCTGCAACAAATTCTTAATGTGGAGCCCTGAAACCACTCTGCACCTTCAGAATCAATAAGCAGCACACATTATAAGTGTAGCTACTGACCTTCCCTTCAAAGGCACAGGCTCTAGGTGAGACCCACAGGAGAAAGATCAAGCTCAGAAATGGAGCCTACACTCTAGATGTAGGAATTCTGCCAGAGAGCTGCTCTATGCCAGAGAACTCCCTATCATTTCTCAGTGGGCCCAAGTGTGACAGCTCTTCTTTGAGATCCTTGGCCATGACTGTTTTGTGAAGCAACAACAGCTTGCAGGATGGAGCCTCTGTTTAAAAAGTCAAAAACCCATAAGCATCCCAATTCTAGACAAGCAAGATGGTCTGGAGCTTCAGTGCTAAAACACAGCTCCCATTTCCTGCAAAACTTCATCCTAGAGAGACCTTTCTTCTACCTTGGTGCACAACCAACATGCCAAGGACAAGGTTGAATCAGATGCCATCACCCTCTGCGTGCAGACCAGGTAGCAACATGAAAAAAGAAACAACACCCTGTTACACAGCATCACAGCAGTAGGGCAGAGCAATCTGCCCAGAACACAGAGCTGGCTGGCTAACACTGTTTTCTGCACTCCTGCTGGAGATGTTACAAAACAAGAGGAGATCATCACAGAAGCTAAGGAACTATGCCGTTCCAGACACCAAGGCATTTTCCTTTGACAGAAATTCCACAATAATTACCAGACTCTCTTTCTCCTTCAGCATGACTCTCCAGGATTGCCAAAAGACTCCTGCATGCTCACGCAGCTGCCAAGACACAGCACTACATACTCATGAGTTAAACCATAAAAATCAAAAGGCTAACAAACAAACAAACAAACTATAAAACTATAGTATGTTTTCTTTTCTTTCATTTCCCTCCTGTTTTTCAATAGGAGATGCAAGATACTTGAGAAGTTATGTTTCAGCACCGGTTGCCTTTCTAGGCAATCCCCTAGTCTCCAGAGTCAGGGCCTAAAGGAGAGCATCAGCCACCTCAGGTCTAACACAATGGGAAAAGGAAAGCAAAGACTTAACAAGACACTCCTCTGAGACAAAAGTGTGAGGTTAGTTCTTGGTCTGTTTAAACCAGCTGGAATTATACTGTGGATTATAGAGAAGCCTCTATGTCCAGCTCCTTCAAACATCCAAGGGAAGGAAAGCCCCAGAAGATACCACTTTGGCTTTTCTCTACTCTCTGTCAAAACAAGGCAAAAAGCCAGCTTAAGAAAAATCCATCAAGCTTCACAATGTTATAGTTGAGAATGTAACATGAACACAGGAGCTGTGCCCTGTCTTAACAGGGGCACTAACTCTGCCCTGGCTTTGAAGAATTTCCTCGGGGCAGTTTAAGAGTGTTTCCAGGCAGAGATGTGGATTTTTTTTTATTGCAGCTAACTAATGTGTGGTTCCTTCTGCTGTTCCTGTTAATGGTTCCCCCCAGGGAAGAAACAAGCAATGGGGATTAGTACCTTTTACAGTGGTACTTGTAAGATTCTCCAGAGCTCATCTGTCAATGTCCAGAAGATACAGCTCAGTAAAATGCTTTGGAAGATGTCTATACACTGCATAAGAAAAGACACCGATCATTGTTCTAACCAGCCCAGAGTAGTGCAAAGGGTCAGAAGTGATTCATTCTTGAGCATTTTTCAGGGCTCATTTCAAAACTATCTAAACTGCAACTCCAAAATATAAGCACAATGATTTGCAGCAATTACCAGACTTTTGTGAGAGGCTGGGCTGGAGGTTTGCCTCTAAATATCATATGTCAGAACAGTCAGGAAGATCTGTAAGGGTGTTGAGTAAATATCTATGATGGAAAGTTTCAGAGTGAGGTTTAAGAGCACACTTAGGGAAGTTGCTTTAGTCTGGGGAATATAAGCACCCTGGTCCTTTGTTCATGAATTGGCAATCATCTCCTGCAGATATGGCTCAGCAAAGTTCGATCTGCCCCACAGTGCACCTGCCTATCCAACTAAACTGCAGACACAATAAGAATGAGCCTGGTGCATCCTTCCCAGCTGTCAGCCATCCACTGGAGCAGTCATCCAAAGCATCCCAAGGTGGGACTGTGAACCTAGGACACAGGCTTTGCTCCCCAGGGTTCAGGCTTCATCACACAATGGCACAGCTTCGACAGTGACCTGCTTCCGAGCGGGTAACATCTGCTCCTTATGGGAGGGAATGCAGCTCTGAGCTCTTTCATCTTCGTTGAGAGACCAAGTGAGCTGATTGAGGGAATTTAACTACCCCAAAATAAATAGATGGTTTTGTAAGCTCTGGTTTCATGTGCATGGATGACAGCTCAGAAAAAAGAACACGTGCAAATGGCAATGCAAGGGGACATGAATGGAGGGGCAAGTGGCCCTCACATCACAGGAGTGTGGTATGAACCTACATCCCAAATATTTTTGTTATCTGGCATCTCTCCACAGCAGATGGGATGGATGGTTAACAGTTTTATCTCTCTGCCTTTGAGTAACAGCTCTGTTTGCCATTCATCCATCAGTGCAACACATCAATGTCTCCTCCTCCAGCTATGGAGGAGAGAGATCCCACAGGCACCTCAGCTGACACACAGGTACAAGTGGTTAGGTTTTTCAAGAATTACTCTTACATAAACTGACAAACTTGAGAGAGAAACAAACTTATCACTCCTCTGGATACAGCTATCAGTCTTCCCTAGGTACTTAAGGGTGCCAGTCACAGTCCTCAGTTTGAAAGGAAGAAAATGGGCTTTTTGTTGTATCAGTAACAAAAAACACCCAGCAACTTGGACACCAAAGTGGAGAGAATGTAAGAGATCCTATTTTCAAGAGATCAGTAGGCATATTTTCCAAGCCAGAATCTTCTCCAGCACTTCCAAGCTCCTCATCTGTGAATCTTTTTCAGCTCATGTCTAGAAATCAATTTGCACTTTGGATTTCCCAAGAGAATATACCTCACTCAGTGAAAAAAAAGGTCACATATTTGGAGTCTGTATTTCAAGGCATTATTCTTGATGTAGCTCTAATCAAACAGAAACCCAGAAGACAGGACATTGAAGGCATAAGTCTGAGAAGAACAATCACGACTCCACATTTAGACCTGATGAAAAGAAGACAGGGAAATGGGGATATAAATCCTGAGACCAACAGCTCAAAACAAAATGTCCTCAGCTGAAAAATAGATGTCATTGTCTGAGATGTCTAAGGATAGAATAAAGTTTTATTTCTCTTAACAGAAGAATGCAGTCTTCAAAAAATGTCTCCAAATAAAAACTGGAAGAATTAACACAGTATAAGAATAATGTTACAGAATGCCTAACTCTGAAGAAAAAAAAAAACAAACCACAAAATCACCAAAAACCTGCAAGCATAAAAGGATAATGAAGCATCTTTGCCTGAAGTATTCAGAGCATCATTTTCTGAAGTATTCATTGCAGTGTTTTAGAAATTATATAATCTCAATTTAGACTACCTTTCTAGGGCAGCACTTCAGCAAAATATTCAAGTGCATGCTTAAATATTTCAGCTCAGCAAAACACAAGTGTCTAAGCATACAAAGCATCAGGAAAGTATTGGCTAATGCAAGCCTGTATAGACTAAACTGTACATCAGGGAGTCGTAGAGCAGGACAGCTTGCCTGAACCAGGGTGTAAAACTGCCATCAGCATGTAAAGGCCAATAAATTACCCTAGTTCTGGGATATCATTATTAGGTACCCTTCCAGCCTTGAAACTTTCTCACCTTCAATACATCTTTCTGCAACATCTCAGATGCTGAATATTTCCAGTTTTCCCATCTAGTCTAGACAGATAGACTTCAACCGGATATCAGATGGAGTTTGGAGGAGTCTCATATTTGGTTTATTCTGTGTTGAGGTCTTCATTCCTGTTCCTCTGCACTGAACAGGAAATTTTGTGACTTTAGATTAATTTTATTTTCTTTCAGTTGATACATTCAAGTCAGAATCCCTACCTTTCTTCCTGGTACCTCCTGCCAAATTTTAAAACCGCAAGTATATAGGCAAAAAGAACTTTAGTAACCTCTGCTGCATTAACAAACTTCAAAGCTAATAATTTCCCAGCTAATATCACACTTCTTTTGGTGTTGGGAGGTAAGCAGGAACTGCCTTTTCATGTAACCTACTCTAGGTGATAAAAGAGAATCATGAAAGGATCTGGCCTAAAACTTTCCAAAGTCAGTAAGCTCTTGCTGTTTCACTTAAAGGATGTAAGAGCATATTGGCACAGGCATAGTGAAAGGAAAAAAAAAGAGAGAGAAGGACACTAGGGACTACAGACTCAGAATGTGCAGATGTCCATGTCTAACTCCATGTCTGCTCAGCTGAACCAAACCTGCCCTGATTTCAGAGGTCTGGGTAGGCAAAGATTTTACCAGGAGTCAGCAATTCTGAAAGCCAACAGCTTCATACAAGTGCCCAAAGGACATCTCAGCTCTGAAGCACTGACCTCTGCAAATCCTAAATTTCCTTTTTCTATTGAATAATCCAGAGACTGGGTTTATACAATCATAATAAATACATTCATAAAAGTCTACAGTGTTGGTATAGTACTACTTACTTTGTCGTGAAAACTCGCCGTTTCATTTCGATTGTAAAGGGACTCCGTATATTCACTCAAGTCTGTGTTCCCAGGGATAAGCGAACACAGATCATATCACCTTTTATTTAAGGCAGCATAGGCTTCTAGCTCTCATGAGAACAAAAAACGTGAAGAGCGAAGACTTTGACAAAGAAGCCCCAACACAAGCTAAGAAAGCTGACTGTCAGAAAAGCTCAGGTGCTGAGAAAGCCCAGAGCGCACTTTTCCACTGGCAACCAGCATTTACAGCTCTGATTGGACTTGCAAAAATGGTAAGTGAAATGTTGCAATTTGAAGCCTGAATAGAGGCCCAAAAATTGTCCTGTGTGCTAAAATCTCCTTTGCTTCCTGCTAACTGCCTGATTTCGGTACCATTCTGAAGACTCCATATTACAGCAGATGAGATGTAAAGAAATTTAGTTCCATACAAAACCCGTCAGCTTCAGCTACTTCTAGAAACCAAGAAAGATAGGTTAGCATTTACATTTCTACATACCTCCAGGGGATGGAAATAAGCTGATAAGATTACAATGGCAAAGAGAAATCAATGCAAAAAGCCATAAGCTGTCCTCACAGTGCCAATATGAGCAGTGAGCCTGTCTGCCCAAAGTTCAGTCCCATCATAATCAAAAGATAGATGGTCTTGCCAGATGGAACTGGGCAAACATGGGAGAGAAATAAGTCATACCTAGATGAGCTAACTTGCATGTGGGAATAGCAGCACTTCATTCTGTTCTAAATCTAACTTGCCACATTTAAAGAAATGAAGTGATTTTTATGAACATTTTAAGTACTATACATCTGTATTAAAGTAGTCTTTGTCTTGCCAGAAGAAAACTATAGGGTGTAATTCTTGTTTACAGCAGCAGCTGCTTTCCACTGATCTGTCAGCGTAAAGAGACATAAATGTAATTTTCCAGATTCAAAGAGCTCTTTGCCTTGTCAGAGCAACAAAAAAAAAGTCCCAAGTGCGAGATGTTTGTCTGGGTTTTGTTCTCCTTTTAAAGAGAAGTAAAAGTACATTAAAATAAAATATGCCAAATAGAGGAAAGAAATGTAGCCAGTCTTTCAATAGACTTTAGAGCAGGAATTAATCTAAAAGATGTTTCAAGTAACTTAAAAAACAACAACAACAACAACAAAATCACCAACAAAACCCCATCAATCACTAAAACTGCACGGATCTAATGGCAACAGAAACACAAACAGAAATCGGTGAGGTTCTCACAGCGGAGCCTTTTCAGAATGTATCTGGACATTGGTACAAAGAGGAGAAAGCAACAGTAACAAATCAGGACTAGATGGCAGCCACTTGAGAGTTCTAAACTGAGGTAGCTGGATTACTCAAGAACGAAAATTATGAGGGCTTTGGAAAAGATTTTGAGAGAAGCTAGGGATTTACAGGCCTATAAGACAAAGTCTGTATCTGGCAACTTTATGAAGCCTCTACCAAAGTAAAACAGATACCCAAATAAATTGAAGCTCCTTGGAGGGCTATCACAGCTGCTGTAAGAAGCAGCCCTGCCCTTCCAGCCTCTCACAATTCCTGCAGTATGTCAGCACTCCTGTGGAGAAAAGTGAGTTATCTCACAGTCTGGATTTCAAGAAGAGTTGTGACAAAGCCTTCCATCTTAAGCTCTTGAAAGCTAAAAGCTACAGAGGTGAAGTCCTTCCATAAAAGTTAGTGAACACAGGACAGGAGTAAGCATTCAGTTCCCGGTGAAAGGAAGTCGTCAGTGAAGTGTCTTTAGGGACCCGCACTGCTGTAGGGAAGACAAGATTATATATCTACAGCTAATTCACACATTGAATACTACCTGAAGTTCTAGTCCTCTCACCTCAGAGAAGGTAAGTTAGAGCTGGCATATGTTTATGGAAAGACTGCAAGAACCACCAAAAGCATGTGTAAGGAGTGACTGAATAGTCTGGAAAACACCTGACTTAGGAGAACAAAACAGAGGTCTGTAGAAGGATGACTGGCTTCAATATGGATAAAAACTTGCTATCTTTTCAGGGCAGGACCTTGAGTCCACTTGGGGAAGCTAACATCACCTCTGTTTTTCACACAAGTAGGATCACCCTGTGAAAGTTTACATGGGCTCAGGAGACAAAGAGGAAGCTGAGTTTTCTTGTTAAACTGAACACTGGATCTGGAAACTGTGCCCTGGCTTGCCCTGCTCATTCAGGGCTTTAAATTCAGTTGTCTAGCAGCTGGGTAGGTGACACTCTTCAGAGGCTACTGCAAAACAGAGACCATGCTAATAATGCCTCCTGTAGAAAAGTGAAAGGGGCTCTACACTAAAGCTTCTGCATAATGCAGATCGGTTTAAATCTCTCCCTCACACCTCAGCACACGGAGTTGGGATGCACGCAGACATTCAAGCTGACATCTTTCCATATGTTGCAGTAGGGAAAGCAGCTGATGTTCATTCTGCAGTCACTACCTGTAAGATGAGCAAACAGCACAACAGGAACAGCAGCTGCTGCAGTGTTATTGCTCATCTCCTAGTATATCCCATTTCTATTACAAAGAACTCAGAGCTTTGTTCAGTGTAATCTGAAAACTGCATTAGGTGTTTGCCAAAAACGCTGGCCACTGCAGGCTCCTTGCTGGGCTGGAAGCAGAAAGCTTATTAAACATGACTTATAGATCTAATATATAACTTACAGAACAAAGGCAAAAGTCTGCCTTAGCTCAGTCCAGAAGGTGGCTGCATTTAATCACTTCTTTCAAAGACCTGCTCTTTTGTGAAGAATGGTAGAGAATTGCAGATCATTATTACCAATTTGCTGAGACACTTAAAACATCAATCTCCTTACACAGAAAACATTTGCTGAAATTATCTCCATTTATGTTGTCTGATGAGCTTTTGCTCCTCTCTGCAATTTGGAAGTAGGCCACCCCATTAATAGATTCCTAGATAGGTTTAAGCAGGAAGGCATTAGAGTATCCCTGCTAGAAATAACAGTGTCGTGGTATAAGCATGAGCGAGTCCCTGAAAGGCAATCACCGAAGTGCCTGTAAGCTTCCTGTGCACCAGGGCTTGTGCAAAATTAAATTCCAGCCACACAAATTAAAATCAGGACTGGTTTGTTAGCTTAATGAATGGTTGATGTCTCTCAGAACAGTTCTAATTTTAAAGAATCAAATAGAAATGCCAGCAAAGTAGGTATTTGACACTAAACTAAGAAAAAAAAGATTCTCTGGTTCCTGCTGAATTAGTCTGGGGATGGAGCTTATGCTATAAAGATGACATGTTTCAATTCAGATTTATGCAGCCTTATTCCAGGCATGCCTGCAAAGTATTACCCACAAGAGGTGCTTGGAAACCAACAACAGCCCTGTGTCCTTCACACCTCACCAAAGAGCCTGACTTTTAAGGGAAGGACTATGGATCTCAGTTTCCTTTATTCAACCTTCCCCAAATCCCCCCATAAGCAAAGCAGTTACTGATAAAGACAAACCAGCCATGCTCTCACATCTGCTTTTCACAAATCTGTTCCAAATAGCAATCATTTCAGCACAGAAAGAAGTATCACAGAGCAACTGGTACTGAACAGAAGGATGAGATTCTTCACAATGGACAGTTAAGGAGTAACTTCTGCCATTTATCGCTGCATGGAATTGTCTCAGAGTCCTAGGCAGCATCCTTAGTTCCTTCCTGTGTTCCACTTACTGCTGTTTAGGCCATGAGCACAGAATGTAGTGATACAAAAACAAGAAAGGAAGACACAGGAGGTAATGGTCTGGGTGGGTATTCACCCAAATCCTGACTAAGCATTCTTCAACACCCTGAAATCATTACTGCCTTGTTCCCTTGGCAGCAGTTCATTTTGTGGCAATTTAATTCCACCTAAGACTTAAATGCAATGTTGGAAATATTTAAGTAAGCTACAACCATCTTTGTCCCACAGATCCTCAAGCATGTGAAGCAATATTTAAAGCTTATTCCATTATTTTCTGGCTAAACTTATGCACTGAAGAAGTCACACAAAGAACTGTCACAAGACCTGAACCAGGTTCAGATGTAGAATCAGATTTCCAGAGGCAGAGGAGTATTTTGGAAAGAGAAGGTAGGTGCAGCATGCAGCTGGCAGCTGTGGCAGAGGGTGCTACTCACCTGGCACAGACTCAAATGCCCTTAATGGAAAAAGTGAAGGAGTCTTGAGCATTAAATAAAGCAACCAATGGTGACACAATACCTTTGCTCAGGTTTTGCTTACTCAAATATTAGCTACTTAAAAATCTAAGAAGAAAGAAATACAGTAATCAGACACACATAGAAATAGACTCCTGGATTTACACATCTGCCATTGCTGTACTACCAAAGAACACTGGCAAAGTTTGGTAAGTGCTTCCAGTCAGCTGTGGCGAGTTGTGAAACCTCTTTCAGTGTAGATGTTAAAGCTGAAGACACAGAGGTCTTTAATTGTTACATAGTTAATTGTCAGCCAATTTTCAAATAAAATAATTAACACTCATGCAAGACAACATTTGTCTTGCAATTAGTTACATGCCACAAAGTTTCTCACAAGCCTGTTCAATTTCAGCTCTTTCCCTCTTGCTCTCAATTTTATCCACCTTAGCAACAGCTCTCCAATTCTTAAAGCACTCCAGCTCCTCTCTCCAATCATTCTGCAATTTGAAGCAGTCCAAGAGTGATGTCATACAGCACTCCTGGCTACTGTCCTTATAAAAGTGTACTCTAACCCAGTCTGCATTGGGGAAATCATCCCTGCTCCACCCTTTCATGCCACCTCCTGCTCAGGAAACATCTTCCCCTGCCAGGATGGAACATAACCCATTGCACCAACATGTCACTGTAAACATGAAGTAGAGATCAGAGGCAGTAAAAGACTACTATATAAATAAAGCAACGAAACAACTGTGGGTGGGATGAGGTGATCCAGAGATTTGAGAAGTAAAAGTAACTCCAGTCTCATAGCTAGCTTGCCTGGAGGTTTCTGCCTCTAATTTCCCCCTGGGACTGCTGTCACCTGCCTCACAATGCCATCACCATAATAAGTAATGAAGGTATAAGAGAAGAAAAGCAAAGTGGCCAGTACAACTGGGTCCAGAGATGCTGTACGGTCTCATATGCAGCAAATAAGCCTCTGTTCTTAGCTATTCTGAACAGATACCCTTAAAAAAAAACCCTACTTCTGTAGAACTTCTGTTCTGTTTAAAGGCAGGGAGATGTAAATTTGGATTTGTCAGCTAAGCCTGGCACATCTCTGAAATTAAACTCAGCAGCAGCAATAAGAAAAAGCCAAGTGCGGGAGCCAGCAGAGAAACAGAAGAGCAGGCTGCACAGTTCTAAGGTGGAAGAGATGTTTGCCTCCTTGCTGGCAGGAGAAATACATTGCTGTTCCAGAAAAAAAAAAAAATAAAAAAGAATAATAATCCCAAAACAAGACAAGAAACAAAACAAACCTGACCTCACAAGCCTTAGAAGCCTTCCTATTCTTTTTTCCAAGGCTACCATGAGACCTAGGTGGATGAATCCTACTGGTACAAGCAGGCTTGGTGAGAAGGCATTGAAGATGAGGAAGATAATGCTCAAAGCCTCCATTCCCACAGCAGGGGAATTTCCCAAACTGTGCTTGCTGGAACACATTCAGCTTTCACTTTGTGGTACTCTTGAACTCACTGCTACTGCTTTTCTCACACATTTGTGTGGTCAGCTTTGGGCCCTCTGAGCTTCTCCACAATCCCCTTGAAGTGAGAAGGCACCAAAGGATAGAAGAAAATATTTATCCCTTCGGTTTGCTGGCAGTGTTCTCATAGTGCAGCCTAGCATGTAGTTTGTCTTGTTCACAATCTCAACTCATTTTGTGTCCACAGTGACACACTATAGCTCTACTTGGTAGAGCTGCACATCAACCAACCAATTCCCTGCCTGAGTAATGTTGCTGTGACAACTACTCAGATTTCTCCAAAATCTGCATTTATTTAATCTCTTTAAGGTCAGCAATTCTGCCTTTTGTAATAAAATTGGAGGAGATTTATGCCAAGTAGAACTAACATGAGCTGTGCCAACTGCTTTGTGAAGTGGTCAGAAGATGAGGCAGCCTGCAGGATCTGGACCAACACAAGGACTTACTAGAGGCTTGAGCCAGGCATCACTTCAAAGCAGTATGCATCTGACCAAGGTCTGCCATGCAAACCTCTTACCTGGGATTTCCTAATGGCTGTTTAAAGAACCTCTTGTGCCTACTGATTGGTGAGGTTGGCTGCAGTCCTGCAAATAGCAGCAAAAACCACTCCGCACTCAAAAAGCACTGCAAATAATTGACAGAGGTGACAAAAATTAAAACAATTTGATAATTGCTGTTTTGCTGGGGAAAACAATTTCTAGCTTCTTTTTTGTTGTTGTTTTTGTTTGTGCAGGCACAAACCCTTGCCATTTCAAAACAAGAGAGCTCGTGTTCATTGACTGCTGCTTATTAAACTGCCTGTGAATGCTTTCCTGTTACCTTCTTCCGTCCCTTCCTGGTATCATAAGGTTAGCCCAACATTCCTAGGAGACCAAATCCATGCCTTTAATAAACTAGGTCTGTACAGTATCTAGCACAGTGAAGCTTTGATCTCAGATCAGAAGCTCTAGGTATTACCATACAAGTAAATAACAATATTGAAGCAGGATAATAACAGAAGCCTAGATAAGCAAGCCCTTGCAAATAGCTGCAGCAGGCAATTGCTTGGCAGAAAAACAAGCACAGAGAAATGAAAAATAAAACCAAAAGGATTAGACTGAAATTGCAAACTTCCTCTTGAATATACTGACTGACAAAAGACTCAAAACTCTCTAAATAGGCTCTCTGTAAATCACATTACCTAATATCATCTTCTAATAGCTGATTAAGCCCTCCAGCCCAGCACAGCAGACGCTATCTGATCTCTGCTCACACAGGTACTCGGACTGCTCTCTTGAGCATGTTGGCTGCCTCGACAGATAAACCAGAGCACAAATCACAGAAAATAACTGAGCACCACATTCCCTGTCATTTGGCTTTTCAGTTGTATTTGTATAAAACCACATAAGACAGCAAAATATTTTCACAGGTAGGAGGCATTTAACCATTACAAAAATAGCAGCCAGCCACCCCTGCTGCAGAGCTACAGCAGCTGGCCACATTTCCCGCAGCAGCAGCAGTGAAAAGAATGCTAATTTCTGGCAGTGTTTGTGAGTTACAGCACTTGCCCCAACATTTATGCATGAATTCAGTCATTCCTCCATCATCCTCAAGGCATACAGGCAAGTTATAAAATGCATTGCTTTCCTAAAATTGAGTGATGCCCAAGCATCCTTGACTTCAGCAGGGATTTTGCTTTCAACTCAGTGAGAAGACCTGGGTAGTTCAGTAAGGCTTTGGAGCTGTGGGTGCCTCTTTGGCTAACAGAAACAAGGCAAATGGGATGAGATGCCGCTCCAGGCGTATTTCTAGTTGAATCACTTTGTAGACTCAGTTGTGCTCGTTGGATAAAATAATCATCTTTCAGCTATAGTAGGAGGTTCTCTCCTCATCTTCAGAGAAGAAATCTCAGTATCTCATTTCACATACCCAGAAATTCACATTAAATAGGCAGCTTTAAGTAGTCTCCTGTAGATTTAACTCTCTCAGCAAAATCTTCTTGTAATGACACTGAAGTCTGTGACCAGAAAGAGTCCTCTCTATATTCATTAGAGATAACACTGATACAGTATCAAGCTAGAGTTACTTTTTTACCAAGGTGCTTCATCCAAGAAGAGATTTGTCTTATTCCAGGCAGCCTCACTCACTTGTTGCTTCATTTCAGCTGAAGGGTTACCAGATGCTTTTAAAAGTACCATTAAGTGCTTGCTTAGCTGTGTCTCAGAAACCAGCCTCACTTGTGTCTTGGTCTCTCAAGGGTGCAAACACTCAGGTTCCCAGAGTCTGAGGAGGAATGCTTTCTAATTCCTCCTATCACCTCTCCAAAGCCTTCACTTTCCTTCCACTTCAACATCAAGGGCACACCACAGTGTGATACTAAATCTGCACACATTGCAATGTCTGTCAGCAGGGCCTCTCCTGCAGCTGCTACCAAGGGAAATTAAACAGGAGTCTTCCTACCAATTAATTCTGCTGCTGAATTGGCTAGAAGGATCAATACTGAGCAGCGATGCCCTTCCCCACCATTACAGAATAGACCAATCGGGGCTGGCCCATGCAATTTACTGATATCAGCAAACACTTGCTCAGGAGAGGGCAATCACTTCTGCAAATACATGTTCTTCTGTGTGAGTGAACAATGCAAGGGTAAGACTGAAAAAGTAAGAGACAGGGGTGTAGGCAATTTAAAACCACAAAGTCTACATTTTTGGCAGTCATGTTTCTCTGCATAGAGCCCTTCTCCTCATATCTCCTACTATACTGTTTGCCTCTAACCTTAAGAGCTCCCAAAGTCAGCTCTGAAGAAGACACAGACACCTGTCAGCTATGCTCACAAATGGACAGAAACTGAGCTCCATTTCTGCCAGCTGCTGCTCTAATGAGAAAAGGAAATTCAAACCTGATTGGATTTCTTAGAGCAGTGCAGTAAGACACAGGAGTTGGGAGCTGGCAGGCTAAGCGTTCAACAACATGAAGAGTAGCAAAAGAGAGGTATTTTGGTCTGGAACCATATGGAAGGCTTGGAATTAATATGCTGGCTGGCACCTAACAACTATGATCAAAGGTGTACCTTAAAACTCACCATAGCAACACCACGATCCAATCACTTGCTGTCTATTTCTGAGAAGAACAGGAGAGGAACATAAATAAAGAAGCTAAATCACTACTAAAAGCATTTAAATATTTCTGCTCCTCAAAGCACATCTCACTTAACAGAGCTGGTCAGAGGCATGTGGCAAAGAACACTGCTCACTCAGAAATTTGGCAGCTTGTGTCTATCCATCTTGAGATTGGATTGAGCTGCAAAAAAACAAGGGAGATGACAAAGGAGAGGCCAAGCCAACGATGTTATGTCATGCTTCCTACTAGCTTGCAATTGCAGGGATGTCAGGCCTGTCAGCTTGTATAGCAAACAGGCTCAACAGTGCAGTTTTCAGACTTCTGAGGTCTTCATTAATCAGAGCTCCATGGTGGACAGCTTCATATTGCACGACCTTAGGGGAGAGGGAATTCAATTGATATGATTTATGTTCATGTGGTACCTTTCCCCATTGACACAACAGTCATACATGTTGGCAATTAACTGATAAACACTACCACCACAACAGCCTCATCTCAGGCTTGAGAGGCAGATTGGATCATCTGACAGCCCTACCTCTGGGCTACTGAACTCTTAAAGGGACTATCCAGATTCAGTATGGACCTCAAATTATCAGTGTGTCTAGACACCAGGCTGACAGCTTCACTTATTTTGCTTAAAGTCATACATCCACACTTTACTTCCCAAGCTCTTCCATTTCCAAAGCCTAGGAGAGGCTGTCTTTATTGCCTGGATGAGAGCCCCAACAAACGGTTAGGCTCACTTTGTGGTCTCTCTGCACCACTCTTTGAAGGGGGGTTAAAAATCTGTTGTTGTCAGAAACACAAAAGGGGAGACAAAACAAAAGAGCTTCCTTTTATAGTGCAGATTGAGAAAAACTGATTTATTTTCCAGCAAGTCCCACAGATACAGGCCAAAGGAAGGTGAATTCGCAGAGCTAAAGGAGTACCATCCCACACCTACCTTGGAGATGTTTGTAGAATCATAGAATGGTTTAGGTTGGAAGGGACCTCAAAGATCATCCAGCTCCAACCTCCTGCCATAGGCAGGGACACCTCCCACTAGAGCAGGCTGCCCAAGGCCTCATCCAGCCTGGCTTTAAACGCCTCCAAGGAGGAAGCATCCACAACCTTCCTGGGCAACCTGTTCCGGTGTCTCACCACCCTCACTGTAAAGAACTTCCTCCTAACATCCAGTCGGAATCTCCCCTCTTCCAGCTTAAACCCATTCCCCCTTGTCCTGACACTACTAGACCTTATAAATAGTCCCTCCCCAGCCTTCCCGTAGGCTCCCTTCAGATACTAGAAAGCCACTATAAGGTCTCCTCGAAGCCTTCTCTTCTCCAGGCTGAAGAGCCCCAACTCTCTCAGCCTGTCCTCATAGCAGAGCTGCTGCAGCCCTCTGAGCATCTTCGTGGCTCTCCTCTGGACTCGCTCCAGCAGTTCCATGTCCTTCTTGTGTTGGGGGCTCCAGAACTGCACACAGTACTCCAGGTGGAGTCTGAGGAGAGCAGAGTAAAGGGGGAGAATCCCCTCCCTTGCCCTGCTGGCCACACTTCTCTTGATGCAGCCCAGCACACGGTTGGCTGGCTGGGCTGCATGTGCACACTGCCGGCTGATGTTGAGCTTTTTGTCAACCCAGACCCCCAGGTAGATACACTGGCAAAATTCAGACTGATTTTCTACATTTTAATTCTCAAGAGTAAGCCAAAATCTCCAAGAATCTTGCTGCCAGCTCAGGCTCTTGAATAATGCGTTGAAGTACTTATTAACATGGTCATGGTCCATGTTCATATTCCAAAGCTAGCACCAAAGACCAGAAAAATTGACACTACTTTCAAACTTCATCTACAAAGGTATTGCTCCTAGTGCCTACTTGTACTTGATGTGAAACCAGCTTTGGAATTCATGTTTAAAATGGTTTCAAACAGTGACTGAGTAGCCACAGCCAGATTGCAGAAAATAGCTTTGTTTCTTAATTCAACTTGTGCCTCATAGAGAATGGGGCATTTAGCCAGATGGAGCAAAGCCTGAAGTACATTTTCTTGGGAGTTGCACAAGGATAAGTCAACAAGCAACAACTTAGAGCACACCAGCGTTTTCCAGCCCAGCAGGGACAACTTTCTACTTGCTAGATGCCAAAATTAAAGAAAAAATGAAAGTATTAAAAAAAAGAAAAGGGCGGGAGGGGAGAGGGGGGAAGGGAGAGAAGGGAGAGAAAAAAGCACATTAAAGAAAGGAAAGGATCAGAGTGTTTCCTCACAGCAACCTTACAATATTGTTTGCATAACAGACCGAGCACTGAAGAGGAGCACAATTGCTGCCCCTCAGGAGTCTGGTGACAAGCTTTGCCTCTCCATTAATTGTAAATCTGCTCATGCAGATTCACTAACAATGCATTCACCTACAGGATGCTCTGAGGTTATCAGAAAGTTGTCCCAGTGAAATTTAAAACAGGTTCACTCAAAATTATGAAAACAAGGAAACAAGCTGCTGGTAAAACATGACCTTTTCAGATGACACCTGTGAGCTGCTTCTGGTCCATATGACATTTTACACCAATAAGGAGTTTATCAGCAGAGAGCTGCAGCACAAAAAGATGATTTGGAGATTGAGGCCAGTTGGAGATGTTCCACCTGTGCACCTCACTGCAACAAAAAGGACTTTATCTCACAGGTCCTTTGAGACCTTCCTTATATCCTAACATTCTTCCTCATGTCTTGGAGGTCTGGCTGTGAAACTCCTATGTAACTAGAAAGGGCAACAGCCTCAGAGCAGATGGAGGGAAGAACTTGCAGAGGGTGCCCCTGCAACAGAAAGGCCTGGAATGGGATGACAAGTCCCTGAGCTCTCGCTCTCTTTTGGAGTCCATGAAAAGTTTTGGCAATGCTGTTCAGAGATGACTTGAACACCAGAGTGGTGAGTGGTCAGAACTTTAAAACCTCCTGGTTTCATAAAGATAGGAACAAATGGCTCCCAGGGCAAACCATGCCCTGCCCAAGGCCAAGCTACAACAAAAGGAAAAATATTGAACTCCAGCTTTGAGAAAATTAAAAGCCCTCCAGTTTGCCCTGGAGCGCAGAAGACCTATAAGAACAAAACTGAGCTTTAACATTTGTTGGTCAGAACTCAGCAATATCAGTGACTATATTAAAAATATGTCTCACTCTGCTGGGGCTAAACATGGGAGCAATGTGATAGCCCACAATACTTTAGCCCTATTAATCTTCCACCACATTTGTGAAAGGCCCCCAGACATCCTGGCTCCTATGGCTCCCACACAGCTCGCAGGCCAATGACTTTAACTCTGGGCTTATATCTCCAGGGCTGCTGAAGGGCTGATGTTTTTCACAAACATGAAGATCTAAACCCATGAACTGTAATTACCAAAATGACAGATGAATCTAGATTAGAGAATCAAGTTACAGGACAGGTTTACTCTGGACTATCTCTTCTGGTTATCATAAGTAAAATTAGTTTCAGCTGAAGGCAATCCAGTTTGCATACTCCAAGACTGCTCCATAACATGAAATTAAGCACAGGAAGCGAAGATTAGTCCATAAGTGGAAACTATATATGCAAAGCACAATCCTTATCCGAACAAAAATTATCCTGGGAACACCCAGAATCCCATCTCACTGCACCATGCACAGCACAACCTTCAACTTCAAAACTAGATAAGACTTTAAGTATACACAACACTGCTACATGATTCTGGTGGTACAAGCATGAGTGTAAAAATAGAGACTTGTTTTTTTCTCTTCTTTTGAGACCTCACCGCATCTAACCACAACTCAGAAAAATCACCACTGCTGAGTTCTCAAGGGGCATCACAGCTCCCTCTTGCTAATACAATAGTGCAGTTTTGCACAGAATCCATACTTGCTCAATTAACATAGGTAAACTAGGAGAGAGCTTACTCTCACAATCCAGTCATCGAAAAAGCTAATGTGACAGTTTAGGCCTTGGCTCAAACCACTAAAACAGGGAAATTTACATTTTAGGCTTCAGTTGTGGCTCTCTTAGATCCTACATACACAGCACTGGAGTGGGCAGAGAGAGAAGGGCACTGTAACACTCTACCAGAAGTCCTGAGAGCTGCCACTAGGTTGCCTGCCCTGACCACAACTCAGCTGCATCTGCCTGTCTTTGGGCAGTAAGCAACTAGGAAGGAGCCTTTCTTCCTAGCTGAGCTTCTCAATGTGAGCTGCCCAGATCCTTTTCCCATTATACTGCATGACACAAAGCAAAAAAAAAGAAAAAAGGAAAAATTCCATGTATTATACACAGAAAAAGACGACAAAGGCCTATTTTGGGTGACAAAGGCCTGATATTTTGAAGTGATGGATCTGTGGTCTCCATTAATGAGTCAGCTGTGCAATCTGCAGCCCACATTACTACACTTCAAAGCTATTCACACTGATTTGCCAGTGCCAGTATTGTGTTTGCACTCTTGGCACTTCTGGACTATGCCAGGATTTCCCCCAGTGCTGACTGGACACATTCTTCACCATGCTAAGAAGAGGGTGACCCATTGCCTCAGACTGGGAGGGAAATGTGGATAACTCTTTCTCAGAAGCACAACCACCATATTTTTGGCTCATGGGGGAACAGCTCAACCCTGTTCTCCCACCCAGCAGCTACACTAGCTCTATGCAGCTGCACACTGCCTGGTATTTATAAGGAATTTGACATTTAGGGACTGATTTAGTAAAGCATAGAGCTCAATCTGTTCAAGAATCTGCTTCATCTGATTTGCATTGCCCTTCTGCCCAGTTGGCTTTGGTGCACACACCCAGCACTGGTGCTTGTTGTGGTGGGACTGTCAGGAACAGCAAAGGGAGCCCTGAGACTCATTCCTGAAACTGCCCAGGCTCATCCCCTCTCAGATGCTCACACAGATTGCTCAGAGCAATGATAGCTTTTCTGTTCACAAACAACTAAGAAAACCCCAAACCTCAAAACTTGAAAACCGATCCTATCTTCCAAAATACAGCTTTAAATGACTTTATGCCTTTTCTGCATCTACAAGGTGTGCCACACTCACAGCCCTCAGTACTGGCAAATCCCAGTGCAAGCAGAGCTCTGTACAAGAGCCTGGCTTCAATTAGATGTGAGCAGTGGGGTATTTCCACTTGTAAAATCCTACTGTTTGACAACAGTCTTTTATCCCTAACTACAGCCCTTCAGGTTTTCCAGCACATTTGGTATGCATTAGTGAAGTTTACGGTGCCTTAGTGACAGAAGGGGGAATCATCCCAAAAAGGCCCAGTACTGAGAGATAAAGAAAAATTACTTACAGATAGGTTAGAAAGGAGTCAAGTGGCAACGACTTTCCCTGGATGGATCAGCAACAAGGAAAGAAGCTGCCGGGAGCCATTTCCCACAACAAATTAGCTTGGAAGGACTAATTTATCAGGTTGTGCTGGAGAGCAGAGGAGAGCAGAGGACAGCAGAGACCAGCAACCAGAGCACCCACGCTGCAAGGGGCGGGTGGCCCTGAGGCTGGTGCGAGTGCTGGCAGGGCTGTCCAGAACACAGCAATCCTGTTTGGCAAAGGAATCCAGGGCCTCAGTGTTTGCTTTCACACTGCACTGCAAGTACTGATGGTGCTGAGCTCCAGTAACACTTCATCTTTGAAGGACCAATCTATCCAATATGTTCTTTGCAGTGAAAAAGCCCTTAACACTCAGCTGACCTTAAGGCCATGAATTCCTTCTATGCACACAGACTCTAGGAAAGGCAAGTGTGATGTATTATGACATTTTATGTGTGATGGTCTCATTCCTTCAAGCACACCAATGTAAGTGGATAATGAGATTCCATATCCAGGACTCTAGATGCTCATCTGTACAGGCAACTGTAGAGATAGTAATCTCTGCTTGCAAACAGTACCACTTCTACAGAATGACTGTATTAAAGTAAAAAGCTATACACAGTACAGTGTTTATACTCTGCCATGGATATCACAATACACAGCAGCAAGGCAACATAATGCAATAAAGGAGCATCTCCTTGGTAAGCATCACAGACCAGTGCAATGTCTTCAAAATGCAGTCAGTCATGGGATTCTTTTTCAGAGACTAAAATGAAATGTCAGTTTCTGGATAGCCTCTATAATGTATCTGTCAATAACCAGGGGGTGGGCAGGGGGACACAGACACATATAACCCAAATATGAAGTGAACCGAAAATGACTTCACAGATACTGAACAAAATATCTACAAGATGGTGTCTGGTTAGATAGAAGGCAGAGGGAGGTTGAAATTACCTTGTTCTGCACAACAGACATTCACATGGATGAATCAGATACCCCAAATTACCAGCTACTAGGAGAACTGTATTGCAAATGTAGTTTAGCCTCCAAAATATGAAGTGCTGACTCAATCCTATTTGAAAAATATGAAAACATGGACAAAATAGTCAGTCACCTTTCTGAATTTGATCATTTTCCACCTGGTAAAGATGTAGTAGCACACTGAGGAGGAGCTCCAGGTGGTATAACTCAACACAGCTCTGTTGTCACCAATGATGGCAAAAAAATCTATTTTTGCAGCATCTGCTCTCCCACGAAATCAAGTGCATACATTGGGCTTAGCCACAGTAACATCAGTTTCACAAACCCACAGCATTATATCCTGTGCTGCTGGACACTTCAAATGAGGAGGTCTTAGCTCTGCTTTGCCATGGTCCATTTTTGAGCATCAAGGGGAGGATATTATACGGACCACAGAGCTAGAAAAGCTCTGCTTCAATTTATGCAATAAAGACATTTTCTTCTAAGGAGCCTCAATCTGCAAGACAGTAACTTTCACTCTCCAAACAGCTCAAATTCTGACCTTGGCACAGCATCACAGAGGGCTTGTTTTCACTCACATGGATTAACTGTCACTGAACAACTTATCCAAGATAATTGCCACAACCACTCCTCTTCTTCAAAGCTAGCATTTCTTCACATATTTTCCCTTCTTTCTCCACTGAGTACATAATATACAATAGTGAGTGTTCAATGTATAACAGTGACTTTAATTACCACCACATCAATTGGCAAGAATCTTATCTTGAATAAAGTCTGCCAGTTACATTACATGAAAGAAAGTAGGTCCCAGCACTGTGTAAAAGACACCTGCAAGCACAGTGCTCTGAGTGGCACCAGCCACAGGCATCCACATTGCTGTATACTCTGCCTGCCTCCTGAGAGAGGAGATGTGGCAGCCCAGGAGAATGACTCTGCACACAAGGCTACCTCATTTCAGACTACAGGTTTGTTGATGATCTTTTCCAAAAGGTCTTTTCCAAACCAAACAATTCTATGATTCTATGGTACTGACCACTTCCTATGGACAAACCTACAGTCATGTTCTTATCTTGTATCCACATAGTTTATAAGCCAGCAGAGGCCTATGAGCCAGCCATAGGATTATGTCAGAGTTAAGTCCAAGATATTTTGTTCTCATACTGAGCAAATGGTTTCCTCTGGCGCTAAAGCTGCTGTTGATAAACTTAACATTTTTTACTCTCCTGAAACCTTTCAAGTAGGGCTGCTATGATTGGCTGTTTTATAATCAATTTCACAGTAATTTTTTTCTTCCTTTTAAACTTGGAGATTGCTTTTGGGGGGGGAAAAAAAAAAAAAGAGTTTTCTAGTAAAACAAAGAAACAAAACCAAACGACACTAAAATAAAACAAAAACCCAAACTCAAGCAAACAATCTAAAAAAAAACCCAAACCAAAACAACAACAACTAGATTCACAATTTCTAACAACTTCAGGATCCCTGAGACTGGTAATGTTTTCCTGCACATTCAGTATCATCCCAAACAAATGGATGTGCAAAGTACTTTTTGAGAAGCACTGTCCCAGCTGTTTTGGCTATATATGCACACTAGAGCTTTAGTTTTGAACATCTAGTCATATGCTGCCTGTCTCTTGAGTCTCAAATCAGTCTCTACCTCACTCAAATTTGGAAAACAGCTGGAATAAATACTAGAAGCTCTGAAATAAGGCAGGTTTGTTCAATGTCTCACCAGCAATTTTCAAAGGGATACAGTTCAACACCCCACCTCACTGTAAAAACACAGGATTCCTCCTCTGCCTCCATGTGCACACTCCCTCCTCTTGCCTTACATCCAGCAATCACCTGGCATCCAGAGATGTCCCTTGGGTTTTGAAACAGGAAGGAGATGGGCCAGTTTTCCATCACATCAGCTCAAGCAGTCACTGGAGTAGGAACATCAAATCACCTCCAGGAGTTAGGAACCCACCCTTCCAAGGAATTGACACCACTCAGGAAGCATCTCTCAGTAAATCGCAGCACAGACCAATTAAAAAGAAAGTAAATGACAGAAAGATGTAAAATTACTACTATTGTAAAGCACCTTCTTAATTTTGAGCACAGCTTTGAAGCAAGTAGCAACAATTCAAACATCAGCCTTTGTAATTACAGCACGGGAGCCTGCCTCCACCCTCAGAGCTAGCTGTAACTGCTCTCGCTTCTGAGGCACAATTCAGCAGCCACATTCATCCACATCCATGCTCCAGCTCTCCATCCATCTTACTACTGTTTTCCAACAGCAGCTCTCTGGGCCCTGAAGCACCTTGCCCTGATTGAGGATAGGGACTTTGGGACACTAGTGCAGTATCAAAGCTCAACAGTAATGTTAACAGACCAAGCATCCAATTTCAGATGAACTAAGGCAGCTGCAAGATGAAGGGAAGGAGCAGAGCTAAATATTAGTCATCACATAACGAATTCTTCCTTGACTTTGTCCACTGAAGACAAAATGGTAACATGGCCTGATCTGCGGCCGCAGTTGTTTGTCTGCCAACTTGATTCATCTGTCATGATTTCTGCTCAGGTCTCTGCTGGGAAACCTGATTGGGAATTTTAGGCAGTGAATGGGCCATTTCAAACACAGTCTATTATTATCTTCCCACAAATATTCCTTGCTGCTTGGGGAAGGAAGGCTCATCCATCAAGCACGTTGGTGCCTTCTCTGCTTGCCACGTGCTGTAATTATTTGCTTTGGCACAGCAGATCTCTAGGTGACAAGCAGGCATGCTGCTATTCTCCCCATCAACAGCAACTGGAAAAAGAAAGGATATAAATTACAGCAGTCCAGAGGCAGCTTTCATTTATCCTGCAAAGAATAGGACTTTTTTTTTGTGACTAGTGCTATTTATTTTGATAAAAGCCATTGTATTACTACTGACAGCTTTCCTTGCCCCAAGAAGGGATGATGCCTCCAATGGGGTTCCCCAGTATGCAAATAAAATTTCATGGAAGGAAACGTTTTCAGCAGAAGGTACTTGAGCTCTGCATGCCCTGGGGCAGACAGGGGAAGATTCTCTGTTCCAGTTTTACACACACTTTGCACCATTTTACACCAATACAGCAACTGCTGTCCTGCATATTGAAAAATTCATCAACACCTCACAAAGGGCATGTCCTGCTTGCACCTACAAACATGCCAGGTCCCTGACATTCTACATCCTCTGGCATCACACTGCCAGCCCATGGAAGTGCATGGCTCAGAGGAAAGAGGAACAGAGTGAAAGATCAAGTGTATACAAAGATAATACCTTTACATATTCAAGCCATGAGTACAGCCCATAGGCCTGATTTACTTCTCTCATCAGTTTTGTGTGTCCCTCCCCTTGATGATTTCAGTGGAATTTTGATCAATGCCTAAATGGATTCACAGAATTTAAAAAAAAAAAAAAAAAAAATCAATTTCAAGGTAACAAGGGATTGGAAACAATTTATCACTTCCTTTGAAAGTGTTTAGAGCATCTCACCTGGGAAGCACTGGACCAAATGAAGGAAATGTGTCTATCCGAGTGCGGGGTCAAAATAGCAAGAAGAGGGTGGTGGAAACAAAGGAAAAGCTCTCGACTACTGCTAATCTAAATAAACCTTGATTTAACTGGGGCTGCAATTTTTAATCTGGAATTTATTACTACTAATAAGGAGAGTTGCTGAAGCATTCCTTTTGTTTCCTCAACATCACTTAATCCATCAGTCCCTGGAATATATTCCCTGAGACAGATATCTACATTGGCAGCTTCTAGCACTGACACATCAATGCAGATAAAGAAAAAAAAATAAAATCACCCTTAGTTAAGAATACCTAAATGAAAACAAAAAAGTGTTTTGAATGCAGCAATATTACCCTGACTTCCTGTCCTTAGCTCTGTCTTTCTTTTCTGTGACCACTGAGATAGCCTCTGATACTTGCATAGCTGCCTGATTTATTATTAGTTTTTAAGTACAAGTGAGAGACATTTCCTTGAATTTATGGGGAAAGTACAACCAGATAAATGGGGGTTTCTGGTTAAAAACACATCCAAATTCTATGAAGAACTAGCAAAAACATCAAGAAAAGGCCAAGTAAATCAGCTGTGAACAAAAACAGAGGTGGGCCATGATGTACTTTCTTCCCCACTTTCCAGAAGCTGCTCATTAAGTCCCATTTTCAGACGGGGTGGAGACAAGCCTCAGAAATTCCCAGGATGAGATAACACTGGTATCTGATTAAACAAGAAATGTAACATCAATCAGACAGAGCTGTAAGGAAGACACCACTCTCCTGTGTACACAGGCACCAGCATTACACAATATGTTTGCCCCAGATCATCCTGTCCACCTGCTCCCTTCCTATTCACCTCGGACATGCCTGAGATTAGGACCATTTCTCCGGCCTCGGTCAACGTTTCCATCTTTATCTCTCAGCCTGCCCAAACAGTGCTGGCTAAACAAAGAATTTAGGAGAGGAAATGACTGCATTTTGTGAGAGATGTACTCCAGAGAGCTTGAACAGCACACAAACCCAAACAGAGCAAAGCCATATGCTTTCACAAGGGAAACCTTCTACATCCTTTCTTACAGTAGGAATGACCTTACAGAGGAAAGAATGACCTCTACATGTAAGTCATTCTAAGGAAAAGATAGTTGAAAAGTAAAGCTCAAGATTTTTGTACTTCCTGTGCTTAGAGGTTTTCTAATAAGTCTGTTTAGGTACTCTGCACGCATTTGCTGAGTGAAGAAGAGCAACACATTTGGTAGAAAGCAAGTACAAAACCACACTGTGTTACTCTGCACAAGCATGATAAGCTTTTAAAACACTTAAATGTAAAATGTTATAAAAGCAGACATCAATGTGACTCTCCAAGTTCCTTGACACAGCAAGAAGCTGAGGATGCTCCTTCAGCTCTCACACAGTCAGAGGCTCCTTACAGCTCCAGCACATTTCTGCATTTTACAACACAGCAGTCAGTCCCAACACCAATACATGCAGAGGCCCAATACCCACAGTGCTCTGTAAAAAAGCAAAACTTTCTGAGTTGTGCCAGAGTGCTTTGGTAGAAGTAATTCAAATGGCAAGCCAGCACTTTTTGTAATAAATTAATTTCAAGTGGATCTGGTTTGCTTCCGACACCTATTAACAGCAATTCTTGGGCAGCTAAAGATGCAGCTTCTGCCCACCAGACCTTCATGTAATGACACTAAAATGCTAACAACTCTGGCTCGCTTCACCAGAGACTACATGTGCTGTTTCCCCCAGCACAGACTGTTCAGCACTCCTTTTCTGAAAGTATTTATGTTCAAATTCATTTTTAGAGGCATTTGACAGTAAGAAATGTGGCACAATTCCTCTGTCCACTGTAGCCATGTAATTGTCATAACCCAGGTTTGCAGGCACACACTCTTATGTACCTTAGCTGCTTTAAGGAGGGGTAGCAGCAAATGTCCTGTTGCAAGAGAAACAAACCAGGACTCCTCTGCGAGACACTTTGCTCATTTCACAGAGTCACAGAACCTTAGATGGCCTTCACCAGCTGTGCTGCCTCTGTGCAAAACGATTCCCTAATCCTAATTCACAGCACAAATACTTACCAACCCGCCACAAGTGCCTGCTTCTTCCACACAGTAACCCTGCAAGGAGCTAACACTTTTCCCTTCCAGCTTCCCTACACCCAACCAAGCTCATGGTCCTGGCCAGTGTTGCAGCATTTTCCACTTGACTGTCAACCCTCATCTGCTGCATTTAAGCCACAGCCACGCCTCCAACATGTATTGGCAAGGACCACTTGGGGTTGCAACAGAAATAGCACTGCAGAGTCATACCAATGTATCTCAGAGACAAAAAAAAAAAAAATCAATAGGGAAGTTTGGAGACAAATTTAAAAAGAAAATGTAATGTTCTATTTCACCAAAATAGTGTACTTTGGACATAACAGAAGATTCTTAACAGGTAACATGGAAAACTATTGCTAACTATTAGGATTATCTTGTGACTATGAGAAATTATTCTAGCAGCCTTCTAAATCAACTTAATGCCTCATTTTCCAAGTACCAACTTCAGATAATTTCTTTTTGCTATTATATTCAGTGTTTAAGTCACACATTTTCCTTCCATCTTCCCTATACCTGGCTTCAGGAAAGAACAAACCATTAAGCAGGGGCTGTGGAATGGAAAGGATGCTTGGGAAAGCTTCTTTAGCATTCCTTGTACCAGCTGTTAATTCATCTTTTACAGAGCTGTGAATGTCCAAAGTTTTGTTCCAAAGAAACTATGGTCTGTTTAATAACAAGAACAATCAAATGCTACCATTTGTATGAAGTAACTTTTTTTCTGTGACCTTTTTATTACTGGCAAAATGTCATCAGATTATTAAAGTACAGAGAGCACAATCTGTGACAAATAGCCTAGTGTTTCCAAATACCAGACCTCCTCCTTTCTGTCTGAACACATACCTTAGTTTTCCAAAATGGCTTGATTTATAAAGAATTTTTTAAAGAATTACAGATAACCAACAGAGTCTGAATGCCAAGTGCAATACTGTGGGTGAATAGCGCTCAGTCAACTCTTGGAAGCATAAACAAGTCGGGGGGAAGGAACAAAAGAGCAAGAGCCAAAATGCAGCTTTATGTGGCAGCTGCAAGATCACTGCTGGTACAACACATGCAATCTCTATCTTTACCTGAAATACAGAATCATGAAAAATTGGAAAGGTCCCAACAAAAAACTCACAAGGCTGTCTCCAGGTCCTAAATCAATTGCAATGAGAGATTTAAGGTGTTCAACCTACTTAACTAATCAAAGACACTTAGAGTATCACCTGATCATAGACTGCATTTACTTAGAGGGAAGAGATGTCAGAAAGCTGGAAAAATGAAGCTAGAAAAGAGCCAAATTAGAGAGAAAGTACACATCTATTATTGTAAAGATAATTACCCTTTTCACACATTGCTGAAAAGCACAAAAGGATCACCAACACAAATTAAAATGCTCAGCACGCCTAAGATACATGCTGTAATTCAACTAAAAAGTTATTAGATGTGAGGCAAGAATCCCAGACTAAAATCCTATGGCTTCCAGATACAAACTCAAATGAGATCAACAGGGATAACTTAAGCTTTAAAATTCAGAATGCAAAGAAAAGCTGAATTGGCCACAAGGCAAACTCCAACCTTCCTACCTGAGCACACATATCACCTTACGGAGTCACCGTGCCAAGCGCTGTCAAGTCTTCCTCAGGGCTGCCTGAGTCCTGTACATCACAGTTGCAAGCAAGCAGCAAGGCAGACAGAAACAGGGAGCCTCTGTTGCTTGTTAAACACTTCTAGCCCCTAAACACTACATTTGTTCTCCATTTAACACTTCTAAGGTCCATTTCCTAATCAGCCTGGAGAAAAAATTGTTTTACTTACTTCAAGTAGAAGAAACCTTTTTATTATTTCATACGCTGTTTCATTTTCTGGTACACAAAACTAAATGGTACAGATATTTACAGCACTCAGAGTCTCATCTATAGCTCATGTCAGACAGGCTCACTGAGCCAACAGCTCAGAGCACAGTAGGGTCGCCCATTAAAAATACTGTGGTGTAATTCACAGCTTCCTACAGCACCGATTGTGTATGCAGCTTAGCTCCTCTTCAAAACGCCATTAAAAGCTACACTACTCAACTCACCATTTAATTTTGACATTAAATGAAAGCAAAGAGCATGACAAAACAGTGGCAATAAAAAGAAAAAAAAGAAGAAGAAAAAGATGGGCCTAAAGATTCCCCACCCACTAGCTATATTCAGAGAGTAGAGACACACTCTGGCTGAGACAGGGCAGGAGACTTGGCCAAGTAACCTGGAGAAAGAGATCAAACCCTCTTCCTACGCTCACAGCAGAGTCTTGTAGACCAGCAGCACAGCAAAATAAATAAAATTTCAATCCCTAAACTTACTTTCTGTTCATTATCTTTCCAGTCCAGAGAGAGGCACAGGGGTGCAAGCAAACTCCTCACAGGTACATGAGGAGTAACCAACACTGATCTCCTGAATCTGCAGTCAAATGCCTTAAGCACAAAATTATCCTACTTTCATTGCCTCAGCCTGTTTGAATCCAGAAGTAGCAAATTATTGAGGAGAGAAGAGTTAAAAACAGAACACTTATCTGGAGTATTTCTGACCCATCTAAGAGCAGACACTGCTTACGTTAGTGTAAGTCTCCCGTACTGCAGTCCAAAGAGTTTGGAACAAGCGTATGAACTTTTAGCACTCCAAATGCTCAGCCTTCTGAAGTTCAAGTGAGGCTGACACAGAGCCTCTATTAAATCAAGCAAAAAGCCCCATATTGCTTAATTCTTTCCAGGCAGGGGACTGGAATGCCCGAGAGATTAAATAATTCATGCATAATTCACCCCCTTTCTCCAGGGGTTCACATTCAGACCAGATCACAAGCGTCAAGTAGAATCACGTGCACTCTCGATAGACTTTGAGAGATAAGGCAATGGCCTGAGTACAATTCCCAGACGACAAATCTTCATATGGGGCAAGTCCCTGTGGATCAGCTTGGAAGCACTCCTAGCAGGACCACGAGAGAAGACAGTGGAGGGAATACTGTAGAGAAATGGTGTGGTGGAGCCCAGGGTGCAGAAGTGAATAAATAAAGGAACGCAGTTTGGTTTCCCCTGCGGTTTCAGCTGCAGAAGACATGCTGAAATCCTGTTCCAAATAAATCACTTTCATCCACATGCAGAGGTTGGGTGTGTTTATGTTAACAGCATAAAGACACCAAACATGCCAAAACAAAGACCTGGTGTCTTCTACATAGACTGGACAACTCTGCACACCTTGTGATCTGCTCAGGCATTCAAAGAAGGGAGCCAGAGGGACCTGACCATCTGCACAACCTGCCCACAGCTCCAGCCAGGGAAGAACAACAGCAATGGATGCTGGTGGATGGTGTGGCAAGCTGCTGCACACCCACACAACCAGCCTGAGGACCTGAGTTGTTGTGACTTGCTGCAACCAGAAAACTGCAGCAAACTCCACCTTGCTTTGCAGCACAGGCAAAGCATGGAGGGAGCCTCTAGGATTTCATGGTACAAACCAGTGCCTTCAGAGCTGACTCCTGCAATAGCATTTTCTGTACACTGCCCTTGCTTATGTAGCTCCAGGCTTAGCTTGAAGGTGAAATCTGCTGCTTCACTATTTCCACAGCCATTTGCACTTGTGGTGCCTGCTGTTTCCTTTCACAAACTAAGCGTCTCTGAGGTGCAAAGGGCAGAAATCTCTTCTAGCAAAACCTGGAAGTCAGCAATAGAGAGGGGGAAATAAATTATTAAGGCCTACCTAGATGCAGATTTTCTTTCTGCTGGAGCAAAACTTAAATCTCTTTCTTCCCCCACTGTGGCTATGGTAATAATGCACAACTATTCATTATCCTCATCTTAACTAGAAAGGTCTCTTTCAATTTAGCACTTAATATAATTACAGTAAATTAAATAGTGTTGAGAAAAAAAGTCTTAGTCTTTGAGAGCTATTATCTTACCTCTATGAAATTCTATCAGTTAAAAGTGAATCTAGCCATTAAACAATCAGGACTTGTATCTATTCAGTGAGCAGAAAAGTGAGATGCTCAGCTGAAAACTGTTCAAATTCTATTTCCAAACTCCAAGGGAAAAGAGGAGAATCTCATTAACGATGGCACAATGTCCCTTTTTGCACTGTGCAGGCAGCACGTTACCACCGATTCTCCCTTGGCTCCCATTCACCTCAACAAAATTTCCTTGTTCTGAAGAAGCTTTCATTGTTATGTGGAAAGAATTTGCATCTTACAAAAAACAAAAAACCAAAATCAAAACCAAAACACCAAGGCAAGTAGTTGCCTGTGGGTGCCTTCAGACCAGCTCCCTCCAGCTTACAGTGCGTTAATGTGATTTCTCTGACAGATGCACAGCATAGAAAGCTTGGCTTCTGTGAAGTCAACAGGGAAACACAGGCTTCAAGAGGGTCAGGATATCAAACACATCACAGGAGGCCAGAATGGAACCAGGTAAGAAGTCATGTGCATTTACATGCCATCTAATAAATATACAGCGCTCAGCAGGAAGAGCTTGGAGGATCCAATTCCACAAACACTGACTTGCACAAACAAGTCCCTGTTTAGAGCAATCTCATTGCAGTCAAAGTAATTTAGTTTGTGAGGACAAAGTGCAGACATGTATTCATGCCTATTCGCATCTGTACCACAGAAGGATGTGAAAACCCCCAATTTTCCTAGAAGTGTAGTCTGTTTAAAGTAATAAAAAAAAAGACAAAACATCCTCCAAAAGAGGCTCTTGGCAAATGGTTATTCTATGTTTAAAAAAATAAACACTGGCATTGTAATGCTTGAACTGATACTAGAAACAATGTTTTTAACACAGTTTGACATACCAGCCATTAAGGATAAAACATTAAGCAGGAAATAACTTTATTATACTGTTCAACAATTGGGAGAGCGTTAGCAATGATTAGCAGGCAGCACTAGAACTGCTCTCTGCTAACTGTGCTTCTTGTGGCTATCAACAAGGCTTATACCAACACACTGATGTCAGCTGACGACAACTTCAGAGCAGAGAACAGCACATTGTGCATTTCTGGGAAAGGGAATCTTGAGCACTGCAAGGATTACTGTGGTTAAATTGCTTCTGAGTCAGTCTGTTGTTGCTCAGTGTTTCCCCACTTGGTCCCTACTTACCTTTTATTTCCTCATGAGGATGCACCTGTTCAGAGAAGAGAATAAAACTGGCACTGTTGCACCTGCACTCTCAACTAATTTAGAGAGGTTATTTAGTACCTTGCTTACATAAAGAGATTATTTTTATTTATATTGCAGAATAGCCCAGTAGAAGCCAAGGCCACGCTGCACTAGCATTGTGTGAACTTACAATAAAAGACAGACCTTGACACCAAAGAATGTGCATTCCAAGCAGGCATAGGAGAAAATTTAAAAGTCACAGGAAGCTGAGGCTAACACACCCTGGCCATGTACCTTCTCAGGCCACTCAGGAATAGGAGCTCACGTGTCTCAGATACACTCACGGTGAGAGGATCCTCCCAGCTTCTCAGCACACCTCACCCTCTTGGAAAAGAAAGCTTTCAGCACCTATGCCGAGGGCTTCCACAAGCCAGAACCTGAATACCAGCTTGGAAAAAATTAGGTTAGATGCCTGACAGCCTGGGCTGGGTTTATGCAGCCTCCAACCCTGTCCAAAACTAGAGTTCCCCAAGCCTACTGCAATGCACAGATGTCTGAATAAATGAGTCCAGTATGTCAGTGAGCTCCCATGAGCTGGAGTCCAGAGACACAATCAGTAGTTTGATTACAGGCAACAAAGTTTGGGTGGATCACCAAAAAAAAAAAATATATAGGGCCTGGTTTGCATCTACAGAACCAGATTTTTTTGTTTGTTTTTAATTAAAATCCATTTAGATCCATTCTTAGCAAATGACATCTCCTCTTCAGCAACTAGTGTTACAAAGGCAGAGCAAGACAAGAGAAGAGCCCAAATGAACAGATGTTAAAATGCAAAAGAGACAATCTATTTTAAACCAAATTCAGAAGTACAAAGACTCTGTTTTTCATTCCTAACACACCTGTGCCCTGCTCCAGATTGACAACAACAGAGAGCTTCATGGAAGGCAGCTAAAATTGCTGCCTTCTCCACTAGTGCTGTAATTTGTACAGTGTGTTCAGTATTCACAAAAAGCCTTCATAATCCAAGTAAGGATTTACAACTCCATGGGAAAAAAAAATCATTTAGATTTGAACTGCCTTTGACCCACATATGAAAGAAAAGGTCATAAGATGATCTGCAAACCCAGATTTCTTTCCTTAGTAAGGTATGGGGAAAAACATTCACTGTATCAGCAACTGTCAGGTTTGCAGCATTGTGCAAGCTTCTTCTCAAATCAGCACAGCAAGAAAAGACAGAAATATTTATATTATTAAATAGAAGTCTCATCTGTATGTGTCCATGGCAGGAGCTTACCAGAATAACTCCCCTGACCCCTATTAATTCCAGTGGCACTTTCATATTCAGCTTGCAGGGATTTCACAGATGAGGCAACAACAGCTCCCTCAGTGCAACATTTGATAAAGTACCAAAAACCCTCAGTCACTTCCTCCTACTATATAAAAATTATTCTCTCCTGATGCTAAAAATCATATATATACACATACATACATATATAGTTAAGTAAGAAGAAAAGGTTTAGGGGGAAAAAAAAAAAGGTTTTTTTTTCCCATTCTGCCAAGGCTATCCACAAAGGGTAACAGTTATCAGCACCATGCAAGGCAGCAGGGCTCCCTTTCTCTCCTTGGGATGTGGTAATTGTTTGCTGTGAGGAGAGATTTCCCTGTCATAATCTGAGAAAAGAGCAAAACAACTGAACAGTGCAACGCTGGCACAGGCTATGCACTCTTAATGGCATCAAACAACACAGAGTAACAAAAGCCAAACTGTCTCTGCAGCACTAAAGGTGGTTAAGAGCAACAACAGGCCAACAGTTATCTGGAATAAACTGCATTAGCATGGAAATGATAACACCTCTTAGAGCAATCTCATGTTTTTGCAGCGAGAAAACTGAGAACTTAGCAGGAGACTGCTTTTGTGCCCCAAGTGCCAGGATGCGAAAGGATCAAGTTCACATTCAAGCTTTCCACTCAACACACAACTAGACATTTCATCACTCAGTGTCACTCTCCCACATCTCACAGAACAGCAGCAAGTCTGCTTTTATCTCAGCCTCTGCTGACCTACTCAGAATACCCTTGGGACTCTGCTGCAGCAGCACACCACTGTGGGAATACACACAAAATAGCTATTACATTATTCCTTGGGGGGACAATTTCATATTGATTGATTCACTAACAGATTGGACAGGAGGAAGCAGGCAGACTTGGTGGTGGGGGCATTCACCATCCCCAAGGATAGCTGCACATGTCCCCAGTTTATTAAGGAGGTATGCTTCTCTTTTGCCTTTGGTTGGTTCCTTTTATATTGTAGTAAAAAGCAAGCAAAGGTTTGGGTTGTCAAAAAATACCAAATTCACACAGCCCTACAGCTAGTTCCCAAGAAATCAAAGCTTGGCTGGGAATTTAACAAAACACCATTACCAGGAAGCCTGCCAACATGATAAGGTTATCAATATTGGCCCAGAGCACAGACCTCAGTGAAACATTTCAAAGAGATAGCCAAGGTATACACCTAGCTGTTTATTAAACAACAAGGAAAAGAGCCTTTTCCATCAAGAATTTGATTTACACATCTATAAATCCTTCAGTACAAAAGAAAATCATGACATAACTTCAACTGTATCTCTACAAATGCAACATAAAACTATCTGTGACTAGAGAAGAAGGGCTATGTCCACAGTTTTTCTGTAGGTTGAAAGGAAAAAACCCAACCTATACAAGCAGCCAGACTCTTGCAAGCTAGTAAAGAATAACGCACTTTTCACATCACTCTCCTTTTACGATGGGCAGAAACCATTTAAGGGTGACTCCTACCAGTCTGCTGTCAGCTGCTTCCAATTTTGCAAAATATTCTCCTTTAATCCTTTGGTTGTTTCATATTACACAGCTGCATACACAGTACCTAGAGCCTGATGCAAGTGCCCCACCCCTATACCTTAAAACTATATTAGAACAGTTCAGAATTGTGGAAACTATTTAAATAGTCCTTGGCTTTTGAATCCCTCAGTGATAAAATACTCCTGGTCAGCAGGCACCACTTTGAAAGTTTTTCCTACTTCCTGGCTCATCTGACCTCATGTTCCAGGCTTGGGAGAGAGCATTAATGAATTAATTTTGTTCCCACCTCCTCTACCGCAGCAATGGACAGAAGCACTTCAACAAGGAGTCTCAGAGCTGCTAGTAACTGAAGGCTGGCTTAAAATATACAGTATGGTAAAATGTGCTGCGTCCAATTAGTATCACAGCAGAAGCACAGAAGCTGTCAATTTCACAGGCAGAAAAACTGCTTCTGAAGAGTAACCCATCACTAGGACAGGGGAGACACGAAAAAGGCAGGCAGGCACAATAGGAAGATGAGATTGGAAAACCAGAACAGCATGTAGACAAGTGCCTCTTGGGATCTGGGAGAAAATTCTTAGCAGCTCATCTTCTGGAGCAATAAAGCAGCAGGTCTGGGCAGGATGTACATGCTCCTTAGTCCTCCACAGAGGCTCAGCTGCTGTTTATTATAAGGGTGTTTATCAGGATGATTGTCGTCTTCCTCCTTCCTCACATAGCCAGAAAGAGCCACAGTGGTGGGGAGGGGCTGGGATGAGGGCAGAAGCTGTGATTTAAACCCATTAAATGCACCACAACCACACAGCTCAGTGAGGAGGGTTGAGAGCTCTACACGTAACAGTATCTGGGAGGAGTTTGTTCAGTCTCAGAAGCTCGGTGCTCTGGAAGGAGCAGCACAAACGCCAGCAACGACAGTTATGTACAAGGAGCAAGCAAGCCCAGCCTCATACCAAGGCAGGCTGGCTTCACAGGTCATTGTCATTTCTACCCAAACTAACACGTATGTGGCATTTGGATTGTCAGTTCCCATTCCCCAGGCTGCTTGTGTTTCCTTTACCTTAGTAACCACAGCAGGCATGCACGAACACCTACAATGTGCTGCCAGAGATATCTCATGTTGAGGAGTGGAGGCGTGAGGAGCAGCATTTCTGGATGAGAAAACACTGTGCTATTAATGCTCCAGAAGTAGGGAGGTCAGAAAAAGAAACACCAAATGCAGCTTTCCTCCCTTCCCATCAAATACAACAGGAGATCAAATAGCACAAATCTTTGCAGTTGCTGAGGGAGGTCTATGTTCCGTGGCTGAGAAACAGCAGGACTCTGCTGACATGCTTTAGAGCAGTCTCATTTTCACCTTTTCAGCCCCTCATCCAGTCTGAAAAGATCTTTACCACTGGCAACAGTGACAATCCCACAACTGCATTCAGCAGATAACAGGTCCCTTGGACAAGAATTGAGTATAATCCAATTCACATCAGCTTCACTAAAATGTTTGTGATTTATGAACATGATATGGATTAGCCAACTCTGAGCTTTGCTCTGAACGTAGCACACTGACTTCAACACTGCACATTACAGATTACAGGAATGGCCTTTCCCTTAAGTTAGGCCAGATTCCGAACTGCAGCACCATATCAGATACAGAGTCATTTTTCTCTGCTGTAGCCAAGAAAGCACCTTGCTAAATCTCTAACCCAGCAATGGAGATTAAACCACCTGTACTGTACAAGCCTCCCTCCCACTCATCTGATGAATCAGTGTTGCAATAAAGCACATGGAAATTAAATTAAGTACCATGAGAAGATTCCAGCAGTAATTCTGCCTTTCACTTACATTCGTGTAGCACCATGATTAAATTGCTCCTTAGGTTCACACTGCCCACTTCAGACCACAATAGACCGTGGGCGGGACTAGGGCCTCCATTTTTTCCCTTGGATCAGTGTGCTAGTTTGAGGCTAACTGGAACATTTCATTGAGAGAAATTAAATTATAGGCTATTAAAAGGAAACAGTGGTGATGTCTACTCTACTCACAGGCTTGCCAAGATGTATAAAAACAAGAACATAAACATAGATAAAAGAGTGGATCTCTGTCACAGCTGGTGTCTGTGCTCTGCAGAGAACTTACCCACTTTCAGCAAGAAAACACATTGTAGAGGGATGCCTCTGCAGAGCAAGACTTGAGGCTTGTCTCCCTCTCTACTCACACCTCTTTGGAAACCTGCTGCCAAGGAGGAAAGGTGGCAGCTGAGGACACATCAAATGCAGGGCTGCTCCCTGCTGTACAAACGTTGCTGAATACTATTATCTCCTGCAGCAGTGCAAAGCCACGGGAGGAATATTTTGACAACAAAGATACTGCTGCAGCCAGATGAAGCAATGAGGTGACTACACACAGCATAGAGAAGTCTCCTTCTCACTTATGTTAAACAACTTTCACACTATAGCACTTCAGGTTTGTGTAGCACTCTAAAAACATGATTTCTGATCCGGCAGACAGTTCTATGTGTTTATTCTTCTGGGAATGCTGCCTCACTTCGTTTAGTGCAGACTAAAAGCATTTACAAACTCAGGTCTATCTGGCTTTTGGATAGCAATGCAAATGATCTCCAGCATGGTATCTGTGCAAGTGCCTATAGGAAAGGTACTTGCTGTCCTCACTCATATGTAGTAAGTTCAGCTCAGCACAGTCTCGACTATTTCCTCACCATCCTGGAAGAAGTACGTTAAAAATGGGCTCCACCAACCAGATATGCCCACATGTCTTAAAAGACTAGATGTCACCTTGACAGCAGCAATCCCACACACCACAACAGTTAAACACTGGCCATCCAACCCTGATGTGGAAGGAGCCATCCCACAGCTTCCACTACTAAAACTCAAACGGCAACAGCCACAGACAGGGCAAAAGAGCCTCACTACACACAACCTGGGTAACATGCATGGGCAGAAGCAGCAAGGCTACCTTCCCAGGGCTGCCAAAGCTCAGTCTCTAACTGAAACCACTCTCAAGACGACTCTGGGGTACCACGTTATGCTGAAAATCGGAAGCCTACTTGCGTGGAGAAAAAGAATAGCGGCTGGCTCGGGGCAAGAGGCAGAATGGATATATTGGAGTAACTGGGGGAGCGGGGGGCGGCGAGGGAGGGGAAGGGAGAGGGGTGGTGGTGCTGTTACTTGCTTTGTGAGGGTATTTGGGTAAGGATAATTTCGAGAGTACTGAAAGGCTAAAGGGCTCGGAGACCGCCAGCCCCGAAGCTGGAGATGTGGGGAGCCCGGCGCTCCTTACCTGGTCGGGGCGGCCGAACCCCCCGGGCGGCGCTGCCTTCAGCACACCGCGCCCCGCCGCCGCCGCGCCGCCTGCATCGCCGCCGGGACACGCGTGGGATGGGGCCGAGGGGACACGCGTGGGCCGCGCCGAGCTATCCCCCGGCAGCACGAAGACCGCAAAGCGGCGGGCCGCGGCCGGACAGCTGCTCGGGGGAGGCGGCGGCAGGAAATACCAAAAGACTGATCCAACCACGCTAGAGAGGGAGGGAAGAAAGCGGGGAAACTAGAAGGAGGAGGATGGGGAAGAAAAGAAGGGGAAAAAAAAAAAAAAAAGGGATGGGGGAAAAAAGAGGAAATGTACAAAATCCGGGCGGGATCGACTCGGCGCGGAGCGGGAGCGGTACTCGGCTTACCCGCGGGAGCGCCCCCGGGAGCTGCGGCGCGACTCGGGCTGTTATCCCCCCTGGAGTTTGTTTCTTTCTTCTCCTCTATGCAGTGAGAGGCTGAAATCAGGGCAAGGTAAACAATGCCAAAAACCCCAAACCAAAGCGACCCCGTACAAAAATCCTGCAGCCCCCTCCCTAGCAAGCACCCGGCCATCCCTGGGTGTCCGCGACGCCATGGGCAAGATATCAGAGAAAAGGCAACCTGGGTAGATGACCGGGCTGAAGCCTTCCAGCTGCAGCAGCACTGGGTCTCAGCATCCAGCCATAAGCCTCCTCAGACGCTGTTACTGAAAGGCGCCCATGCAATGTGCAGCCCCTGCCACGCAGCCGAGCACGCTCCCAGCCTCGCCTGTGTAACCAGAGCGAAAACTCACCCCTATGGCCAGCACAGACCTCTTAAGCTCCTCCACACCAGGAGGACAGTCCAATCACCGCATCCCTGGAAGCGGCGTGCCTGCCCCTCAGGGATGACCTGACTTCACAGCACCTGGTGAAACATCACGGACAGAAAAGGATCCAGCTAAATGCATCTAACTGCTGCTTCCTCTCCACCCTGCGGATCCCACAACTCAACGCTGGACCAAGAACAATAAACCAAATGCACGCGTCCTTCACCACCACGGGAAAAAGTAATGCCAGAAGTCCACCCAGACTCGGAGTAGCATAAAGGGCATCCAAACTTTCTGAAACCAACATCACATGAGAAGGCAATGTGACCAACATGCGTGTCTGACTTTCATCACTGAGTCTGAATCACCCAAGTGCAGCTGAGCACTTGGTGCAAAATACAGCATGGAGTCAGATTCATGCTTCTGAAACCAGAAGTGTGAAATCAGATGCCAGAAGCGTTCTGCTACCCCACCCCTGACAACAAAAACTAGATCCCTTTTCACTCTAGTGCTACAGCTTCTAAATCAAAACAAAGTCCCATAAGCTCTGATGATCCTCATGCTACCCAGAAAGCCAGCTGCCAGCGCTAAAGAGCAACTCATTAATTGAAAAGGTCTCTTAGATCTAAGAGAAAAATCCTGAATTCATCCAAAACCGCAAGCTCATCTGGCCCAGAACATAATTTCTCTCACCTACTACAGTCCATCCAGGCACTACAAGGCTTCACCTTGAATCACTGATACCCACGTACCTAACATTAGCCTGCAGAAATAGCTGATTTTCTCCTAGTGAGCTTGGTGTGACAGAGCAACACACACTATATCCTTTCAAAAAGTGTTTCAGCTGAAGTTTTCCACTAAATTATTTTCTTCTCAAGCAGTCATTCCATGATTATGAATATTTTGTCTGTTCACTGCCACATCACCACACAGAGCACATTTGATGAAAAACTGACCAAAAATATTCCCATCAAAGCAATTACAGATTCTGATACAGAAAAATACTTTATGCTTTCCTGTGTGCTCCAGGGCAGCCCATGTGACATTACTGGTAGCAGAGGGATTGAAACTAGAGCTGATCTCTAAGGTCCCATCCAGCCCAACCCATTCTATGTTACTAACCCTATAAAACATGGAGCAAAAGGCTTGCCAGTTAAACTGTCAATCTTTTAGAGTAAAACTGGACCAGAAAATGTAGATGAGGCTGATGCTTTGCATCACTTATCCATGGCATTTCTGACATGGTCCAGGGAGCCCTGAAATTGGATTTGCTGTGTCTTCAGACCTTGCACCAGATGGGTCCTCCGTGGGTTAGACAAGAATAACAACTTTCATCACTTCCCTGCCTGTCAAAGACAGGACCTGGACCTATTCTGCCCCTTATAAATCCCCTACAGTGGGGAAACTGAACCATGCCAACACTAGTATTTTTAAAGACTACTTTCCACAGCCCTCTAGTGTCTGTTCAGTTAAAAGCAATTCAAGAACACAACACATCTGCTGGGGCTCTGCTGCTGATGATTACCTTGCCTGCACTGCTTTCAGTTCAAGGAGGCTTATTTGAGCTATCCATAAACCCTTAACGGGTAGCTGAGCTCATGACCCAACCTGCACTGGAGGTGAGGTTGGCTGTGTGCACCAGCTTCTCTGCTAACATCATGTGAGCTTTCTAACTTGATGTTAATTCATCAGTGTCCCAAAGAGATGACACAGCCCACATACAAAAGCTCTCACATGGGGCAGTTGGAGCTGAGGTCCCATCTGGCTTCAGCTCTCCTTAGCAAGAAACTATCCTTAGTTTTAGGCGGTCTGCAGCTGTGGTATTCTATTTGGGCATTTGTCAGTGTGTGCCACACTTGCCTTTCACATCATGACAACATAACTCTAAGAGGGCTTGTAAACTGGTGTGAACTCCGTCATAAGCAGGGGTACCAAAGCCAGCAAAGCACAATATGCTGTAATTGTAGTGCTGGGAGAGTGAAAGTCAGAGTGTTTCAGTTGTGTTACTCCAGTCCTTACAGTCCAGTAATGCAGCCCAGAGAGCTTAACAGTCAGGACACTTAAAACCAGTATATTTTGTCTTTTTATGACAACCACAGGAGATGTGCAACACCACAGTATCATTGCAGTTTAAAAACCTGTGCTAAATGCAGATGGGGAAATCACTTAAATCTTTCAGGCCAGCAACCTGCCATTTACCCTAGGAAATTATTGCGATGCTTTCCTCTGCATCTCCCTTTAGGAATCCTTGACCTTTTGCTAACTGCTGAGCTTCTCTTCCCCAGGCAGAGATCAGACCCCACCTGTGTGAAATTCAAACACATACTTGCTTTGCAGAATCCATCAGACTTTCATTTTATGCTTTCCTATATCTCAAAATGTATCTACATAGTTCTACAAGCTCCCATTTATGGCTAGAAAGGTTATTACATACCATAAAGCCATCAGATGTATTTATTGTCCTCTATTAAAATGAAAATGGAGAAGAGCAATCAAACTCCTATCATGATAATTAGTACAATGTCTCTACAGCCATAACCACATTAATCAGAGATCATAGGAATGGTTGTTAGCATTGCAAGATACTTGCCCTTAAGCTCATGGCACACAGCAAGAAGCAGGAAGCTCTAAAGCAAATGAATTAGAGAAGTTATTAAATATGGTTCTTTATCATTAGTCATAAGCTTCAGCATAGCTGTATACAATTAATGACAAGAAGAAAACCATTTTTACCTGCATGTGTTTCCCAGTGCAGAGATCCTGAGCAAAAATATTTAATGCTATCACTGGGCAGAGCAGGAGTTTCTTGTTAACAAATAGCAGTCTGCCTGCTTAGAGCTCCGAAAAAGAAAGTCCACAGCTGAACATGTTTGTTCATTTTACATGCTGAAAAATAGAGCTGCTGCTAAATCAAGTTCCTAATTGTAAGTTTGCTAGATCGGGTCTCTGGGGGAGTTAGAAAAAAAACACAACCATCTCCCTGGGAGCCACTGGAGATTGGAGTCCTCTTGTGGCAAAAGGCAGAGGAAAATTTTCAGCAGATGATGAAATCTGTAAGTTGAGTCTGCACAGACTGCTCCTCTGCACAGGAGGCTGCATGACAAGTAATAGATACAGGGAGCATCAGCTTTGCAAAGAGTTTCATGTCACACTGCAGAGCAGAAAAGCAGCAGTGTGAAGACTTCACAGCTGGCAGTGGGCAAGCACCAAAAGGAGCAGAATGCCGCTGTGCTTTGATAGTGCAGACTGAGCTTTAGCAGCTCCTGTCTCTTAGCGTGTGTCCCTTGCTGAGATGATGTTTCTGACTTTTTTTTTCTCCCCTCCATTAACAGTGGTAGGGTTTTTTTCTGAGTGTTTCATTAGCAAGAACTTTTTTCCTGGCTAATATATTCACTGCACAGTAACACAGGCAAGCTCCTCTCCTTCTTCTTGTCAGTCTGCTGCAGAGAGGGGCAGATAACACAATTCTAAGATCTTATTTAGCTCCTGCTGCTCTATATTTCATCTCCTTTCCTGCAGTGTTGTTTTCTACTTGCAGCAGTCCTTACAGTTGAGTTCAACTGTGGAGACATTTCTGGGAATGATGGATGGTGACCATGTTAGTTCCATGCTCCCTGCCTGAAGCAGTGCTAGAGAAGATGGAGCAAGTAAACGGTCTGAAGGCCTTGCTTTACCCAACACTCCGTGGTCAGGAGATTTTCAAATGTGGGCTTTGGGTTACAGCAAAGAGGTTATCTGGCTAGGACTTTCACCCAATGGGCTAAGCCTTTCTAGGCCTCACAAGCCACTCAAGCTCTAATGCTTCCATAAAAGAGGGTTTGAGCTTTCAGGGAAGAGTCTCCAGCAACAGGTTGTAGCAGAGACTTTGGAGGTATTTCTGAAGACCTGTCAGTAACAAGATAAAAGACCACACACATTCTTACCTGCTTTGTTTTCTCTATAGGACCTGTCATATCCTTGGGTGGTAGCCTGCTCTCTACAGCTTTAACTAGAATGGTGTTTTTCAAGAGTAATATTTCAACCACTTCTACCCGCACCTCATTTCAGACAGATGTTTTGTGATCTTAGGGATATTAAGCAAGACATCCTGGGCAGATCTCACTCTCCCTGCCCTATACCTTTGCTAACAAACATCTTTCTCAAGGGGTCAGGATGACTTCAGGAGTCCTAGACTAAGGTCTATGCTGGAAAGTAAGACTCCCACACATCTTGGTCTTGTTACAGCTGGAGTCAACTGAGGTATAGTGGTGACTACCTGAGGCCCTCATTTCTTTCATCTGAAGGTTGTTCACATCAAGAACCATGAACCTATTTTATCTTCCTCTAAGCTTCAAAAGCAGCAGATTAAGATGAATGCTACCATTATGGCTTTGGTGTGAAAAACAGATTGATGAGTTTGGTTGCCATTGATTTGCTCCTGCAGGTCTGGCTAGTAACTAACTGCAAGTCTCCTCTCAGAGGGCAGTCCAGCATGTTGAGCTGATTCAGTGAGCAAGGTTCCTTCTGCAGCTAGCAGCAGGCTGGTAAGCAGCCAAGATATCCATAATGTGACAAAATGTCAGTGAAATCTGGGCTAGATTTCAAAACCTTTGATAAGACATGACATGAAACCAATTTGCTATTCAAAAACATTCCCATAGCCCTTGTTCTTGCTCATATTTCAAGCTAATTCCAAAGCAAGCTAGCAGATACAAAGCTTTGAGAGATAAAATACAAACACACATGTATATGTAAATACATGCCTACATGAATACAAACATAGATGAGAATGAACTTTTTGCATGGCTGGATAAGATTAGAACATCTACATCTGTATAGAGGGCTGACATCTTTCAGAATGATCACAGCCAATGGGAAATGTCCATATAAAGTCAATCTTTATAAATGGACAAGCTTCTTTAATTTATTTTTCTTCCTGCCCTTTATAAACTTTGGAACAGATACCAACAAGTTTAATCTGCCTGTACTGAGTGCTCTTGTCCATACAGGAAATATTACAGTGAGAAGAAACATAAACATATCTCTTTCTAAGAGATTTGAGTATCAGACTCCAATGATGACACACAGGTTTTTGTATAATCTCTCTACACATATCTAGACAGATCTGGATCCATGCAGACAGAAAGTCACAGCTTAGTTCTGCTTTGTTCATGAGTTCATTCTCTCCAGAGAGGGACATTTTGACTTAGAGATGACTGAATGCAGTTCCTGACACCTAACATATGCTCCTGATCTGGAATTCAGGTCAGAGTCACAAATCTGATCTATTAGTAGCTTTGTAATAACACTACATCATATTCCTGAGCTTCCAGCTGCTCCCAAACATTACAGGATGTGTTTGTTTTCATACCTGATCCCTTCTATTTTGCCTGACACTTGGCTCAATCTTGTATCCAGCTCATCCCTGATAAATTATGGAGCCTCTCACAGCTTCTTTCTTGCTTTGCTCTCTGAAATTTATCTTTTGTCTCCATCCATGAAAAAATCCCCTTGACTGTTGCAATTCATTTTAGGGATTGTTATTGCTGATGCCTTCCATCAACAGGACACCTGCACTTGCCACAGGGGCTTGGAGGAGAACAGAAAGAGAAAATACAGTAATATTTCTGCTACTGCTGAAGGGCAGCTGGCTTATTGGTTTGTCTGCACAGAGGGATGCCAGTATCTTTGTCCTTTGGCTTCAAACAGGAAGAACTGTCCAGTGTTCCTGTCACAAATTACATTTGTACAAGAAAAACACAAAAGAGGGAAGACTGGAATAATAAGATCTGATTCCCCAGATCAGGCCTAACACTATGAGAGACCATGTTCTGACTTAGAACCCAAAAGGACAATATACAAAGGCTTGTTCCAGAGCAAGATGTCCATTTCTTTTATGCCACAGAGGACCCGATTTAATCCCAGCCCCAGTGATTAGATCTTGTTCTACTGAAATCCAGTCAGAAAGGCAGTCTCATAGAGGATGATTGGATATGATACTACTTGAGCATTTGTAATAACTACTCGGGGAATTATGATGATGACCACAGAGAACTGTGGATATTTGCTCCCTCATTTTGTAAATAAAATTATTAATGGCCAAGCTGGGGAACTTCATCATTCCACTGCTATTTATTATGTTTCCTGATGCCTTCACACACCGAAATCAGGCATGCTGCGACTTGTGGCTTTCTCATGCTATTGCTGCTTTAGCAAGCAGGAGCACATCTGTAGGGTAAAGAGATTGGTATTAAGAATGCAACATTTGCCCTATTTGCATTTCAGAGAGCTGGCATTGGACTAGCTTTAGTCTGGTCCTGTCAAGTCAGCATCCATCATCAGCTACAGTGAATTGCCTGTGCTCTTAGCATACATCTTCCCATGCTGTTTCACTGAAAGGGAATCCAGGTGCACGTACTCCAAGAGTGCTCTGCCTTTGAATCAAAGAGCAGTAAATAAAGATGATCTGGAGATTTACCTCAAAACCACACTGCTGATCTGTCTGAAAAAAACAAGACTGACACATCTGAGATATGAGCAGACTGCTGACTGAAAGAGAGACTGGTGGAAAAAAAGTACTGCTGAATGCAAAGAGACAGATTTTAGGATAACTTGTCAACTTATCTACTGACTGTTAATAGCTCCTTAGTTTTGCGCAAGCCCTGGAGCACTTCGCTTCGCACTTCTGTCATAGGTTCATATGCTCCCTCATCTGGCAGTAAGGGTTAGGCTGCTCCTTCCCACTGCAAACCTAAGAGGGGACAGTGTGGGGCATGTCTGTGTTGCAAAAGGGGCAGCTAATCTGCACTGGGCACCACTAAAAGCAGAACCTGCAGCTGGATCACCACAGTCCTATATTCCATCCAGGCCTCACTGGGTGCAAGCCTTGCAGTGGAGTCAAAGGCTGCTTTCTTCAGCCAGATACTTATATAAAGGCTTTATGCTACTGGGATGAAGAAGAGCCATGCTACAAGTGGCATCCATCCATTTTGAACTCTCATGGTATAGACAGAGGGATTAAAAGTAAGACCAACTTCTAAGAACAGATGTCTTTTAAAAAGGCAATCTGAAACATATAATGGTTTTGAAAAACAAATGCTATCTGTGGTTAGAGACCAGGAAACTGTAATAACTCTAGAGATAAATGAAAGATCTAAAAGTGTTATTACTTGTATTCATTTTGTGTGATTGCAAGACTCAAGGAGTAATGTTGATCAGGCATATTTGAATAAAACCTGTGTTCAAGACTATCAATGTCTTGCTGCCCAGAACAAGAGACCCTCTGGGACTCTATGACATGCAATTAGTCCTTGTCCTGCTTCCCATTAGACCTCTGGCTACAAACAGGAGAGTGGAATGAAGAACAGAATAAAACATTCTCTTTGGCTGATCTCAGAGAGAGACAAATAATTGCATTTGAATATGGAGTGCTAACTTAGAAGTACTTTGCAAAAGTACCTTAAGTAAACCTTGGCAAAAGAAATTTTTTTAAACAGGGCAGAATCCGAATGAAGCCTCTCAGGTGTGGGGTTGTACTAAAACCTTTAAATTCAGTCTGTTTTCATCAAGTATTTCAGCCAATTCGTGGTTCTGCATCATAACTCTGTACTCCTCACAGATTGCAGTGAAAATGGATGAAATTCAGCAGATCTGGACTCAGTTACAGAGCTTATAGGAGGACTGTATCAGCAATGACACGGATACAAGGCTCTGATGGTTAAAGCCAGAGTGAGGACCAGCATATAGAATAATTCCAGTTCCCAGTGGTGGGAAATGCTTATTATCAGTCAGCAAAACCATAATGGAAGAATACAATACTATGCCAGGTGGAGGTTTGGAGATAATTTTATATGCTTTTTCTTTACCTGAGAAGATTGCTCTGAGGGTGGGTCACTGGATTGTGTTGAATAAGTTAGTAAATTTCAGGGATATTTGAACAGAGCTGTTTTCTTCTTTCACATATGTGGTTTAAAAACCTGCTTATACATGTACAGACAGTGTCTCCCTGAACAGATGTTACTTTTCACAAAATTAGGAGACTACAATGTGTGCTGAATACCAAATAGAGCCCAAAGGAAAGAAAGGAGGCTCTAGTGAGGAAAAGAACATCCTTATCAGACCAGCTCCCAGTTCCAGCCTCTGCTGCTGCATTTCTTTGTGCAAACCTTTACCCACTCACAGTTCTTCATCTGCAGGATGTAGCTTTTCCCACAGACAATGTTTACTTACATTTTAAACTCTTGACGTCAGTGAGTGTCTTACCTACCATGTCTAGGACTGCAATTACTCCTATTCTGATATAAACAACAATATTTTATGTCATTTCTGTATTGCACTTTATCACTTGTAGAGAGAAACACAGTCACTGATTTGTTGCTCTTTTCTTTCCTGTAAGTTCGTGAGATTGTCCCTTAAAAAAAACCACAAGGTCTTCCTGAAGGTAGTAATGAGCTTTTGGAATGGAAGATAGTAGCTTCCAAAAGTAAAAGGAGCTGCAAAGAAAAGTCACCTTTAGAGAAGAGAAATATTTGTCTATTTCCAAGTTTATTTTGTCATCTGCCTAGGAAAAAAATATATTGAAGGTCTTTCTGTGTACTTTTTAGAAGAATGTTGTAAGTTATACATTAAACAGAATGATTGTAAAAGCCTAATACCAAGAACAAGCTACAGTTTCTATTTTCCTCTCCACAGGAAGCAAAGTTTGCTGGGTATGGGAGCAGAATGCTTGCTAGAGGGAGGCTGGGAAAGGTAAGAGTATTCTTTGTTCTTACTCAAAGCACAGGTAAGTGGCTGCAGAAAACAGGATTTGATGTCTGGCAGTTGCATGGCACACTCTCAGCTCACTCGTAAAAGAACCTTCTGTTCTTCTAAAATGGGAAGGGACCACTCTAAACACAACATAACTATAAATAGATACTTGTCTGCTTTATTATGCAGAACTCTTTTTCCTAGTTATGTTGGTCTAATTAAATGGTTTGTGTTAGATCAGGCTGGACATTCTGATTTAGGTGAAGACTGGATTTTGTCAGCATTGCTTAAAGAATTCATGCAGCAATATAAAGTAGAAGGGGCAGGCCTTGATTTTAGACATAAAAGTGTCCTCCTGGGAAGTACTGCTGCTTTAATTACAGAGGTTCAAAGTCTCTCCCTTTCCCTATTAAAACTATCCCATGTTAATAAGCCAGGCTTGAAGAGACACTGATTGGTCTACTGCATAATGTTCACCTTCACTTGAATGGATGCCAGCTTAGCTGACAAGTACTGTAACGTCAATCAACATTAACTATTTTACTTCTTAACAAAGCACACAAGGAAATCAAAGAACCAAAGGACACTGACCTGCAGAAACCCTTCCCAGAATACAGATCTTTAAGAACACGGAGCATTGCTGCTGTTATGCATAAGATTAACATATTGAAGTCTACCATACAGCAAAACTGCAAGAAAGTCATGAGGAGGACAACAAATGGAGTCTTTTTTTTGGATGAGGTTAGAAGTGGGCTCTGCTTCCAAATGCTGAAGAAATAATACTCATGTTAACATAGTTCTCTTGTTTCCAGAGAGACAGCCCTCTTAGGGTCTGAAAACAGGGCACCTTCCAGTGTCCCCCAACTCCCCATAGGTATAACATTGACCTGATGGGTGGGCAAGGGTGCTTTGGTGGATTTTAACAATCTGCAATGGCTTTCTTCAGGGACCTCTAGAGATTATGATGCTGAGAGCAGTTTATCTCCAAGTATAACAGGGAGGTGTAATACAGGAAACAAGGATAGGTAACTTGCTGAACTCATTGCCTTAACGGAATAGAATAGAATCAACCAGGTTGGAAGAGACCTCCAAGATCATCCAGACCAACCTAGCACCCAGCCCTATCCAGTCAACTAGACCATGGCACTAAGTGCCTCATCCAGTCTTTTCTTGAACACCTCCAGGAACGGTGACTCCACCACCTCCCTGGGCAGCCCATTCCAGTGGCAAATCACTCTCTGTGAAGAACTTCCTCCTAACATCCAGCCTATACCTCCCCCGGCACAACTGGAGGCTGTGTCCCTTAGACTGTTGATGAAAAAAAAGGGAGGTTTAATATGACAGAAGTAGGTAATATTGACTGCTCTGGATGAAATCTGTTCTGTGGTTTTGGAGTAATTCTGTGAGAAGCCTTCTCTGAGGGTTTCAGGGAATAATTACTGTCAGTTTTCTGAGCACTTCATGGTGTAAAAAGCAAAGCTGGAAACCACCTCTACAACAGAGTGCATACACAAAACACAAACCACCAGCTAGGTCTGTGTAGAGCTGGTTTTCAGTTCAGCTTTTCAGAGTCATCGCAACACCCACCGGTTCTCCAGTGTAGAAAGGGTACCTAGCTCACATAAATCCTCACAAAACTGAATGAATTCAGCCCATTGTGCTGCAAAAATTCCCCCCCCCCACAACTGTCAGAGAAGTACACACAGTCAAACACAAGCCAAACTCACTACCCAAAGTGTAGGTCTTAATTGTGCAAAAATTTTCTTACAGGAGTGAGTCTTATGGCCCTTAACAAACCTTCTTGAAGCAAGGGAACAGCTCTCCGCAGAGGCTGTTTGACATCACATAAACACTGATTCACTGACCATACATTTCTTCCAACAGTGCTGCTTTTTAAAGCTTATATTTCTTGCTAGGAAGGCAAATCCTTACAAGAGAAAAGAGGAAGGGCAAACTAGAGATAGACGAAGTTCAGTAAGAAAGATTTAAGTGTACAAAAGCAACTGAATTCAGACAGACAATTAAGCAGTCTCACAGTATATCATGTCTAGCTGCTCCCATGAAGGCTGGGCTGGTGATTGTTCTTAAAGTTAACTTAGAGTTCAGCTACAATGAGGCATGCCAGACCAGTTAAAAAAAAAAATAAATTGCAGTTTTTCACCATATCTTACCATGATCTATAAAAATCTAGAACCTTGGGATGGAAAAAGCCTATTAAGTCAGTATATTGTGTCCTTGCATATGACAGTTTCTAATCCTTGCTGTATTTTCTTGGCCCCTGTAGAAGCCTGCTTACAGCTACTCATTTGCAGCACGAGGCTGCCACAGCTCAGGGCTGGAGACGGTAAGCGGGGCACAGAAAGGCTGGGAAGAGAAGCTTTATTTTGCACCCCACTGGCAACCACAACCAAACCAAACTCAAATAGATGGGCTGCTTTGGTGTTAGCTGCTTTTAACATTTCTTTTAAAACAGACAGGACAAGGTTTTATTATGTCTTCAAAGCAAACTGAAAGGAGCAGAATTTCTGCCAGATAACATAACCAGCTTTTCATGCAAGCAACCCCAGCTATAGTACAGCAAAGCCCTCCCTCTGGTCTGATCCCAAAAGACATTTTCTCTGACAGTATTCAGAATCAAATGTGCATTTAACTCTTTTTTCCATTTCACACTCCATTTCTAGTGATTAATGCTTGTGCTCTAGATGGATGAAAGCTGAAACAGATGTTATCCACTCAGTGTCATTCTGATAACCCTGAGCTAAAGGCTGAAATCCTTAGCAGATTAGTGGCTGAAATAAAAAATGGATGAACAAAGTGGGGAGTATGAGTGAACAAACTCTTGTAGGTTTGATTTCTGTGGATAACAATGCACAGAGGCTATGTAATCTCTGTGCTAATCTGCCAGAGGAAAGATTAAATAGCAAAATTCCAGCACTGAGACCTGCAACTCTCCTTTGCTGGACTGCTTCAATGTGACATCTTTTTAGCAGAATGTCACTGTATGAGCTCTTATTTTCTTTTTATGGAAATAATACCTTTTTTTTAATTTATAGTCCTGTGAGTTTATGCAGCCACTGTTACGAGTTAAGCAGTGCAGAAAAAGTAAGGACAGGGATTTGGGTTTTCACTTAAATGACCTTTTGAGTGGCCTTTACCAATAAAAACACTTTTTAGAGAATGTAGGGGTATATTCCTTCCTTCAAACCTTGCAAGTGCTTTGGAGAAATAAACCTGGCATAACTTAGCCCCTCCTTTGCTCTTCACCTCAGAGAGATAGCAACAGATCCCAAAGCTGTGGTATATAGCTGAGGGCATGCTATTGGAAATTGAGGGAGAAAGGGATCTGCAGCATCAGTATCCTGAAGAACAGAAGACTGGCAGGCAAGTACCAGCTGCATAGCTCCAAATGTCAACTAAACCACTTGTGTGGCTTTTTTTTTTTTCATTTGGGGTTTTGTTTGTTTGTTTTTGAAAACTTTCCAATGACTTGCTTTAAAGCACAGGAATGCCAACATTGATGCAATAATCTAGTCTATTATCCTGCCTCAGCAGCAGATGTTTCTGGTGGAAGGAAATAACCTGCAGTAGGCTGGTGCAGGATAATGTGACCCCTTCACATCGTATCACAGCCTGGTCTTCAGCAGTTAAGAGACTTACATAAAGCAGAGTATTTAATATCCTTTTAAGAGGGTTTTCTGGCTTCATTAATTATTAATTTATTTCCAATACCCATTATGGAGACTGATCTCTGCTTTATGTATCAGATCAAGGCACATAAGACACTTAAAACTGAAGAAAAGATTATTAAAGGAGTAACTCAAACTACCTTTCCCAAATGGAGAGAAGGACACACAGTTTGCCTTGTATAAATTGTTGATGTTGGCCGAATTCACATTGCAAGCTCCTTGAGCCTTCTTCCATTACTGCCCATTCTGTGCTAGTTCTGTGCCTGTTGATAACGCATAATAAACCATGGCAAAGCAAGCAAACAGCTCTTCCTCTCAGGGTTAAGAACAGGCTGAAAGACTTAGCCTTGGCAAAAAAAGGCTTTGCAAAGAAGCATGATGATTATGCTTTAGACTTTAGTATTAACACAACAGGTATGAGGTAAAGAGCAAGGAGGTAAACACTAATCCTTTAAAGATGTGTTATGAAAAAAGCACTTCTCAACTCATAAACCTCTTCCCAAGGATCATTTAGTTCTATTACAGACCACGAGATGACTTAGCTGAGGAATAACATGGCATTGCAAATTTCAGGGTGCTCATTTTCTGATCTTCAGTCCCCAGGTAGCTGCAGAGACCTCTGATTCCAAATTGCTTTTAACATTCTCCAGGCTCCACTTCAGGAAGCTGCAGTTAAACTATTACTAAATCCACACCTTTCCTGGCTCTTCAGTGACACCTTCTGGGATGAAAATAGACCAAACTAATCTTAGAGGGTTTTTTTGCAGCTGTTTTCACCTCCCTGTAGGAGTCAAGTGAGATATCTGGAAGCTAGCTCCCAAGGAATAGTGAGCACACAAGAAGTGCTGCCCAAGTACACTGCCACTACCTGTACATAGCACCCTCACGGGTGTGACCTCTCTGGAGATACGGCAGGAGACGAGTCCCAGACGGCCACAAATCTGTAAGCTTTCACTGCTCCCAACACATATTTTGGTTTATTGAAATTGCTCTCTAGATGGAAAAGAGTCACACTTGAACAGCTAGATCCTCCCTGTAAGAGCAGTAAAAACGAAGGTGGAAATTTATATTAAAACATTTTATTCTTGGTGAAAGCAATCTAATCTTTGCTTGAGTGCAAGCTTGAGATGCAGCTGTGGGGTGATGCCAGGGCACAGCGCTGGCATTTCACTGGGGCAGCAGCACCGTTGAAGGGCTGGACTGCAATTCCTGCTCTCATGAAACCCCAGTTATAGACCAGAGGCACACATAGAGACTTCCCCAGCCACAGGGGGAAAGACACCTCTTTATTCACTCTCAGGGGAACACGCTGGGAAGATGATCAGGCTGTGCTAGCACATTTATCAAAGAGGGCTCAGGCAAGCACAGCCACAGATGGTGCAAATTTACTGCCACTCAGACATGGAGAAACATCTGGTTTTCCTATGTAGACACTGTCTCATACAAATTTACCTTTGATTACAATGTACTCCATCATGACTTATCTGGGACTTTTTAGCATTTTCACTCTGCCTGTCTCTGGCTTGTTTATTAATTTATCTATGTCAAAACAGACACATTCGGATGCCCTATGTGGGGCCTTGAGCAGCCTGGTCCAGTAGGAGGGGCAACAGTTCTTCATGTCTTGTGCAGCTATTGCTTTGCAAACAGATCACACAGTGGGTAAAGTCTGACACTCAGCACGCTTTTGTCTGGCCTGAACAAAAGGTGAGCCAGGAGCAAGGCATTTTCTCACCTCAGGGCAGCTAGCAGTGCTGCAATACTGACTTAGATAGTGTGCTCCATGCCCAAAGGCAGAGGGTCAGCACAAGCAATTACATTCCTGTGATGGCACTGGCATGTCAATAAGTTATTCTGCTCTGCATAACCCTTTCTGTGTGCTGGCCTAGTGCTGACTGCTTTCACCCACACACAGTGGGCAGTGTTAGGGTTTCCCTGTGAAGGAGGGTGTATCTAGCAGGACACACTGGAGCCTGGAGAATGTACTAGTTGTAAATGGGGAGTGCTGCACAGACAAGAGCTGCTAACAAGGTTAGTGGTATGCAACATAACCAATGTGATTTGTAATCAAATCAGAAAGCTGGCACTCACATCACCTCTGGACTGGTGCACTTATGATCCATGTCCTTCTGTTGGAGGGATGCTAATGTAATCCATGAATCAGGCTTAGAAAGAAGAGGAACAAAGAATACTGCATTTTTGATTCCCTTCTTTTCTGCAGCAGCTAAAGGCTGAGCTCTTTGCCTAGGCATTAAGAGCTGCTAAGTGCACTGTCAAGGTTGAGAGGATTTCCTGTGTGTCCGTGGCTCCAGAGCAGAGTACAGATGCCTATGTGCCTCCTTCCTAGTCACCTGAAGATCCAAGTGTCTAGTCCCAGAGTGTACAGTTGTATGTGTCTGTTCATCATTAGATATGCAAATCGCCTCCATTTCCATCAATTGGTGCTAGGGTCCTAAGCAGGTGAGTTCCTGCTAAATAGATGGGGCCAGGTTTGGGAGTTGTCCTGTTGTAGCTCTTTGTTTGGACACTGAAGAGGTCATCGATCCTTAAAAATTCCCTGATTCCCTTCCAAACTGGGGTATTATCTCCTTCCTATAAATCTCCAAATACATATTTTAGGCACAAACTTGCTTTTTTGCTTCTTAGACAAGATTATATACTGGAAGCTATAAAGAGCTTGCCCTGAAATTTGGCTTCTTTCAGTCTATCAGTGCTTTTCTGCATATCTGAACAGAGTTTGCTCTCACTTTTTCATGTTAAAAGACAAACACCACATAAATAGTAAACCTCTGTGATAAGATTGCCCTGCAAGAATATTGTCTGTTTTTAATACAGGATATTCTAATTCTTCACCTGTGATACTGAGGCAGCCTGACCCACACTGATGCCCCAACATGCTGAGTTTCTATTCAGACACAGAATGAAAGCAGCTCGTGAGAGCAGGAGTCTTCCAAGGAAAAACTTCAAGATTCACACCTGACCTCTTAAAAAATTACTCTCAGATGTCCTCAAGGACTCTGCACATTTTCTTTTTAGAGCTCTTTTACTAGCAACCTTTGCCACAGGCTGCATCCTACTTCACCCCACCTCCACCAGGAGATGCAGAGCTATGGATTAGTTCTTTGGAGAGAGGGGTGGGGGAGCATGTTCCCAGCCCGCCAGAGTTCAACCTCAAAGCCTCTTGCACTGTGATACTTCCACCCTTAAAACCAGACTATGCCTTCTTTTTGCAAACGACTTTGAAGAGATTCCCTTTCTGGTGTCCATCTACCCATTCAGGAGGCAAACATAGTTCTCTCCAGTTCACAGGCGGCCAGGGCTGCAATGTGTCTCTGCCCACATTGCAGGGACAATGCCTTGGGGAGACAAAAAGAGTGACGAGACAGAGCTGATTGAGCTGCCTGGGCTTACAGTGAACTGTGTGCTACTGGTGCACATCATTTAGCTATCAACACATGCTTGGCATGCTCATATTTTAGGCACTCTCTGCACAGCTATGAAAGGTAGCTCAGGGGTATGGCAGCAAAGCACCCTTTGGGTGGAATTACAGCTGCACCGAGTATAGCACATCCAGCAGTGTGCCAGGGGTCTCCTACTAATCTATACCTTTTGGGTTAATATTTGCCATTGCCTATCACTGATTAACAGGGAAGGTAGTGTGTTTTTAATGAACTCCCAGACAAGGGATGGATAAATTGTCCTGATCACAGCAATGCAGTGACTTCTTGGCAAAAGTTATCTTTGTTTCCTCCACAACTGTAGATTGTGATGGACTGTAAGCTGGCCTGGCATGGGGAAAGGCTTCCCATATCTTACTAGCCTGGTGTAGGCACAAATGCTCAGCAAAACACCACACCTGGAAATTAACACAAAACCTGTTTCCTAGGCTTTGTTGTAGGTGCTCTACTGCAACTGCCAGCAAGAGGGCCTCTTCCCACTGACAGCAACAGTGACTGCAGTGCAGCAATCCTAGAAACTGGATGTTAGGGAGAAACATTCTGGAAGTACCACCCTAATTTTACATCACTTAGCCACCACTAAGTGGATCTCCTAGTCTGCCCACACTGGGTCAGGCCCAGTGCTTTGGAAAACATCACAGGAGTGGAAAACAGGTAAAGTGCTCCAGTACTGACATGCAGTGCTGTGAAAACCCAAATTATTTGACCTTCCCTCAATACTCCCCATCTTGTGGTGGGACACTGGAACAGATTGTCCAGGGAGGTTGTGGATGCCCACTTCCTGGAGGTGTTCAGGGTCAGGCTGGATAAGATCTTGAGCACCCTGGTCTAGTGGAAGGTTTACCTGCTCATGGCAGGGAGGGGCTGGAGCTAGATGATCTTTAACGTGCATTCCAGTACAAACCGTTCTATGAATCTATGGAGCAGAGGAGGTGGCTGTACTCCTGCAGAGGTTAGCAGAGAGTTCACCAAACTCAGGGAGACTTGGTATATCCTTCAGGGACTCTGTGACAGGTTTAAGTGCCCTGTCATAACCAAAGGTTTAAAGCTTACCAGTCTCTGCAGACCAGTCTTTCCAAAAGACAGAACAAAGGAAAAGAAGAGGTAAATTGAAGTTCTAGCAGCAAAACTGCTTTAGCAGCTACTGTAAATCTAGTGAGACTGCTAAGGAAAGATGGAAAGCATATGGATGAGGTTATTGCCATAAATCTGAGGACATCAGAATAGCTGCATAAAACACCATTGTCAAGTCTATGAAAATCCAAAAGAGAGAGTCTTTTAGTAGAGTGACATGAGAAAAGGAGGAGATAGGACATGGTATCTTGAAAGGAAAATATACATGCCTTATTTCAGATGTATATTTGGGCTTGATTTCCCCCTTGCATAAATCAGTCATCCTCAACAGCATATTTAACTACGTAATTAATGTTAAGTACAGGCTTGATCCTGATTGAAATCAATGTGTATTTAATCACACCTCTGCATTTGTGCCTAAATCAGAAGTCTAGTAAGGCTCTTAAAACAGAGGTGTAAGAGTTCACAATCAAATACTCCAGGCTGGAAGATAAATTGCTTCTGCCAAGGAGCTGTTAGAACATGTGGTGTTATCTTTTACCAAGAAGTTACACTATGTTATGTAAAGACAAAGAGAATTTGTCTTTTCAGCCATTTCCTATTCTGGTGCCCATCAGCTGACAATGACTCTGCAAGAGTCAGTAGCCAAATCACACCCCAAATTCTTGGGACAAAAGCTAAAACACAGCAAATTTTGTGCATAACATGAAAAGATACTTAGAGAATGGCATGAACTGATTCCACAGATAAATACAGCAGCTGGTAATTGCTAAGAGTTATTCAGGCTGACCACATATTCTTAGACTCTCATTACTGTACAACACCAAAGCGGATGTAGCATGTCTAAATCATAAATACCACAATTCAGCAGAAGTGGTCAACATGTGTTTCACTCTCATTGAAGTGGAGCTGAGACCAGACAACATCCTGTTCAGAGGCAGGCTATGCCTTAACACAGCCAATTTCAGTGAAGAAACACACTCCAGCTTCTGAACACAAAAGTACTGGAGCAACAGCTAAGAAATCCACATTAAACAGAACTATTAAAGAATACAAAAGGATCATTTCATTGGTTTTATCTGCTACAAAACAAAACACAGCACACTAATTTGTACCAGCCCAATAGATAATCATTCAGTGTTTAGATTGCCCTGTAAGTCAATAACACAAAGATTCATGACTTGTTTCAGAGATAGTTTCTAAAGGAACGCTTACAGAGCGAGCATAGCAGAAAGTGTCTTGGCAACCCAGTCTTTCTTGTCTTCTCCTTGTTTTCCCTTTATCATTCTTCACTAAAGAGAGTCAACTTCTGATTTTCCAAAGCAGAAAATACTCTGAATTTCCTACAGAAAAAAACCCAAAACCAAAACACAAAGCCACACAACAACCCTTCCTATTTTCCGAATCTGCCCCTTTTTCAAAAACCTGGATAAATCTCCTTTCCCTTGACCTCATTCAGTAAGAAGGGAAGGCTGATACAAGCACCTTATGCCTATATCATTTTAAAATTGATTCCGGCTTCACACATCTGGCTGATTCCTCAAGCTGGCCACAGTATCTTCAAACTCTCTTCCATGTAGTCCCACATCTCCCTGTCTTCCCAGCCTGTGTTCTGGGAAAGAGCTCGTTTTTGTCTTCTGTTTGTACTAGACTGAGCACATGGAGCTGTTTGGTGTTAGCTAGCCCAGCACGAAAGCCCAGACAAGACCTCCCACAGCAGCGAGCTGCTGTTCCCCACTGCTACATGAACTTGTGGCAGGCATCCATGGGAGGGCCTAGAACCAAAGTGTGTGGGGGAAACAGCCGTGTAAGAGGGTGACACTGGTGAGTGAGGAGCACTCATGGCCCTCAGTGAATGCAACTCCCTCAGTTAATAGGAGCCACTACTAATGTATTAGGTGTTAAACCACTCCAAAATACCCATGACATGGGAAAAAAAAATTCCCTTGTTTTTTGTCATACCCTTCATCCTAGAAATGAAAAATCATGACAGCTATGACATTGCACTGGGACTTCTAGAGTGCAGATGGAAAGGCTGCCTCTTCCCAGTAGCTGTAAACTTTCATGGAGCAAAAACTCTGGAGTAATGTCTCAGCACATACACATCAGTCTTGGACAGGCTTGTACTGCCCTGCAGCATAAAGTCTGCTTCAGCGCTACTTCATCTCCAGTTAGACTAAATCTATCTCAGGAGCACTAATGCTTTGCACTCATTTATTCTACCTCACTTTTTTTACGTAGGACAAGGGCCTATGGCTCAGGCTATATTAAAGTGCAGGTTCCAATAAATTTGGCACATGTGCAAACACTCAGGCACCTCATTTATCCACTTATGAAAAATGAGTTGGGACTTCTAGATCAGCACAGGCACATGTGGAGCTGTTGAAGCTGAAAGGTTTCAATAAATGTTAAGGAAAACTGCCTGCAGGCTGCTGGCCTGCCTCCCCATCCCAGGAAAGGAAAAAAACCACTGTGCTTATCCTTTTCTGGATCCTGTATAACCTAGTACAAAGCTCTGAAGAGAAACAAAAAACCCAAAACAAACAGGAGACAAGCCATCAGAAACACTCCAGAAATGCCTCACACAAGGTGTGGGCAAAGGTTTGCTCTCTGAAGCCTGCAGTGCACCAGAGGACATCTTTACTAGGAAGCTACCCTGGGGACTATCACTCATCATTAGGTCAGTGCTCACTCAGCAAAGTGAAAGAGAAAACCCATTGCTTGGTTGCCAGCTGATGGCTGGGAAGAATATGCAGCCAGCATGGGGACTGCTCAGATACTGGAAAGAAAAGAGAACAATGCTTTCTGCTTAAGATGCTGCCTTCTTCCTGTAAGCTGTGTGCCTTTCGTAGTCTAGGGCAGCAGGCTTGCCATAGTCACCATCACAGCTTACTGCAAGTCAGCTTCTCACTTCATAATGATTTTGGCTTCTCATGTTTAGAGAGTGACATGTGACTGTCACAAAATGTTTAGGGGCGAGATTAATAAAAGCCCAAACAGTGAACAAATGGGAAAGGTGTCACTTTTGCACATATATGCCTCTGGCTTTTCTTCTAGGCACATCTTCCAGAAATGTCCTACACAGTGAAATGCAGCCCTGCACAGGGAACCTACACCTGGAAGTCTGGGCCCTATTGGGAAGGCTTAAAGGTAGGGTTGTGGAGATTTGCAAGCTTTGTGCCAGCCTTAGGACTGTGATAAATGTTTCTCCAGAACACAGAGCCGTCTGATTTTCCTTATGGCACTTTTCTCCCTGAAAGAGCTTTTTAGAGAGAGAACATTATTCCAACCCCAAAGAGACTGACTAGTAAAAATAGCAGCTAGTGTAACTAAACCTTGGAATTACTAAGGAAAGATAAATGAGACCCCAGTGCTACCAACAGCACAATTAGATGGTTGCCACATGAGACTATTAACAACAGATGCATTTCAAGAATAGATCCTTATGCTTTCAAGAGATGTCCTTTCAATCACCAAGTCTTTTAAGAAGCTTCCAGATGAATGAGTGCAAAGCAATTAATGGAGAGCATAATGTAGTCACTTAACATTCCTGATATTGATTCCATTTCATTAGCTGGTAAGCACTTTATACTCCCACAGAGAGGTTTTCCTCCTTCTTCAGCAATCTGATTATGAGAATAAAAATTACTTTAAATAATCTTTCTCTTGGAGCCTACCTCTAGATATATTTCCAGAACTATACCTTCATGTAATTTTTTCTTCAGTTAGGACTATGTAGAAATTTTAGTACTGAAAAGGGTATGTGAATGTTTTTTTTCTGCAGGCTTGAAGCATTTAATTTGCCTGTTAGAAACATCATCCATTAAACCTGCACTGCAGTTCTCCTGTGCCTCAAAAAGAGTGGCAGTTGTGTCAGGACAACATTTACTTTGCCCAAACTGACACTGGGTGTGTGCACAGTGTGTGTCTTTGAGGGTTGGTTTCCTGTTCATAGAAGTCTTTCCAGGGCAAAGCTTGAGGCTTTCTGATTTGTGTTGACCATTTCACAAGAGCTTATGGGACTACTGAGGCAAGGAGATGCATTGTAGCCAAAAGATGGTAAATTGGTTTTGCAGTATGGCATACACCAGCAATAGAGCTTTCCTGCCAACCCAGCTGCAAAACAGGAGGCACTAGCATCATTAGATTAGACATCAGGAAAAAAAAAACTTCCCCATGAAGATGCTAAGGCACTGGAACAAATAGCACAGAGAAGCTTTGGAGGCTGCAAGCCTGGAAGTGTTCAAAGTCAGGTTGGATGGGGCCTTGAGCAGCCTGGTCCAGTAGGAGGTGTCCCTGCCTTTGGTTGGAACTAGATGATCTTTAAGGTGCCTTCCAAAACAAACCAGTCTGATTCAGCAGAGCTATATGGCTTCTCCAGTAGCTGTGGTACTCTGTGCATAACGAGCTTGCTATCCAACAGCTGTATTATGCAGATAGTCTTAGCCTTCAACAGATCCATAGTGGGACTCTCAGGCAGAGGAGATGAATAAAAGAAGAAAGGACTGACAAAGAACATGTCCCCGACCAGAGGAAATTACTCAGGTCTCCAAGTAGCTTAATAAAGTTTGATAAGAAAGGATATACTGTTCAGGAAGATTTGGAGTATATTGAGATTTTTTTTTTCTCTTCCCTGAGTTATTTGCAAAATCAACACAAATCTGAAAAAATGTTTTGCTGGTTTTCAATCTGCATTTTTTGCTGCACAAGATTCACCACTTCTAGCTCTGACTAGAATGGAAAAGACGGAACAAGTGCAGGAAATTGCTTCTTTCTGCTGCTCTCCACAGCAAGTGGCTTAAACACACAGAAATTAGCACATTGTTCAAAAATGGAAATCATCCAAGAAGTGAGGGAAATACAACATGCCTTAAAAGACTAAATCTGCTCCAATATTTTCAGATTAGCGTGCAAGACTAAAGGTGCATGACTCCCACCAGCACTGGAGAGAATCACAGAATCAGTCAGGGTTGGAAGAGACCACAAGGATCATCCAGTTCCAAACACCCTGCCATGGGCAGGGACACCCTACCCTAGATCAAGCTGGACAGAGCCCCATCCAGTCTGGCCTTAAACACCTCCAGGAACAGGGCCTCAACCACCTCCCTGGGCAATCCATTCCAGGCTCTCACCACTCTAATGGTGAAGAACTTCCTCCTCATGTCCAGCCTGAACCTACCCATCACCAGCTTCATTCCATTCCCCCTAGTCCTGTCACTCCCTGATATCCTGAAAAGTCCTTCCCCAGCTGTTTTTGTAGTCACAATACTGCAGTACAGGTCTTTGAGATGAACATGTTTGAGATGTGATTTCACTAAGCTTTAAGATAGAACTGCCTTGCAAGAGCTTGCAGCCTTCTAGCAGCAGAGATGAGAAAGAAAACAATGAGGGGAAAAACACCTGAGTAATGAAAGCAATGTGTAAGAAAAAGGTAAACAGGAGTAACAGTATTATTTGCATTTATTGCCTAGGCAATTTGCCAGAGTCAAGATGACAAGGTGCAGGCTTCTGAAGAATGGATAGTCTGAGTTCTTTTACGTTAAATTCACTGCTATATGAACTGCAGCTACATATACGCACATTTTGATGGAGGTAGACTGATTGAGCTGAACCCTTTTTATAAGCACTTAAGCATATATGGTGGAGAATAAACATTTGGAGTGAACTACAGGCAGCTACAGGCATCTAGTCAATGGTGTAATCACTCCAGTCAGTGCACAGTGACCCAGATCTTTGCAGCAGAATTAATCCTGTTTTACAAAGAGCCTCACTGCTACACACAATGATTTGCCCTCTGGAAAATTCTCGCTCCCCACCGAGTGTTGGAGATTCCTGCTAACCAGGAGACTAAGTAATAGATATAAAAAAGTCTCTTAGCTAGTCTGACAAGGCAAAATAATGTCCGTAGAGTTAACATTTGCCTGGAATGCTTTTTTGACATGGGATTCTGGATGTGTTCATTGCAATGAAGATCTTCTGATGGTTGACTTCAATGGAAGAAGATTCACATTAATGCCCAATTTTTAAAGAGCGTTAAGTTCATTTTATTCAAATGTAAAATCAATGATTTTTAAGAGAGTGCTGTCAGAAAAAGAGCTGGGCTTCCTCCAGTGCTTTAAATTGATCTGCAACAAACCACACTAAAAGATACCATTATATCCTGGATCTTAAGGCTTTTACACAGAGGTTCATCAGATTCCACATCTCCACAAGAAAACCCCTGAAGGGGGTTAAGGCAGCAGCTCCTCAAAACAGGAGCAGTCAGAAGCTAGTTTGCCTTTTTTTTTTTGAAAGCAAGACACTATACAGTGCTGCCTGGCATCCTGCTGCACAGTCCAACAGCCAGCTGAGAAGGAGCTAGGTGTATGGCCTGACTTCATATTTCATTGGAAAATTGTCTTTCTCATGACAAAGACTTCTTTCAGCATCCTAAACACATTCACAGAAAGGAGATAAAGCTGACTTTTTCTGTAAGACACTGTAAATAAACTGAAGTAATGCATTCTTACCCCAGTGCTGGCTCACAGATATGGCAAAATTCAATCTCTAAACCAGTAACCTGAGATAAGACAAGGACTGCACAGGGGATTATGGTAGAGTTTTCCCCTTCTTTCCTGTCCTACCTGCTCTAGGACCTTCTCCCACAGCCAGTTTTTCAGTCTTGACCAAGGGAAGACCTTGAGAAAAAACAGCCATAAAGTCTCGTTGGCAGGCTCCTCTCTTTTGTGAGTAGTCTCAGACTAAGTATTGCTATGAACCGAGATCAACTATCCTTATGTTCCCTCCAGAGAGCCTGCACAGAGCCATGGAGCACAAGCTGTCATGCTGGGGCTCAGCTTGTAGTCTACCAAAATGAAGTTTGTAAACTATGACACTGCCAAATGTATTGTAATAAAAATATTTCCAGTGTGAGGCCAGAGAAGAGGGTTGTAAGTTTTAAAGCCAAGGCTAAGAGTACACCGTTCATCAAAGCGAAGAGATGAGCTAAAAATCAAGCTGCAAAAATATCAATGCCTCTGAGCATGTCCAGAAACGACTGAAGAGTGCATTGTCTTCTGTTTCATGGAAGAGAAGGATTCTGCTGCCCAAATTAAAAACAATTAAACTCCACTTCTCTCAATTACCTTCACTATGTTGCTGGCTTTAACTATGTCTGGCATAAATCCTGAAGTCATTGGAAATCGTTTCAGTATGATAATTCTTGTTTACAGCACTTGACAATTCAGTTCAGTGAGTTTATAAAAGCTTCTGCAAAAAGCTTACTGTAGACCTGGATTTGCATATTTGGACCTTTCCTGGGACCAGTATCAGAACACAACAGAGTGGTGCATTCCCTCTGTGGATGCACTAAGAAACCATAAGGCAAAAAAAATTACTGCGTGAGAGCTGATATTTGACATTCTTGGGCCAGGAACCAATCTGGCAAGCAAAGCAGCTGCAATGCCCAGGCAGAGAAGGTTTAAACCATACCTTAGCAGTTACAAGGCTTTTGCAATCCTATCCTGCAGAAACCTATTCCTTCTCAACTTCTGGCAGAGCACATGCTCCTCTTGTTAATAAAGCACAGCATCACCAAGGAATTCACAACCACTGGAAAACAGTCTAACATAAAGGAGGAACTTAACTTGCAGAGCTCCTGATAAAGGTGGTTTACTTTGGGGTACAACTGCCCCCCCTTCCATGTGGCTGTCACTAAAAAGACAACACACTGAACCACTAATGAGGTGTTTAAGTGCCTTATCCACACCTACTATAGAGCCAAGGCTGTGCAGATGTGTGCTCCTGACTTGCAGTATCTTGTCTGGTCCTGAAGTCAGATACCTTTGCCTTGGCATGTGTGCGGGCACCACAGGCAGCCTTACATCCGGTGTCTGTCCCTTCACAATCCCACATCTGCTAAGGCATTTCAGAAAGCAACAGTTGGGCACATCATCAGGCTAGAAAACCCAGATCCAGCTCTCCTCCAAGCAGCTCTGACAATTTACCTTCTTGAAATCATTAGTATCTTACACATAGATATGTCCTAGCAAAATACAGTCTATCAGCTTTACAAATAACTGGTTCTTCAAACTGCCAGAGCTGGGAGCAATGACCAGGGGTATGGAAAAGGAGCAACAGACCTAAAGGGCCTGAAACATGATGAAATCTTTCCCAGGAAAGCTCCTTCAGTCTGGTCAGCGGATTTCAGCTCCATATCCAAAGTCTCCTAATTTACATAAGTCCTGATCTTACTAAAATTCATGATTGGTCATGTACCACTCTACTAATATTAAGGAGACAATTTTTTTCACATTCAGTGCTCTCCTCTGCAGCAATTCTAGAGTCAGACTTCACTTCAGCTTTCCAATACTTGATTCTGCAAGGAGATTATGAAACACTTGGAAAAATGTTAGTTGTTTCATGCCAGAATAAATGAAGGTCACATTAACTAGCTATGAAGAACTAATTTGTTATTAAATGTGCTTGTGTATCAGAAGAAGGATCCTGACAAAGAGTAGATGTTTCAAGAGACAATTAGTAATGTACTTCTCCTATTCATTATCACTCTATAAATTATGCATAGAGCCATTTTTAATGAGGCCAGAAAGATCACTGTGATCATAATCTGGCTTCTTGTTTGGAACAAGGCAGAAGATGTCACTGAGTTCACTCATACATATGTATTTCATATTAAAAACCCTGTGCATCACCAGGATTTATCAGTTGTAAGTGGTGAAGAGTCTACCACAAGCCCTGGTTAGTTGTTCCAGTGATTGATTATTTTTTTCACGTGAAGATTATGTTTATCTGCTTATCCTCCTCTCTAGTGCTGGCTGCCAGACAGCACAGCCTCTGACATGCTGCTGTCCCTGATAAGAGGCCACTGCTACAGGATAACAGTGCTGGGTAGAGACAGCCTGGGTAAATCAAATACAGCCAGCAGCACTGGCTGAGCTAAGGCAGTTATGCTACTTCTGGTACACAGGAAAACACACAGGGTAGGATTTTTGATATCCTCCCATGGTGTCCTCTCATGCTGCTGATGCCAATCAGGTGGTACAGGAAAGCTGCTCCTCCTGGCATATCAGCAGGAGGCAAAACTGACAGCTCAAAAGCCACCCATCACCATTCTTCTCAAAGTGCAGTTTGGTGAGAAGACTTCAAAAATCAATTACTTGCCTTCCCTGCCTCTTTGAGTAGACTCCCTCCTCCTGCCTCTCTCACATTTGTAGCACAGAGATGTGGCTACTCAAAAACACCAAGTTTGCTTCTTGCACCCACCCCCAGCCAAACCAGACGGTCCTGGCCACTGCTGTAGTTTAACCCCAGCTGGCAACTCAGCCCCACACAGCTGCTCACTCACCCTCTACAGTGGGATGAGGGAGAGAATGGGAAGGGTAAAAGCGAGAAAAACCACTAACTGAAACAAAAGCCCAGAAAAGGGCTTGACTCTCTATAAGGGCTGCTCAGCAGTAGCTATAACATCCCTTAATTACCAACACAGTTGTCAGCACAAAACCAAAACACAGCCCATACCAGCTACTGTGGAGAAAAATAACCATCTCAGTCAAAACCAGCACACACAGTAACCATCCTCTGTTGATGCCTCCTCTGACCTACATGTCTTCTGCTGCCAGTGCTGGCAGCACTTTTGCTGCTTCCTTCCAGGTCACAGCTCTGGCTCTAAAGACACATTCTGTCCACCTCTAAAACCTTGACACAGTCTGTTAGACACTGTTAGCAGTCGCTGCTGGCAGCCTGACCCTCAGCTGACAGCAAAGCTGTCCTCCCAACTCCTGATGCAGGCACCTGCTTGTAGTAAAAATGAAAGCTCAGGTACCTTCCCCATCACAACCTGGGAATGTTACAGCAGCTACTGGAAAAAGCCTTTTCCTGCCTGTTTCTGCTGCTCACTGAACATCTGGTCCCTATTGCTGAAATAGGCTCCTATAACAAAAGCAACTCAACTTCAGATAGTTACTGGAGGAGTAAAAGAAGAGACAGATTTGGTTAGGTGACAGTCTGATTGTTGCCCTGAGTCTGCTTAGCTCCATCAAGACTGTTAATGCTAGCTCATACCTCTTTAGTAGGTAAAAAATAGCATATGTGTTTCCAGCCAAGCATTTTTAGAGGAACACCCTGACATCTCACTGCTCATGAGGTCTGAACAGCCACTGCACAACTCTTCTGTGTGGCACTTTACTGATCCTTGTAAATGCAGAAGCAGACAGCCTCCTCCAAGAAGGTGCTGTTTCCCTCTCCACCCCAGAGGCTTTGGACATGTGGAGGACCTATTCATGCAAAATCCTTCCTCTTGGGGCAGACACTCATCATAACTTGTTAGCCTTTGAGACCTGCACCCCTCTGCTGAATATTGACAAAAAGTTGATGATACACAGACAACATGATCACAGAACAGTAGAGGTTGGAAGGAACCTCTAGAGGTCATCCAGAGCCACAGTGTGTACCCTGCCAGGGTGCCAGGTCCTTCAGGCAATTGGAAGGTGCCTGCAGCCATGGACAGAAGGAGATCCACACCACCCGCCTTTGTCAGCACGAAACTTAAACCGGATCTTCTGATTCATGTACCTATTGGCTGGTTTGTGCTATCTTTTTTGGTAAACCTTTTGAGGCTTTTCCTTTTGCATAAGGATTGCATAAGCCTTGGATTCTCAGGAAACTGGGCTAAAAAAACATTCAAAGCACATTAAGTGTCATATCTAAGATTAGAGTCTGCAGGCAGGGATATGTAAACCAAATGTGTGCTGCAAAGGAAACAGCAGGCCCTTCAGCAGAACCCAACTGCATCCCAAGAGCTCATGAGAATCTCTTTCACATCTAGATTTCAAACCTCTAATGGACTCTGTAGGATGCAGGGATGAACAAATCTTAGTTTTAGCATCAGAAGAGACAGACCTTCTGCACAGCAGAAAAGCCAAAAGACTGACTTTGATTTATAGGTGCCATCACATCCTATAATAATTAATTTCATTAACAGTGCTGAGATCAGTTCTCCATAACAAGTAAGTGGCAGGATAACCCTCCAGCAGAAAATGGTCTCACTACACATCTGCAAGACTTAGCCTAAAATGATTTTGCCGCCATGCTGGCAGGACTGCTAATGTCACAGGAGCAGCTAACCCACTCAGTAGGATGGCAAAATGAGCTCTCTTACAAGGCAGGAAGATGCAATGCACTGTGAAGTTGCGTGCAAGGACCTGTGCTTTTAAAGATAAGGAATGCATTGCATGGCAGCCAGCTGACCTACATTTACAGCTGAAGATGTAAAGCTGACCCACAGGGAATTCTGTCTAACCTACAAACACAGAAAGAGTGCCAGTCAAATGGACCACGTCTCTTAAAATGATAAACTGAGCAGAAGCAGCAGCATGGGGACAGTCTTTGCCCTGATGCCATATGTAAGAAGCAAACCAGTTCAATATGGTATAGTAAGGCAGTGCTGGCAAAGAACATCACAGAGGAACTCTTACCTTCCTCAGCATAGCATGCTGCAGGGCTGAAAGTGCACTTAGTGTGTGGAGGCAAATGAAGTGAGCAGTGAGATAGCAGCATGGGCTGAGCTGGACAAACAAGATTCTGGGGCCTCATTACAGGCAGTAAGGTTGCGGCAAAGCCAGTGCTGCTGTGATTTCACTGCCACCAAGCCTGTGGCACCAAAGCTCACACAATTAAGCAACATCCAGCCACAAATACAGCTCTCCACACGAGCATGGATAACCTTCAAAAGACCAGGGAGATAAATGGCACATTGTAGGACTACAGAGAGGAGAGGAGGCAGAGGCAAGGGCACAGTGATCACAACTGCATTGGTATGAGGAAAAAAAAATCATACACGCTAGCCCCACAGACAAAGTAGCTCTGTTGAGATCAGCACAGTGCTGCTTCAGACTACATGAGGATCTCCCTCTTGGCACAAATCAGCCTTTAGCAAAACAGGCTCCCAGTCAGTTTCCCGAGTTCTGCCCCAAATACACCGATTTTTCTTGAACAGAGACTTCCCTGTCCCTCTTTGGAGCTGCATGGTCATATGATGGCTAGAGAGCACATGAGCTTTTTTCTGCTGCTATGGTGGAAAAGGAAAGATGTAAAGTTGACAGTTAATACAAAACAGAATTGCATATCCTAAACCTGCTTATTAAAGACAAACTGCACACATTAATTAAGCTATCCCACCTACAGTTACATTACATCACACCTACATTTCTTCCCTGGCAGGCATGAGTGCCAGGTCTACACTTGGAATCTTATAAAGCAACACCAAACAAGAAAAAAAGCTTTGCTATGCTCAGTAAAAGTATGCAAACAACCACACCAAGAAACAACCATTAATAAAGGCTGGATAGAGAGCCATCTCCCAGACTAGCCAGTGTAACTTCCCTTTTAATTTTGTTTTTCAGAACTTCACATGGACAAGACCTTTCCTGGGACCATCTAGGGTGTTCCAGTGGCATTCAGGGAAAAGCTGAAACAAAGCCATTGCATCAGTGCAAATGCCTGATGCAGATGGAATAACCTCCTGGAAGTCAGCTGGTGCAAGGTGCTGCAGTGGATGTCTATATATATCACAGACCTGACTGGGTCAAGTTTGTTACCTTCACTGTCATGCAGAAATTGCCACTCCTATAGGACATTCATAGCATTTCTGTGACACTTTGTGGTGTCCATCCAGGGAAACTGACATGACACAAACTTGAAAACAAATCAGTCATGTTTTATGCATTGTATCTTTGTCCCTCCACTCACACAGCATCACAGAATCACTATGGTTTCAAAAGACCTTTAAGATCATCAAGTCCAACCACTAACTCCACTAGGGCCACTTCTACACCATGTACAAAACTTTGTACCACAAAAAGGGGGTAAGAAGTTGGCTGAAAGTTTCCTTCTTTATATTAAGCTTTAGTGTTCACCATATTAAATAAGAGCAAGAGGAATGTTGTGGCCCAGACAAGAACATTTAATATAAAACCCTAATCTGCTTGAGCAATTTCCTGCTTCTGGCATGGATTCTGCAAGAAAGAAAAACAATTCAAGTGCTCACTGTTCCTCTCCTCAGACAACTGCATTTCACCCCCATGTTTAGTTTCAAGTATCATCAATTATGTTACAAAGGTTGAGGCATTTACCCACTACTGTCCTGACAATCTCATCGGTTCAGCAAGTTAATTCCAAATGTTACCTCTCACAGATAACATTTCAGCAAGTTCACAATCAGCAAAGCTCTGTGGCCAAAGTTAGGCACTTCTTGTGGTAAACAGAGAACTTTCTATTCATTCAAGAAGGTGAACTAGAAAAATATTTCAAAGGTGATTACAGGATTCAACAGCATAGGTCTCTATCTAAATCACTTTTAAAAGGTAGTAAGCCAGTGGCTTTAAAGCTTCTTTTGACCACTTCAAACATTTCACCCTGATCTTGAGCTGCAGCTCAAGGACCTGAGATGACAGATCATTCCTCACCACCTGAAACAGCCTGTCAGAAATAATACTTGTTAGCTGCCATCTCTTCTAAGAATAGAGGTGGTGACCAGCAGACATTCTATGTGGCAAATTACCTGTTGTCTAAAACCTAGGCCAGTCATATGGATTTATAAAACAGTGCAGAACTCTCTAAAGTGAAATCAAAATAACAAGTATATAATCCCTCTGTAGTCTAGGCTGAAAATTACAGGCATGTAAATATCAGACAGAACATTTCCACCAAAATTCCTTCCTAAAAAAAAGTCAACTGAAAGAAGAAATCAGGTATATTGGGGAAATGTTTTATATATTAGCACTAGAGTATTAGCTAAAAGTTCTCAATACTCCTTGCTTTCATTGTTTTAAGTGCATTGTATTCGAGTTCCCTGAAGCAGTGACTTAAATGATTACAGTCTTCTACAGATTTGGGGTTTTTTCCCCTCCACTTTAGTTACATATGTAGACAGTGATTTCTTCAACTTTGTGCCTTGAACTAGCACTGCATGTGAGAGTTCATGTTAACCCAAATTCCCACAAACTCCCACACTCCAATGATTTCTTCAAAGGAGCAATGCCCATCTGGATGCACTTAGCCAGCCACATTCCACCACACGTATGAAATGATGCATGGTATGGAAAGGCACCATCTGCCTTGGGTTTTAAGCTATCATGTTGTGTTCATTGTTTGCAAAAGGCCAAACAGATGCAGTTTTGTTTATATGGAGCAGTGGGTGAGTTGGTGCCACTTGGTCACTGGCTGCTGCCAGATCAGAAGTTCAAACTACACTGAGGAGGGCTGACAGTGCTGCACCAAGTTATGAATGATCATTGGCTGCCATCTTATTGATGAAGCTTTCTCAAAGCAAGACCAATAGGCTTTCCTCACTTTCTTTCTCCCTGCTTCTCCATGCCCCTGTAAGGATCACAAGAAAATGGTCAGGAAGGAAGCCTCTTGTGTTCAAGGAAACAGAAGCACACATACACATGTGCTTTGGAAACACATAAGGTTACGTTAAAGTTATGAGTTCATATAGTCCATACCTGGGGCTAAACTACAGCAGTTATTCTATCACCTGATGACTCCTCCCCAGCACAGAAAGGGGACTGGGAAAAGGAGAGGATGCCCATGAGCTGAAGTGAAAACTGATTTCACAAAACAGCAAAAGTAACACAAATAAAAAAATAGACAAAGATATACTCAGCCCATAGAGTGTTCAGCAGTCACAATAAACTGGAAAGCAGTCATCAGGAGCAGAATGGTGAGCAAATACCTGCAGAGATGGAGAGAAGCAGGAAGAGGAGAAGCAGGAGGAGACCTCTCCTTAGCAAACCTCTCCCTTTATACTTAGGCTGATGCTCATGGTTCAGGGTACACCTGGAGCAAACTAAGAGCACCTGTTCTGGCTTTTGCCCCCTCCCAGCTTCATCTCCTGTCTGACTCCAAACTGCTGAGGGCCTGCAGCCCATGGCTGACATGAGATTCTCTCCCAACCAAACCAGGGCAGCTGTGTATAATCAGTATCATTTTCTGGTGTAAAACATCCCAGGAACATCTCAAATACTGTCTCCTCAGTCAGATTAAAGTGGCTACAGGAGCTGCTGTAGAGAGATCTTATAACTCTTCCATCTCTGGTGACAGTAGTGAACAGGGAAACTAGTTGTCACCTAGCTTCCTGTTTTCTACCTGACAGCAATGCTCTGAAGATAATACTGAGCAAACTTAAGCAAGCTTTGCTTTCCAAGATGATATTTCCTTGGAGATATTCCTGAATGTTACCAATTGTGCCATACTGTGGATTTCAGTTTTGTTTCTAAAGTATGATAAATACTGCAATGGAGAGCAAATAAATTGTCTTTATTCCAAGGTGTGCAAGGTGGGAGAGAAGGGAGGAAGGCTGGTTTGGTGCTGGGGTTTGTGATGCATATTTCTCATACGCAAAGAAATTCTGCTTTTGCTTTGCCTTGCCTTCTAAATAAAGCCCCCTTTCCTGTTTAATCTGTCCCTCCATGCCAGGCACATTGGAATCTAGATTGTGCACCATGAAAAACATCCTCACACATTCTGTGAAAGAATGAAACTTGATGGTGAGGTAAGAAGTTTGATTTGGAACATGAGAACGTCACTGGCCCTGCTGCTGAGGTGTCTGCAACATGCACCAAGCGTTCAGAGTGGAAAACTCAGAGCTACCCAAGGTAACCTTCTCCTGGTAGCATACATTTTCTTACTCAAGACAATCTTCTGCTCAGAAAGCCCAGATTAAATGATATGTTCTCTATTCCCTGGAAAAAAATGCCTCACTGTTGCAGAAGCTGCAGAGCATGTGATCAAAGGATGCCATATGGGCCGTTTATTAACAATGAAAAATGAATGCACCACTTGTCGGGCTGTAATTAAAACTGAAGAGCAGTATTCCAGTTTTCACTCCCATTGTTGATCTGGCTATTTGTATCACTGAACATAAACAGTTTCTTGCCTTATTAGTCCTAGCATGAATGCCCTGCACGTCAGGTTTACAAATGAATCTTGGTAGTAAATATTCCACATTGTGGCTCCATAATATGCTGATATATATGCAAGCACATTGCCTACCAGCTTCCTACTTACATATGTGTTAATAAGATGGTCTTTATATACATACAGAAATACAAATTCACATCCAAGCTAACACAAACCCACGGTAAAAATAAAATACTGCAGTCAGTTTCCATGTCATTCTCAATTTCAAGTGCTCTGAAATACTACTGTAATTTGCAAGGCCCCATTCTAAACTAAGATATTGTAAAAGCGTTGCACAAAAGCTGTTTTGAACTGTCAAAATACAAACCAAGGTATTCCCACTTGCTTCACTCACATCTCAATTTTAACACAAAGCATTTTCAAAGAAGTGCTTTTTGAAAAGTCTGAGACTGGTAGCTTTCTCTTAGATTCCATTTCTACAGAACTGCCATATTTAACCATTAACAAAGATCACAAGCTTTATGATATTTTTAGTTGCCTCCTCTTCTGAGATTTTTCCACTTCTCTCCATTTTCCCCCTCTCAGGGCAAAAGGACTAGAAATGTCTGTGTCTGTTTTCTACTCCAAGAAAAAGGGAAGACCAGAACCCCAGCATGTTTACAAAGCTGAGGGATGCAATCAAGGGGTAGAGGACCACATCAGACAATTGACAAGAGAACAGAAAAATCTGCTCCGCTGTTCTGAGGTTGTCTGGACAGGCTAGACTGGGATGATGAATCCAGCGTGACCTGTCCTCCTCCCCTGCCCTGCCATCCTTGCTTCCTGGGGATTGCTCAGAGAAGCCATAGGCACAGCACAGGTACATTCCTTGGGTGCCTGAAGTCAGCTTTCTGTGGCTGACTCAGAAGTCTCAGACAGCAAGAAGGAGCAGTGAACAAACATGAAAGAGAGCAAAAAGGTAATTTAAACTAATTACAGGGCCAAGAAAATTAATGTCTAGAAGACACAGCATCAAAGTTTGTCAATGCTACTTGGCACAATTGCATCAAAGTCATATCAGAACACATTTGCTGCATCATTTCTCAGTAAGATAAGGTCTTACCTCCACTCTCATAACCACTGCTGATAACAGAGCTACAAGACTTTGTATACTGTGATTCCATTTGTCACAGGAGCCAGTACAACACAGACACTTCCTCCTGCAACTGAGATACAGCTGGGAATTGCACCAAGTGAGCCCTCAGCTATTCCAGCCAAGGCAAACCACAAAGCTGCTCAGGTTCCCCCTTGGTCCTCAGGAAGAAGAAAAAAGAAAAGGCTCATTGCCACCCACATAGTTGTGCCAAGCAGAGCCCAAGAGCAGGGAAAATGCTATTTCAGAAAGTGTTGGGGGAGTGTATAAAGCTTCACTCATCTTCAGCCCTGAGGATGCTGTATTGCCCCTGCACTATGCTCAGTGGGGATCTCTCTGCAGAAAATGCTGCCACTCCATTTTCCCCCCACCTTCCCCAACAAAGAACACTGAAGCATTACAGGAGTGTATTGAACAACTAGGGTGATAAAAGGTCGTTTCCCCAAGTTATCAAAAAGTCACAGTTCCCAACTCCATTCCAGCACTGCAGGTAGTTAGAGTGAAACTTCAAACATTTGGTATCACTTCCGAAGCAGCAGGTTTGCTGAGCTCTCAGGATTAGCTGTATCTTTAAATATAGAGCTGCTGCAGTAAAAAGAGCTGCATTCCTTCAGCCTGCTCTACTGCTGCTGGTCAATAATCAATTCCTTAGGTAATGATAGTTATGGAAGTTCTTCCAGAAATGCTCATGTGGAGAACTATTTGCAACTGACAGAGGTGCAATGCAGTATCCTGCCACTTTGAGCACCACACACGTTGGGGTCTATATTAAAAACATTCTCTTCCTTTGCTGTGCCCTATTTCTGCTCTGTGGCAAAGCACAACTTGCAAAGCAATCTATAGCATCAAACTTCACAGAAGTTACCCTTAAAAACGAATGGGCAAGATTAATCAGCAATTTTTAGAAGACTTGAGCAAATATTATCAAGCAGCTCTGGTATTTCGAGTTTCCATTAGCAATAGAATAAAGCTGAAGAAAACATTTTAATATCAACATCTTGCAGCTATATTTTGTTCCCTTAAGGGAAAAATAAGAAAAGAAAAAGCAAAAAGCTTAAATCAGTGCCTTGCAGCACAGGAAATAATCAGAGGAGGAGACAAATGCCGTGTTTCAACTTAGATCTCTGCAACAGTTAATTGAGCATTTTGTGACAGCAAGCAATTTACCAAGTACATTTTCACATAATTAAGCAGCAAACGAGACACAGTCCACAGGAGCTGCACATTTAAACTGTGTCAGCAGCTATATCATAAAGCACTTTACACATAGATACGTGTGTACACAGACCTGTCTTTCTATACTTACCGTGCAGCAGGGCATGGGTGCTACGCTGGTCTCGAAACAACTGCTTTAGAGCCCCAGGCAGAACAACCTTCCGCTCACTCTCATCTCGGGCAAGTCAGTGTTTCTGGAAGGTGGCCAGGCAAGATCACATTCATCAGCCAATAAAATTGTCTAGAGCTGCTGTTCCACAGGAGACTGTTCCTCTGGCTGCAGACTCAGGAGCAGCCAATAAAGAAGGAAATCAGTGCCAGAGTGCAGGCGAGCTTCTGCCCCACACTAAGGGTCTGCTCTCCAAAAACCCAGCTTCCCTCCGCCTGTGCTGCTGTACACAGGCATCCTGCGTGAAAAAACAACTTGCACTTGACTTGCCTGGCTAAAATAGATGCACAGCTATTCTGAACACTGACAAGGGTAAAGAAATCAATCAAGCAGGTGCCTCATGTGCTGGGAGGCAATACAGCAACATCCGGAGCTGTGACTTCACGCTGCTAGCAGGGGTACTGCATCAGACCTAGGTTTATAGGGGGTGGTGGAACTTACTGCTCAATCAATACCTCATTCGCTCGAGGCAAAGGTGTTGCCTGTGGTGGGCAGTGTGGAAACCATTAGCTTCTTACCATTTTTTTATCTTCCAGAGCTGGACCTGCTGCAGTGGCTGCATGAAACCGTCTTGTCCTCAGACCCACGTGTTCATCCTGGAGTTCATCACCATTCAGAAGAGCCTTTGATTTCACCCTGCCAGTCCTACGGCAGCAGCACAATACCCTAGCGTGCAGCAAGACTGCAGAGATGACAGTCAGGGCTGGCTGACATCTGGGAAACCTTAGGTCTTGCCTTCACTAAGAAAAGCAGAAAAAAAAGTATTCTTAGTATGCATTATTTAACCTACAGTAAATCCTAAAGAACACAAGGCATTTGTTGCAGTTACACAGGTTAGCAGGTCAGGAGAGGCCTTGGGAAGCCTTTTCTCCTAAATTAACCCTATGGGGAAAGACCAGGCCTGTAGGTAGGTCACCAGCATTAGCCGACAAAATTTTCTGTAGCACAGACAACCCCTTGAACTTGCAACTTTGCAAAAAGCTACTCTGCACCCTGAAATGGAAGGGGGCTTCTTAAAGAAAAAGGCAAGGGAAAAAGAGTTACAATAGGGTCAGAAAGACTATCATTAAGAAGAACTGCTTTTCTCTTTCATCTGCCATTGCCTTTAAGCACCTGTCTTGATACAGACATGTTTTTATTTATTTATGCAAGACAGTGCTACCTCTGCTATCTTTACTTGCTGATACCACAGCCCTTTGGAGGACCAGAGGCTAAAGATGTTACCCTCAGAACTCTGAGAGCTGCATTACACAAGAGGAGATGGAAAAGAGACTCTACAGAGTCACAGTATGCTAAAATCAGGCAGCACAGAGACACAGCCTAACTGAATTCACCAGACTGGACTTTGTCCTCTGATTTTGGAAAGCTACATGTGCAAGCATTTAGAGCATGCATTTCCCTTTGATGTAAATTGGCATAGATGCATGCCAATTCATGCAGGCTTTCCTTTCAGTTGGGGAAAATGTGGGCTTCCACTTGAAACCACTGTACACTGCCACATCATCCATCAATGGCAGTGCTGGACAGGGAGCACGTGCCACCTTCAAGGCAACTGCATGCTCGATGACCACTCAGAGGGGTCTCAGTGGTCTGGGAAGAGGCTTGTCAAGTAGCAGCTCAGGAAAACAGTGTCTTGGCTGCAAAGAGGAGCAGGACATACACTTACTGGAAGCAGCCATCTTAAGGAAACTGAAGGAAATATGACAAGCAAATAAGGAGCTTCTATATTTTTGGGAGTATGAGAACACAAAGCCAGCAGCAGGTCAGGGCCCATACCAGTGGCACATGAAAAAAAGAGGATGGAAATCAGGTTGCCACAGCAGCCTGCATCCAGGAACTTGCTAATTTTCACACAGATGATAGAAAATTCAGCTGGCCAGGCAGCCCTGCTGGTATCCCACAAGGCTGCCTTGTCCTGCAAGTTGTGCACATTACTCCAGAAATCCAGTAAATATCTGCATTTCCCTCTCCTGCGTTTGAAGTGTGGTCAAGCTGCACAGACAGCTGCTGCTACACAACTTGGTTTATCAGTCATGTCTAGTTTCAGTGTTTAAATGCAGTAACAGAGAGCATTTTCTCATCCACTTTCTACACAGATTTGAGGTGTGTTTGGCTCTAATTAATTTGGAACAGGGCAGAGAGTTCAGAATTTTCCTCTTCTCTCTCACATCCCTGTGTCCCACTTTACTTTTAAAGTGGCAAGGCCCATCTAGATTAAGGCAGGAAAAAGAAAAAAATCAAGCTGAATTAGGGGCAGCTGAGAAGGCATTTCTTCAACACAGTCCTGTGCTCAAAGCTTTGCAGAAACCATAACATGAGTTACCATGCACATCAGTGAGTTACTACATCAGCTGAAGGAGAAAAACCCCTACAAAATCAGAAAAGGCTAAACCCAGAACCCTGCTCACCTGCTGGACATGCTCATGGAGGAGTTTCCATAGGACACTTGTATTTTGCCTCGCTATAGCAGGTTTTTATTCTCTTCAGTGCATTCATCCTTAGGATGGCTTTGTGAAGCAAGGTGTTACTTCTGGGTAAGTTATGTTGTTGCTTTCTATCCAGATTGCCCATCAGTGTGCAGGAAGCTTATGACGTATCTAGGAACTGAAGCACGTCTTTGTCGTTAGGATTAAGGCTGTTAAAGTGTGTTGGGCAAGATGAAAAGCCGCTTCTCTCTTCCCTATCCCTTCCAGCACCTGAACATGCAGCTGCATCTGTGTGTCCTCAGTGAGGGCACTGAGGAGTTTCAGCCTTTTCACAGCACTCTCCTGGTTTTCCATACTTTATGGGCTCACTATTTCCACTTTCAAAAATATTTCTGTTTTTATACCTCTAAGTGACCTCAAGGTTTAAAGACATAGTGATTTTGGGTGGACAGTTACTTTAAACCCAGCCCTTCACATGTGTTTTGCCTACAAGTGACAGCAGGACAGTGTCACTTTGAATAGTTTTACTCTCGCTGGCAAAAAAATGATGAAAAAACATAGGCAGAATAAAATAGTCTGAGGTTTTTTGATTGCTTCACTATTCTTTGCCTCACCTGAAGTCTAAGCAGTCCCTGCTTGAAGATACTGTTCTGTCAACTCCAGAAACACAGAAAAATCCAAGTGCAATCATAGACAAAGAGCTGCAAATACACATCAGAAAGCATGCATCAGTTCTAGAGCAGAAAAATTTAGCCTGCAGAGAGCAGCAAAGCAGAAAAATGCAGTCTGGAGAGAGTAGCAGAAAATTTTTTCCCTGTGTATTGTTTACATCAGCAAGATGTAGGATACTCCCTATTTGAGCATACAGGTCAGCAGGCATGACAGGTGGCCCTTGCATTAGTAGGGAAGGCTGCTTTGAAATGGGCAGAGCTTGGAAAGAAAGACAAGATCAAAGACCTGGTGTTTCACTAAGCCCTGTGCGAAGGGTGCAGGAGAGATAGGAAAGGTTCAGTGCTCAGCTCCAGGTGGCTTCACACAATTCTACTTCACCTGCAGCCTGTGGTGGGAAAAAGGGATTAAGCCAGCTCTGTCAAAGCTGGGGGGTTTGTGTGTTGGAGTAGCTGCACCAGCACTGTGTAATAAACACCTTCTGTGTCTGAGGTCCTGTGATCTATCATCACAAATACATAGCTTATTCATTAACACAGACAAAGAGACTGTAAGTGATTCACAGTGGGGAAAAATAAAACACCACCACAACTCCTGTTGCTTAGAACTCACTTTGATTCACATGAAACAACTTTGCAAGTCTAATAATGCAGCTCTTGGCCTTTAGTGTTATTTACAGGAAAACTGTATTTGAACAAACTTGCCAGATCTGTGCAGAAAAGAGAAGGGATTGGGGGTTTATTTAAACACACATAAACTCTTAAATCAGTTTGACACTGCAGCACAGAGTTGATGCTCTCTGGTTGGCAGCCTCATTACCATCTGTAATTAATGTAACGTGTCTAAATAATTCATGTTGCAACAGCAAATACAGTTTGGAAGGAGGAAGATGTCTGGGGAAACTGGCATCAGAAGAAGCTGGAGTTAGTCAACATGGGGATCTCTGTTTCCATGGTATTATGAGCATTACCCTACCCACCTTAACTGCAATCAAAATGCAACCCAAATGACTGGCCGTGGGTATATTGCATCAGATTATCAAATGGGGAAGCCTAGCACTAGACAAGGAAGGAGATGTCCAAGGTGGGAGTGTGCTGAACTGGGACCTAGCAGGAACCAAATTAATTTTCCATCTCGGTTGCTGATATCTGCCCCACTGTAGGCAGAACTCCTAACTGCAAGGGGGAGGAAATCTGTGTAAATAAATGAAAAATTTTAGCCAACAGCTGTTCTGGCATAAATACCTTGTCACATCCTATTGTATGTTTGTGAAACAAACTTTGCCCATGCTTCCTCTGCTGTGCTCAGGCTAATTTAGCATGCATTATGTATGTAGCTCTGTCTCAGTGTTTAATTATTCATGAATCACTCAGCCCCTTTCCCCTTCCACTTGCACAAGGATCAATCTGCTTTCCCCTTCCACTTGCACGAAGATCAATCTGCACAATTCATCTACTCCAGCTTTTCATCACCACCAGCTTAGAAGGGTACAAGGCTGCAGCCTGATCCAGCTCTGGGCATTGCTAAGTTCTGCCAGAGAAACCAAACTCCTGCATGCTTACTGACTGGTTCGGCCCAGACCTAAGGAAGGTGTAGGGACATCCTGCCAGACCAGGAAGCCAATGCATGGATATGTCAGCCTCCCCACAGGCTCCCTAACAACCCTCCTGTCCCTTGAGCAGATGCTGTAGGCTGAGGAGAGCCCAGTGTACCCCAAAAGTGTGGTACAGCCAGTGATGTGTGCCCCAGAAACCCCAATGTGAGGCCCAAGCCAACCTCCCCTCAACTCCTAAAATGGCGGGCGAGAGTCCCTGAGGAGCCATCGCAGCATCCCTTCCCGCCCAATCCTGGGCAGTACCAGTGGGCCCTGAGGGAACTCTTGCCTGGGATGGGATTCTCTGCTTCTCTTAGCAACACTGTCCCCTCATTTCTGTTTAGAATGAAACATCTGAAGAAGGGAGACCTACCTGCTGGGTGACACAGGGCCAGGGTGCTGCCTCAGGGACAGGTGATGGCTGCGGTGGCTATGCCTGACCTTGTCCCGAGTAAGAGAGACACCAGGATAGGCTGAATGCGGCCGCCAAGTTAGAGAGAGGAGCCCGAGAAGGTCTGTGCAGGATACCAGTGCCCAGGTGCTGGCAGCAGAACCAGCTGCAGGGTGGCACTGTGAGGCGAGGGTCCAGCTGGTGTTCAGCCAGCAGCAGCCAGTACCAGCCGGGTTCTCAAGCGCCCCCCCTCCCCCGGCCCCGGCCCGCTCTCCCCCCGGGCTCCACCCAGCCCCTCAGACAGTCACAAACTCATTTAGTGTGGAAAAGACCTTTAAGATCACCCAGCCCAACCAGGGCAGCTTTTCCCCGCCAAAGCCCACGGCCACGCAGGCAGTGGGCAGTGAGGGAAGTGAGAGGAACAGTCCCAGCAGCTTCCCTGCCTGGGAAGGTGAGGAGAAGGGAGGGCGCAGAGGCACTGCTATGGCTGCTCACAGGCCTGCTCCTGCCCACACAGAGGAGCCAACAATGGCGGTGCCAAATCGAGCCTGGGGGAAAACAGGGGAAGCATACCCTGTGTACGTTTCAATTTTCCTTTACTTCTTGCTATCCAAGCCCTTTCTAATCAGCAATACACTAATTTTCCCCAAGCTGAGTCCATTTTGTGCATGAGGGCAGCTTGTAGGCAGGCTGCCTGTTTTATATCAGCCTTTATATCCCTTGTCCTGTTGGAGACAGAGGTGAGAAAGCAGCTGGTTGGGGGTCTCCAGCCAGCCAAGGTCAATCCACTTCATATTATTATCATCAGATTACAACTTTTACACTTGTTCCTTTCTCTACTGTTAGCTTTGTGCTTCTCATCAATATTTATTCCCCTTTAGATTTGCTGTAGGTGTTTCTGTGGGCAACACAGACAATTGCCCTATGCGTTTTGCTCTCTCAAGCACACTTAGGCTTCTCCACATCTCTGCATCTCAAAATACGTACCCTCAGGGTGGCAGGTGCCTCTCTGCTTCCATAGCAGTACCACCTGTGTGTTTAGCCTACTGTTTTCAGGGTGATCTTACATATAAGATCGATGATGATCAGAAAGGCTGAAGCACCTCTGCTATGAGGACAGGCTGAGAGAGTTGGGGCTCTTCAGCCTGGAGAGGAGAAGGCTTCGAGGAGACCTTATAGTGGCTTTCCAGTATCTGAAGGGAGCCTACAGGAAAGCTGGGGAGGGACTCTTTACACGGTCTAGTAATGTTAGGACGAGGGGGAATGGGTTTAAACTGGAAGAGGGGAGATTTAGACTGGATGTTAGGAGGAAGTTCTTTACAGTGAGGGTGGTAAGACACTGGAACAGGTTGCCCAGGGAGGTTGTGGATGCTTCCTCCCTGGAGGTGTTTAAAGCCAGGCTGGATGAGGCCTTGAGCAGCCTGCTCTAGTGGGAGGTGTCCCTGCCTATGGCAGGGGGTTGGAGCTGGATGATCCTTGAGGTCCCTTCCAACCTAAACCATTCTATGATTCTATGATTCTATAACCCCCTGGAACAAGGCATTACGTACAGCACAGGAGCTTTTTCTGTGAGTTTGTATCTTAAAAGCTGTTCTTAACTGCCAGTGCCTCAGCAGCCTTGCTTTAACTCACATTTGTGTTCAACAGGATCTTGCATGGAAGCCACAAAGTCTTCCTTAGAAGAAAACCTTTGCTGCCAACCTAGTCCTCCTGACTCATCTGCCCAGCATGCAAGTCCATAGGGAGGGCCATGCTAAGGAAAAGTAAGATATTACTACCAGCTTCTTTAGTTTAAGTGCCAGGTAACATTGCTTGCGTTGTATTCCAGCCCCCATTTTCAAACAGCCACAAAAAGATTAGTGTTAACAAAGCCCCCTTTCATCTCCTTTTAGTAACAGTGATGTGCTTCAGCATGGCAGAGCTACAAAATTTGCTGCTACTGCTGTTCTGCTGGCCCAGTGCCCTCACCTGCACCATAATGCACCTCCAGTTAGCACAGAATGCCTCACTCAGCACCACCAGAGAATGCATCATGCACAATGTGCTTTTTTGTAGCTTTTAAGGGTTCTCCTCCAGCTCGAATAACATTACTTGGCTGATCTCTTCATTTCCTATATGCAGAAATCAAGCTCTTTGTTCTGAAGCCACACAGCTTTCATCTGCTGCCAAAAGGAAATCCATCTGGGTGCTGTGACTTCTGCCCTTTGAAATGAGTCCTCCATGCAGCCGGCAGCAGGCCTGTGGCTGCATGCAGGATGCCTGCCTGGTTTTGGTTTAGCAGTGGAGTAGAGAGGACTGGAGTCAGCAGACCTACTCTGGCTGCTCACAAACCCCTCCTTGCAACTAAACTAGGCAGCTTCGAGGGCAGAGGCATCTGCCCAGGTACAGGGAGACCCTAATCACCACTGCATTTTCTCTTTGTTCTCAAGTTACATAGGAGTAGTTGACATTTCATTTAACTGTGTGACTTGTTTTGGATTTTCCCATCCATGGCAGATCTGTTGTATCTCCTAGATTCTTGTGCTTTGGCTCTGCTTGGTAAGGAGGATCCTGTGATGCTAGTGGAAGTGGGCCCACAACAGAGAGGCAGACCCCTGCAGTCTGCTTTTCAAGGCTGGCAAGGCACCACAGTAAAACACTGTCTGATCCGTTGCAGCTTCTTGAGCTGTCCCCTCAGATGCTTCTGCATAGCAAGAACCAGATCAAAATGCTGGGCAGATCCTCAGACAGCTGCTGTAACCCACACATGTCTTCTTCCACCCACAGACTTCAGCACCAGCAACTCCCCTAAGCCTGGCCACCCTCACGCCTGCTGCCTGTGGCTTTGTGCAGCTCCAACCCTCACCTTATGTTTCAGTTTCATCATTGAGGTTATTTATTGCTATAATTAGTGAATTGATTCCCCCCATATGTGAATCCTGAGCCATCCTGAGACTGTCACTTCAAAGGACTCCTGTCAGATTTGTCACCAATAATTACACTGTCTCCACCCCAGCAGACAGTGCTTTTGATCAGGAGCATGCAGTTTGCTCCTGACTGCAGGCCAGAGAAAGCCATCAGATGATCACAGTGCTGGCAGATGTCCTAGTGAGCACAGGAAGCTCACTTTGTTGTGCTTAGCAGCTCCTGCCTTTCAATCATGGGAAATCATAATTTGACTATTAGCATGTAAGAATTTTCCTTACACACCAGCACAGCTGAAAGCCCAATGTCAGCTCAGAGCACAGTGACTTCTCAATGCAGGCTGATGAGAGACTCCATGCTAATCTTACCCTGCTGTTTGCCTGCCAATTTCTAGTACAGTCCCAGTCTATTAAGAAGTTAGTTAGTTAATTTCATTGCCACAAGGTGGAACTGCTTTATTTTTCCCTTCTCTGTTGTGTGAAACAAGCAGCAGCAGTACAGGCTCACTTCTGCAAATGCCTGGAGGAGGTATTCCCCCAGCCAGGCCCTCAGCTCAGGCACAGCAAGTGTGTTCTTCTTCCTCCAGTCCATGGGAGGTAATTCTGATTCAGCTCCACAATGCAGCTGCTGGGCAAGAGCTTGACTCATTTTCAGTCCTTTCTGTGCTATTTCATAGGTGATTTTGTCTTTGTTGATGATATCACCATTTAGTCATCAGGCTTGGAATTGCCACAAACCTCTCTGATTTTATTCCCACTCCACTCATTTGAGGGAAAGGAGTAATTTCTGAACATTTGCTAAACTGCCTTCAACTGTCTCCTAAAAACATGTCTGAGAAGTCCAGAAAATGGCCGACAATTGCAAATGCTGCTTATTAGAGTGACCATGGCCATCACACTACTGTCTTCTAGCTCACTCAGCTGCTGGTTGTATTTACTTCCTGCCTCTGCTCACATCATTGATTGCAAACTCTCAGCAGAAGATGGTCTTCCCTACTTGGCAGCTCTGGCACCAGCTCAGAAAGCAGCCAGCTCGACTCCTTCAGAGCCATCCTGCCTTTTCCAGAATAAACTAAAGGGCAAAGTCCTCAAAAGTTGAAATGTTCACTGAGTGAAAGCCCAGTCCCGAGTGAAATGGCAGTGTCATGTTTTCTCTGAGCACAAAGAGCACAGCCTCTGTAGACTGAGGTTCTGGTGATTGTGTTTTCTGTCTCTATCTAGTACAAGCTTTCACAACCTATTGATCACCTGAGGCAATAAACTGCGACTGGAAACATGTTTCATCTGGAGCCAATTGACTGTATTCTGTAGAATGGCACTTGCAACGTACTTCTAGTGTCATTTAATGGCACTGACTTTGAGGGAACCTTAAGGCTCTAGTTTGACATCAACATTCTGCCTTCCTCAGACTGCCTTGTAAAATTTCAGCCTATCTAGCCCTACACACTTGCAGCACACTGGAATAATTTGGCTAGGTGCAAATGAATTTAAAAAGCTAACTGCTGTCTGTGACAGGGGAAGTTGAGCATGAAATACAGGTGATGGCTGGCTCAGTGCAACACTTCAGCAAAAAAAGCATCTATTTTCCACAGCTGCTTAGAATCCAAACCTGTACCTCAGATAAAAGAATACTGTGGAAATCATACGCATCTTAAGAGTGCTGGACTATTTCAGTACCAACATTTACACACAGGAGACTTATCAGCATTGAGGTAAATGTGTCTTCAGTTATAGGTAGCTGAGGTCACCATCTGCAGGAAGTTTAAAGGGATTTTAGTGATTGTTATCTGCAGACTTAGAAAAATGGTGGGACAGAGAATGGGGAAATCTAACTGGGTGCTTACAAAAAGAAGGAAGTTGGGTTTGCCAAGACCCTGAGCAGGCTCTTTATCCTGGGTATGCCTCTGGTCCCTCTCTCACCTGAGTTGCAAGGGTCATCTTCCAGACCTGACTGAAACTGGTGCTTGCTTTGCATTTCTCAGTATCTCAGTCTCCTTGCCTACAAAACACATTTTAGAGGAATGAAAGTGGAACATACTCTTAAATACTGATTGAAACAGTCACCACTCTTTAAATTGCTTAAATAGCTCAAATGGTGAAAGAGTAAATGGAAAGAGGGACTGTGAAACTGTTCCCATCTTTGTTTGCTAGTGTTTTTGAAAGGCACTGCTTTCTAAAAGCCTGGAAAGCTCATTTTCAAAACACCCAATGGCAGCATTCAGTGTCCTAATAGCCATAAGACGACTGGCAGAGAGCTTGACAAACCAGAAGATTGATGGTCTCACTGCAGCTCACACTATGAAATCTATTTTGCTGGCATCTCACTCACATTTTAGGAGATCATCATGCAGAGGAAAAATAATTCAGTAGCTTCAGACATGGCTTGTTATTAAATTACAATGGTTTTAAAGTCTGGATTGATTCTCATTACTCAGAAATTTCTGTCAGTATTTAGGGAACCAACCTCCAGAGCTCAGCTTTTCTCAGCACGTGCCTGGCCTGTCACCACCAGCACTGCAAGCAGCTGAGGGGCAGCAGCCGAGCTCCCTTCAGCCCAGCCAGCAAGACCACTGCTGATACATGAGAGCAGGAAGCTTGGATATGAAGTGTGATTTATTCCTCATTTAAAGGCAAAAGTGTTTGTGAACAGCTGGGTAGTTGTAGGTAGACCTTCCAGGAGATTTAGAGCATTTGATGAAGCTTCCTCACACACCCATCTCCATTATAACCATGCTTATTAAATCTATCTACCTACCTAGCTTCATTAGAGCTCTGCATTCAAATCTTGTTCTATTTTAGGCTGAAGATGGAAGAAGCCAAAGCAGCTCAGCAGATGTTGCTGGATGCTTTAGAAGGTGCATTTAAAACCTCCCTGAGGACCTATGTAAAAAAACAGCACAGAAGACTCACAGTTAGTGTTACACACACACACATAAACAGAGCCATTAACTGAAACAGCCTTTTAACTGTTATTTGTATTGAGCTGTATGAGCAAGCATGTTGTTGTTTGTTGCCTTTATTGATGTATCTGCTCCATGTTCAGCAATCCCATAAATCTGTTATTGCTGGGAACAGCTGTGGAGCAGAGTGGTAAGCTGGGAAATGAGCACATAGCCAATAATGCTGAATAACCAGCTGCAGGCTGGTCAGAGTCAGAGCCTTTAGACCATGTGCACCATCAGAAAGTGTCGAGGCATAAAAAAGACCCAAACATAAGAGCACTTCCCAAGGAAGGAAGGGATTCTTTGGCATTGTCAGGCTATTGCAAAAATGAAGAGTTTATGGGAAAAAAAAAAATCATCTGAAGAGATGTCCAACACTTGACAGAGGAACAAGAGGTGGTACCCTGCCCCTGTGGAGCAGGCAAACAGCCTCATGCAGGCATAGCAGCCTGGGCTCAACCACTGACACGGGAGAGGATTGGAAGAGACAGGCTTGACACCTACGGTGTGGGCAGAAGTAAGGGGAGGCAGAACATGAGGTGCAGGCAGTCTACCAGAATCAGGAAGTGAAAGAACCAGCATCCTGGCAGGCAAAGCTCTGCCCGGGAAGAAGAGTGGTGTCATGTGCCATCTGGAGGCATAACGCAGGATGAACAGGCTGCATCTCCTGTCTGGAGAGTCAGCAGTCACCTTTTATACACATACCTTTACCAGAGCAGACACCACATCAGCCTTTATCAGAGATTGCCTTCTGATAGTACATGCCTTCCAGTGGAAGCACCACATCAGAAAACTGCCAAATAAAAAAATCCAAACGAGTCCAGAAATTTCTTGCAGAGGGTACAAGTCTTGTGCCCATCCTGCACTGCACTGGCGTAAGGGCAGAGATACAACATAGTCCTTAGCACACCGAGCACACAGCATCTTTAAGCACTACTACTATACTGAAGGTGTCCATGAATCATTGGCATTACATCCAGAACATCATCACTCCAAAGAATCTGGCTCTTTGATGGTCACTTGGAAAGCTAGAGGTAAAATGTGAGTTAAAAGTAACTTACTTTGGATCAAATTACAGCTAGAGGGGCTAACTGCCTGATGTGCTTCTGGCTGGCAGGTGATGTTTACTAATTTAAAATTAAACCCAGGAAAAGCAACTTGGGTAAGTGAGTTTCTGCTGAGTAATGGGAACAAAGAACAGCCCTGGATCCCAAAATGTTTTTCTCTGGATCTAAGAAGCAGTCTAAGAGGGGCTCCCAGCTTCTCCCCCTTGCGAGATGCACAAATGGCTCCTTCCTACTTACCTCAGAAGCAAGTAAGCTGCTGCTCTTCGCTTGCCTCTCATTCTGCCCCTGGAAAAATGGTGATTGCATCAGCATTTCTTAATTAGTTTTCACTTGGATCACTAGAAGCTCTTCAGACCCATCATCTTTCCCATCCCTATGAGGCTTTTTCTTTTTGCTTCAGAAAAGCAGAACATGCAGTTTTCTGGTGGTTTATTCCTTCCAAGCTCCCATTTCTGACCCTCCTCATCCACATCTATTCACCTCCAAACTCCATTTGCTGCTTGGTAAGACTCAGCCAGGAGGGGTGTGCAAGGGCAGCAGTATTTCTGACTACATCCCATTCATCAAGCAAAGAACTAAATAGGAATGTTACATCCTCTCCTCTCTGACCTCTACCTCTTTAATCTCAGAGGCAGCAAAACTAATATCTGACAAGACCAGGTGCAGAATCCGATTTCCAGATACAAGGCTTCAGCTCTCCCCACTTGCTAACTAGCACTCCAAACAGCAGCCAGCACAGCTGGTTTTAATGAAGTTCTACTATTGCAAACCTATCTAAGGGATGAAAAGTAAGGAATTTTGGTTCTCCCTGAGGCTGACTGGCTCCCATAGTGGTGGTCATCTGCTGCAGGTCCTGCACTGAGTGGTTCATTATCAGTTTCTCTTATGTAGCACCAGACTCACCAGCAGCACACAGCCACGATGTAGCCAGTGCATACTCCCACTGGAAGATGAAGAGATCATCCCACTTTGCTGTCCCCAGTTCACCATGCAGGCATCTCACAAAACACTGCAGTCACCATGGAGGATCACAAGATTGTACAGTCAGTGACAGCATCCCGTGACGAACTGGAATGCTGCTGAGTGCAAGTATCACCCTCCACACATGTGATTCTCCTTGGGAGTGATTCAGATGACAACCAGGAATGGAAATAAGGATTTGAGAAGAAAGCAACTTAACTGAGGTAATTTCATATTAATCTACAGTCAGGTAATCTTCAATCTAGAAGCCATCTTCAACACTACAAAGCTATTTCTGCACCCCTTTCCGTCATTGCAACCTGAGAACACAACAGTAATCCTTCATTACCTGTAATCCTTCAAGAAGTGAAAAAGTCTTCTTGTTTTTATGCAAGTGAAAGTGTCTTGGAAACACTGGTCCTCCCTCAAGGCTCTTTCAATGAGTGGAAATATTTTGGCTGTCCTTGGATAAAGGTATTGCTCCTTCACCTGGTACCACTATACATCAGCACTGGGGCCTGGTCCTGACAGTTTAACATCCTTGGAGGGAACTGTAGGGACTAGAACACACTCAAGTGCCACCCCAAAGGATGGAAGACCACTTTCCTTATCCATTACAATATAACTCTAAATCAAATGGTTACTTTGGCAAGGTTATTTTATTTAAGAGGAGCTGAGAAGAAAGCATCCCTCCCCCCCCAAAAAAAAAAAACAACATAAGCGAGATAAAACCCAAACCAAACAAAAACCAAAACTGAAATGAACCAACCAACCACAAACCACCCCCCAAAGAAAAACCCAGACAGAAAGTGCTCTAGGATAATGCTTTTTAATTGTTATTTTTATATCTTTAAAAACAAATCAAACCATTAAAAACATTATAGACATGTGCTGAAATTTTCTGTACAACAAATAGGAAAACAATAAAATTTGTACATCATTTATTCAACAGTCACTTATTTGAAACATGTCAACTTTTCCCTTCTTAAGCAGGCCCCAAATGGGAAAAAGAACAGAATAGAAAGGTAGGAGATGCAATTGCCACACAGTGGAGCTTTCAGTCTGAAGAGAAGATAGCTTTAGAGAAGCAACAGAGAGAGAATACACTGACTGAAGACACAGACCTCAGCAATTGTAACACATAGAACATCAGAAGGAATGGGAATTAAAATTCCTCTGTGAGGAATGTCCTTCCTATTCATAACCATGCTAAGGCAAACTTGATGTTTACACCATCTGAAACCTTACCACCTTTCTCTACCTATACTTTGGATCAGCAGATCTTTCAGTTCAAACTCTAATCTCTTCTCAGTGAGCCAAGTTTTGGGAAGAGACAAATACTGCATCTGTTTTAAAAATAGACAGTTGTTGGATGATGACACAAGGGAAAATTTGGCACCTGCTTCCAACCGCAAAACAAGGGGACAGATAGGTTTGTTTTCTGTAAGAGTGCCTGGGTGGGGGTCAGGCAAAAGCACATTCCAGTCCATTCCAGCTAGTCTTCTGATGTTCTGCTGCATTATAATGCAAGCACATGATCTAGTGTGGAAGATTCACCTCCCTCTGTGCTAAACAACACAAGGGCCTTCTGAATCGAGACAGCATTCGCCACCCTAATGCACCAAGTTCTTGGGAGACAGACTTGGAACAACAAACTTTGCCTCTGTGCTCTTCACCAGTGTGCAGTAATTACAAAATTAAGAGAAGAAAAAAAAAAGAATAGGACTGTAAGGGGCAGACTTTCCTCTCTCCCAGTTCCTTTGGAATGGTTCTGTTTGGTCCAAGTGGTTTATCTTTGTCATCTGACAGCAGCTTAGGAAGAACACTGGGTGAGGGATCCCCTATGTGAACTGCCAGTGTGAATGGAGTTGGGCAGGATCATTAACCTTGTGTTGTTTTCTTTTTTCGTGGGGTTTTGCATTATTTATTTATTTATTTATTTATTTTTATTTTATATGTATTTCAGAGAAGGAGAGCAAAAGATCAAGTCAAGAACACACAAGTGGCTGCTTCAAATAAACCCCCAAAGCTGAAGTGCACTGTGGTTCACCCTCCAGTTTTACTCACGCACAGCACAGTTTCACAACAGGCTGTACAAAATTCTTTAGGAAATTCCTTTGGATGCAGAGTTACAATTCTGTACCAGGAATTCCTACATTTTCCTTCAGTTGACAGTGGATTCTGCAAGGTTGCCAGGCTCCACTGCAATGCCACATATACTCCTAGTATCTGCAGCTTTCTCTGATGACCCCACTAAAGCAAACAACCCCCACATCCCCCCTCCTCCCCCCAGAAAACAACAAAAAAAAATCAAACAAAAAAACAAACAAAAGCAGCAGAATTCCAGGGACTCTGGTTATTAAACCTTCATAGTTTCATAGCTATTCTATAGCATTATTCATAAACTTCATATTCCTCTGCAATGCAACCAGTGCAATGATCTGAAGACCAGAAAAAAAACACCCCCTCCCCCCCCGCCTAACCAACACTACTTAAGAAGTCCTTCATCGGTAATGTACCAGCAAAACAGATCCAGTCTAATCCTTAACTTGTAAAAATCAGCAACTAGGGAGTTTCTGCTTGTTTGTTCTGTTTCTAACAGGACCAGTTCAAACAGCAGCAGCAGTATATTGCAACTAATAACAAACCAGTTACATGAGATCAATGAGATGCAGGCAGGTAAGATGTGTCTCAGTTCTGAACGGCTAAAACAACTGAGGACTTGGTCTTTACAGCAGAATTTTGTGCAGTTTGTTTTGGTAGAAACAGTAAAGCCACTCAATCTGTCTGGGAGTGCTTGGACACTTGGAACCTCAGTTTCAACATTTTCACAGATCTGATGTATTTGAGGAAAATAGCAACAACAATGATAAAAAGACACCAACCTGAGTAAAACTCCATTAGAATAGAGTGATCATTATTCAGTAAATCATATATTGCACCTTTAAATAAATCATTATAAACTGTATAAAAACAGGAATATCAGGCAGGAACAGGGAGGAGCTCTTCTGTCCTTCATACACACCCACACACAGCCCCACACGCATCCACATTCACTTGCTCAGGTTTTTCACCACAATTAAAGCTCAGAGTGACAGACCACACTCCTTCTCCTCAGGCAGAGGCACCGAAACGTTAAGGCAGGGAACATTGGTGGTGAAATGCAAAAAGAAACAAAACTCACCTCCAAACTTCTGGAGAGTCCTGCCAACAGTGCAACTACAGTTAAGTTTGACATAAGCCTTATTTAAAAATCTGTGTTCTCATTATGAGTTTCAGTACAAAAATAGAATCTCTGATGTCTTTTTTTTTTGTTTTTTTGTTTTTTTAAGAGTAGCAACTAGAAAAGGCACAATTTCCAAGTATAAATGTCCATTTCAAGGAGCTGTTTGTGCTCCTTTTTAAATAAAAAGGAACACAGGGGAAAGTGAAAAAAAAAAATAAATCACAGAGGCACAGATCTATTAGCTAAGTAACCAGATACAGTAGATAAAATATGTTCCTGAAACTTATAATTAAATATATTAAAATAGCCCACAAGCCTGGTGTCTGTAAATGAAATCATATAAAACTGTAATAAAAAGCTTGTGTTATTAATATTTCAACTCTAGTTCACTGTTCAGACTGCAAACGCTACCTCACCGATCAGTACTGTTAAATTCCCAAGGAAAAGCAGGGTTCCTCTGTTAAACAGTTTTGCTTGGTTGTGGGTTTTGTTAAATATCAACCTGTGGCTCCTGCCAGCATCTTGTTTTACCTCTTGCAGGTCACATCTTCACACAGGGACAGAGCTAGAGAAGCCAGACACGAGACACTGCACACAGTTCCGGAAAACATAAGCGGAACATCTCCCTTCCCTAGGCACAGGTAACACTTTCCTCTTGGAGACATTGCCTTCCTGCCAGGCTATGCGTGGTAGCCATTGGCCTTCCCAAAGCCTGGCCCAGGTGTGACATTCTCATAGATTGCCATTGCTGTCATGTTTTGGTAAATAAGATCAGTTTTCTTGTCTTTCTGGGATCTAATAATATCCATAACACACTGGTTCAGGAAGACGTACTGGTCCTGATGGGGAGAAAGAGAAGATAATGCTTTCTTAGAAAATACCTGATTTTGAAAGTAATCCTTCTCCTGGATATGTTTCAAGTTTTAGATTCACTGCAATGATGTTATCAAGAATGTTTTTTAGAAGTTGTATGCATAGTTCATAGAAAATAGGGCTGGGGAAGGACCTCAACTTAGTCCAGAGCAGCTTAGGCTGGACGTTAGGAACAAGTTCTTTCCCAAAACAGTTGTGAAGGTCTGGAACAGGCTGCTCAGGGCAGCTCATATTTGAAGAGGTTTCAAAGCCATGTATATGTGGTGCTGAAGGACGTGGTTTAGCCTTGACCTGGCAGTGTTGGGTCAATGCCTGGGCTCAGTGATCTGAAAAGTCTCTTCCAATCAAAACGATTTATGAATCAACACCCCAGAAAGAACCAGGATCAAATTTATCATCATGCCTAACACCTGAAAAGACCTTCATGATGCAGACTGTACAGCCCTTTTCAAGTCAGTTTGAGTATCTCTCACACCCTTTTGGATCAAAGTGGGAATTTCAGCAGAACACAAAAGAAAAGATGCACATTATGACTACCTGACCTAAGACGATTCTTGCTCACCACTGTAAGGATAACCACGTGGGTAAAACAAGCTGCAAAGCTGCAAATGCCAGTCCTGCAAAGCCCTCTGTAAAGAGATTGCTTGGACATGCTACAACTCCTGGCTGCAGCTATTTCTGTGGGAGATGTGGCAGGAAGGAGGGCAGTTAAACCAAGAGCAATTTCAGATGGCTCGCTAACATCTTGAGTCCCCCCCTTCCTGAACTGAGCCTTACCTCAGTCTGCACCATCAGCGGCCGGTGCATGCGAAGGTCGTACACCACCCCGTACACATCCACAGTGCTCTCCATCTCCATCTGCTGGATCAGGCGGTCAATGGCGATGAACGTCCCTGTCCTCCCAACGCCAGCACTGCAACGACACAGGGAAGCTCTTCACTGCTCGCTCACCGCTGGCTAGTGAGCCTAATAAGACGCTCTCTATGTTTTCAGTGGCACAGCTATTAAAAGTCTCTGCTGCACTAAGATGGAGCGAGGATATGCTTTGGAGCTTCCTTGCCTTGCTTTTTACACATAACCACAAACAAAAGCACTGGAAAAGGCAACTTTTTCATCCCAGTTTTCCACACTGGGAGAGCCTAGGGATATATGTATCACGTAATTTGCTACCTACAGAGTATTGCTATATTTCTGAGGCAGAAATGTACAAAACAAGGGAAAAGTTTTCACTGGCCAGAGTGAATAGCCCTTAAACAAAAGGATTTAAAAAGACTTCTTTTTCTTTCCCTTTTTTGGTTTGCTTTGAGGTTTTTTGTATGTGTGTATTTTGCTGCTGTTGTTTGGGTTTTTGTTGTTATGGGTTTTGCTTTGTGGTGCTTTTTGTTGTTGTTTTGGTTTACACGGAAGAACTTTTTTAAAACCCGGCCACAAGTGCATCCAACACACACAGACTTTCTGCCCACCTGCAGTGCACCAACGTAGGAGAGTCAATTGGATTCTGACTGCTGTACTCATGAACAAGATGTCTGAAGTTGATGAGAAGGTCTGTTGTCTCTGGCACTCCGTGATCTGGCCAGGAGGTGAAGTGGAACTGACGCACAGTGTGGCTCTCTGGTGTGTTGGACTAGAGAAAGAGACACACAATCAAAAAGAAAATTGCCTTCAGAAGAGCAACAGTGGGGCTTCCTGACATGTTCACTCAATGTGTTCAAAGCCTCACATTAAAACAATCCACTCTTATCTTTTTCTCCCCAGATAACTTTGAATTTGATCAGGAAAGATTTCTTTCCTGCAAGAGTGGTCGTGGTCAGGCACCGGAACAGGCTGCTCAGGTAAGTGGTGGAGTCACCATCCCTGGAGGTGTTCAAAAAAGTGACATATGGCACTTCAAGATGTGGTTTAGTGGGCAGGGTGATGTTGGGACTTGATGATTGTAAAGATCTCTTATAACCTAATTGATTCTATGATTCTAAGCTTTAGTGAAACTCTTATAACCTGTCACCCCAGTGTTGTTTGGCTTGTGAACTGACAGTGATAAGATAAACCACTTCTGCAGATAATTCTGCACACCAACTAATACCTGAGGGGCTACTCACCTTTTCTACAGTGAAGTCCCTTATTGTCCATTCTGGAAGCACAATCTCTGAAACCATGGTCACAGTAATGTCACCATAGCTCTTGGACTGTTCATCCGGCCAGTACTGCTCACATTTTGTCTAAGGAGAGCAAGGTTAGACAGATTACACATAGCAGTGAAACAACTGACCATACGTTTTAGATAAAGCACCACCAGTGGCAGGGTTAGGATGCACAACACTTGTCCCAGTGGCCTATCCCAAAGCAGAAGCTCTACTGAAGTAACTCTTTAGGGAGAAGAGCCCACCCTTAAAGACAGAGACTCCACGACCATCCTGTGGCAACCTATCCAGTCAGATATAGTAGTAAGCAGATAGAAAAGTGAGGAAAAGCTAAAGAGAAGGGCTTATGTAATTTAAAAAACAATTTTCCATCGAGGGGGTAGTTGTCAAAAGAAAGTTGTCAGCCTCTAACCTTCTAGGATAGCAACAATCTAGAAGGCATCCAACTGTCTTGAAGAGACAGTTCAGTTAATGCAAACATACCCGGGCTTGTTCAACACACTTGGTCAACATAACAATGGAGTAGATGTTCTTCTCCCAAATCATGCGCCAGAAGTCTTCGATTGTATTGGGTAAAGGACCCTGTGCAGCAATAAAAGCCTTCTTGGAGTTGTAGCCCTAAAGAGGAAAAAAATCCAAAATAAACAAATATACAGACACCAGCATTGGTGAGACAAATTAATCAACTGTAAGCACCAATAGGAGCTGTTAAACTCATATTTTAACACCACACATTACATTTCCTTCCAACTAAGGAAGCAACTTACAGGCATATAGTTTGCATTGATATAATCCCCAGTTGCGCAGCTTTGATCCGAAAGCTTCACACGAGAAATATCATCTGTGGAAACCAAAAAAGAAGGAAAAGAAAAGGATTAATTTTATAACTAGACTGTTCCAACAGCACACTGCTTATAGAATGCACGTTTCCCAATTCACAGTGCTTTTGGAACAAAGTGCATTTTAGGGATAAAACACAACATTAGAAATCATAAATACCATTAGTTTAGAATTTTTATGGCAGAAGTTTTCTGAAAAGTGAGTGGCCAGGAAGAAGATGCAGAATACTCAACACAGATTATTATTTTCATGAAACATGGCTTGGTTTTGCTTATATGTTTTGAATCCACCATGAAATTACTATAGTTTAATTACCGGAGAAAAACAGGTAGTTTGTTTTCTGCTGCCACTGTAGCTGAGGTTTTCCTTGAAAGCATCCCTCAGTACACATCACTGCTCTCCATCCAGTCCCTCCTTACACCCTGCTACACTGAGGTGCTTGCAGACAGCTTGGCTGGACTGAGTTCATCCCTAAAGCTCTTAATACTGCTCCTAGCTCTGCACATCTGCCTGTCCATAGTCACCTGTCAACCCATTGCTTTTTCAACCTGCACTACAAGTTTATTATATGTATAATTAAAATTGTTTAATTAAGAGAAAGTTCTTTAAGGAGCTTTCTTGAGGGGAAGTTTGGGAACTTCAGGGAGCATGCCTGAGGGAAGTTCTTCAGGTCTACTCAGACAACGACTGTGGGAAAGCAGCATCCCGCACTCATTCATTTGGAAACTGATGATAGTAATCCCTCTTTGAAACTTCTAAGTACTACTAAAGGAGATTAGACAAACCCAAGGTTTTCCACATAAAAACTCAATTAGTATAAAACACAAACCCAAAGAGAGTAGTAACTCACATGATAAGACATTGTTGTATCTATTTTTTCCCCTGTTCTCAGCAAGTTCAGCAGCAAATTTGGGCTGATGAATGCCAGCAGACTTGAGTTCCTACAATAAAAGTACAATAAAAGAAGGGTTCATGAGCATTCAGTCTTGATTTAGGATTCATACAGAAACACATGACTGAAACAGAAAAATGCTCCAGATGCTCTTGGCATTTGCTGCAAAAGTAGGCATTTTAGACTGGGATAGAAGAAACAAAAATCATCTTTTTAGAGAGTGGAAGGGTGACAGTGGCAAACCTGATGGAGAAGGGATGAACAGAGAATGCAGGAATAAGCAGTGTGTTTAAATCCTCGAGGTGGGCTTTAAAACCCCTGAAGTACATGGCAGTGACATTAAGGGCACGGTCACTGTCACCCCAAGGCAGTACACTCCTTGGTATCAGGTTTGCAGACACTACACGGTGAAGGAAGGAATACATCATGAAAGGACTGAAGGAAGCAGATTCCAAGAGGAAGGCAAGGAAGAGCATAAGCCTGCAAAGGACAACCGAAAGGACAGAATTTGATCTGGAAGGGAGAAAGCAAATTAATAGCTTCAAGAAGGTGAAAATACTCAGATGCTTTAACAGCAGACATGACAACACAGAACCCTTCCTGACATTGGATTCCTGTCTTTTGTACCTTGTAAGAATGGAGCTTTAGCACACTTCCTAAGCAAACCACTTAGCACAGTTCCTACGAACCACAATTGCTGCTTCTCTGACTGCTCCTCTGAGCTATTCACAGGTATGGTTTTCACATCACACCTACACCCTGAAGAAGTCATTGTCATTAGCAAGAGATCTGTCTTGTTCTATAGAAAAACAAATTCAAGATACAAAACCAAAGGGCAGAGCTTCCCCTAGGCCAAATCTGTAGTGCGAATCAGGAGGGAACTCAGGAGATCCTGTCTCGGGTGGGAGCTCCGAGCAGCAGGCCATGCTGTAAGCTCACAGGTAGAGAAAATGGTTCTAAATGTGAAGTATTTGTCATGCACTTCAACTAACTTTGGAGCTTAATCAGGGCAGGAAAGGCTCTACACATGGCTTTATAATCTCTGTAATGAAGCTCTCTTCTCCCCTTCTGCAAGCCTCGTGTATGTTTCATGGAAAACTGATGTGCATTTCCAAATGCATCATCATGAAGTTCTCTCCACTGAGGGCACATACCTCATATTCTTCAGCAAACCCACAGTTGGAGTCAGCTTGCTGCTTCTTAAAGTAGGACTCGAAGTTCTCCACTTTAATCAGTTTTGATCTAAACCGAGAAAAGCCACGTGTTGGAAACTTAACAGGTAAATAACTGATGAATTCAGTTAATGTGTTAGAAAGTGTGCTTTACTTACTTCTTGATTCTTCAGGGAAGGGTGAGGGGAAGAAAAAAGGTTGATTAGACACATGCAGCTGTCTTTTTCACTATGTGAATATAAGAATGAAAGCATGACTGTTAGTAGCAGCCACAAAACTGCATTTACAGGGGAAGGGTATCAAGTACACCATTTAACTGATCCATTAAACCAAGCAGAGAACAGCACATCCTCGGGAGAAGAACATCACAGAAGGTCTCAGTCAGCCCCTTCTGTGCTCCCACCAGACAGGCCCCAGTCCCCTGGTGTATTTTACATCAGCTACCAAAGCATATCCAGGTGGGATTGCATGGGATGCTCTCGCCACGTCTTTCCATCAGCAGGGAAATTAGTGCAAGAGCCAATAATGTGATTCAAGCGCACTGCCTGTGACTTCCAATTTATTGTGGTTACCCTCCCATGGCCAGCTTATACAAGCTCAACATTATCTGAATTAATGGCTCAGCACAAAGTACTCATAAAGCACTGGAAAATCCAAGCTGTGGTGCAGAATTCTGCCTGTGTGCACATTACCAACAATTGGGATGTGCAAAGAAGCCTGCATTTCATTCAGACTTCCTGTTTTCAAAACCACATGGAGCATTTCTGTGTCTAATAGCAAGTCATGAAGCAAGCCCACAAATCCCTGCAGCAACTCTAGAAGCCTTGATCAATGTGCTTATTTTCAGTCTGCAGGCTGGAGAATTTAAATTCCATGGAGGAATTAACCCTGCAAAATGCTATATAAAACTGCACAGAAAACAAGTATCAGGGTTCAGAGTAAGTTTTGCAAATACCACTTGAGCTCAGAAAATGTGTGAAAGGAAATGGACTTACTTAATTGGAGAAAAGGACACTTCAGTATTTCTTTTATCTTTGCTGTAAGGTGAAAGAAAACAACACAACAGGTTCATAGCAGAATGTAATGGAATGCAACTGAGATTTCTGACAACAGCTACTTCCTGTGCCTGGTCAGAACAATTTCTTTTAAAGCACCTTAGCCTGTGCTACAAAGCCTCCTGAGGGAAACTGCACACCTGGAGAAACAAAATCCCCCATCCTTCATCCCCTGATGTTGTGCAGTGAGACTGCTGCTGTTGGGAGCAGAGTGTAATGTCTAAACATAAAGCACACAGCTTGGTGGAAGAACGGCTGGGAGATCTTCATCACCAGCTAACATCTCAGGAGAACTGCCGCCAACCCCAGAATCCCTGCAGCAAGTGTTCAACAGGGCACTGGAAGTGATAGCTGAATGAAAATAAATGTTTCCAGCTTGAGAGGAAGCTCTGATCATTGTCCACAGCTATTAAACTCCCTTGTGAAAACAGCAGCAGTTCATTAAGGAAATGAAGACAACTGGACTAAGGGCCCTACAGCTAACTCCAGAAAGGATGTAACACATGATCAGAAGCAAGAAAAAGCCTTTGTGGACTCTTAAATGCCAGATTATTTGGAAAACCTTGGAAACTGAGAGACCAGCTCAAACTCTAGGTAACTCCACTCTCTGGAAACTCCAGAATAGAAGTTTCATGTGAAGGGCTATTAAGCAATTAAAAAGCATAACTCAAGATAAATCCATCTAAGACACATGCATTTTTTAGCACAGTAATTTGTGATGCTTGCTCACTTCTGACTGAACTACTTTATCAGCATGCACCATTTCAGAGGAGCTAGACAAACTAAATCTTAACTACTCCGTTTGTAACTATGAGGTTGAAGAAAGCCATTTAAGTAGTTAACTACATCAACTCTAACCTATGACATACAAAGAAGATTAACAGAATGTATTTTAAAGCATTGGGACAGAGATGTATAGAACAGAAAAAGAGGGGTTTTGTTAGGAGAAAGATAGGGAAGTGCAATGCTGATGTTCCTCATCACAACAAACAACGATGACCACCTTACCTTCTCCTTCTCCAGAATATGAACCCCCCTATAGCTGCTACAGCAAATACACCTAAAAGGCATCCAATGACAGCTCCAGCAACGACACCTGGTGAAGGAGAACAATTTCTACTCACTACTCATTTACCTCTTCGGTTGTGATCTAACTTAACAAGCTACAGAAGAACCTCACAAGTGGCAGAGCACACTCAGCTCTAAACATCTTGTCTTTACTGTGTCCTTTGGCAGTACTGGTATTGAAAGCACATTAAGAATAAACCAAGAATGGCAAATTAATAAAAATGTTAGTATTAAAAGAGCACTATTTGCACTCTAACACACCCACTTCTAATATTTGGATTAAAGGACCACTATTTGCATTCCAATACACCCACTTCTACTTTTAACACAACTGTCAAAACATCAGGTGCTTTTTGCTACTTGCTGCTGTACCCAAGTCTTGTTGTGCCATCCAATCCCTTTTAACATGCCATGAGCAGGCAGCACAGCTTTTGGTAGAATTCATATATGGGAAAATGAAGTCAACCCCAGAAGCAGCAAGGTATGAATTTAGAGATCAGCATCACTGCAAAGCTAGACTAAAAAAGTCCATCACAAAGAAACCAATGAGTGTTTTGCTGACATGAAATCTGCCATAACTGAGAAATCTTCATGCACTGTGTATGTGCCAAGCTGCCAGTCATGTATTTGTCATCTACTATACCTGGATCTTGGGGTAGCAAAACTGCCTCAGAGCAAGGTGAAAAAGTCACATAACTCTCTTCTCCCACAATGATTTCGGCTGTGGTAAAAGTTATATTAGTGAAACCTGCAACACTTGCCCTGTTGAGAAGGGAGAAGAAAACAGAAGAACCCCAATGGGTAAATGACATAGTTGGAACAGCCTCAGGCAAGATGTGTAATCTTCTCATCAGATGATCTGTCAGTGCAGCAAACCCAACCAGTGGTGTGAAATAACTACCTGTATGAATGAAGTGGAATCAATGGTCCATTCTCGTAGCCGTACACTTTGATCCCGTCGCCCACATGAACGATGTTTGTGCCATTCTGAGAATGGAAAGGGGGCTTTGTCTGCTCTGTATTTATGACATAAGTTACGTAGGCAACTGTTGTCTTCTTCTTGAAATCTTGGTATGTGTTGCTCAATTTAGACTCCAAAGACTCACAATCTTCAGAAGAAAAACAAGGATAGATGTCATCACACACTGATTCTGCATCCAAGAGACTGATATTCAAATCTGCAACTCTGGGGCAGTTAAGTAAGAATGGGGAAAAGGAATTTTCTGTAATGATTTATTGTTAGTGACTGAAGGAGCTGGGGCTGCTTATTTTGAAAAAGAGGAAGCTGAAGTGGACCTCAGTGCTGTCTACAGCTACCGCAAAGGACACTGGTGGAGAGGTTGGTGCTGGTCTCTGCTCAGAGGTAATTAGTGACAGAACAAGAGGGAATGACCTCATACTGTGACTGGGTAGGTTTAGACTGGACATTAGGAAAAAAAAAATTCACAGCAAGAGTGATCAGGCACTGGAGTGAGCTGCCCAGGGCAGTGGTGGAGTCACCAACCCTGTATGTGTTTAAAAGTCATTTGGATGTGGTGCTTGGGGATATGGTTTAGGACGAACTTTGTAGAGTAGGGTTATCGATTGGACTTGGTGATCCTGAGGGTCTTTTCCAACCTGAATGTTTGTGTCATTCCATGATTACATTTAGAGAGATGTACACAGGTGTTTCTTGGGCATATATTGTATGGAAAACCAAACAGAAACCTACAGTCAAACTGCTGCAAAATGAGTTTCCCGTGTTAAGACAAAGAAAGGATAAGCATAAAAGTCAAATCCCACTTGAATGAAAACTGTCTTCATCAGCTGCTTTGTTCTTCCAGCACTCTGGCAAAAATAAGAAGAACTCAAACCTACACTGCAAGAGTTCCTTCATTTCATGATTTATCACTAAATATTCACCAAGGAGAGCTGTTTCACCTAATGTTCAATCTCCCGTGGCATGTAACACTGACAATGCCATTCAAGCCTTCCATCTGCACTCCATCTCTCTGTTAATGAAGTCTGAAGTAAAATCAGAAAGAAACCTCTCTTTAAAATTCTTTTTGACTTTTTACCACAGATATCTTCCAGCTAAAGAAAGGAAGAGATACTACACACTTGTGACAGTAATCACTGGTGAATCAAGATGACAACAGCACAATGGCCACGGATAGGAGACATATACAAGAATAAGCCAGGCTGTAAAAGGCTGAGTGAAACCCTTGGCTTTCTGAAACCAAAAAGTGATCTGACCTCAGGGGAACAAGGTATTTTTGAAGTGATTGAAAACAATGAGGCAGCTTTTTCTTCATTAATTTAACACTTAAAGTTTCAAACATAATAGTGTCTGATAAACTGTTTCACATGGCTCCAAAAATAGTGTCATAACTTCCTACCTTGCCCTGTTGTGATCATTACTGCATAGGCTTTTAATGGTCCATTCACAGATTCAAAATCAGAGAATTCAACAGACAACGAGCTGTGACTGACTGCCTTCACTATAGGATGTTCTCTTGGAGCTGGTGGGTCTATAAACAGAAATACATCTTTTAGTACCTTAATGACTGACAAAGTTATCCAAACAAGACAATGCTGTAATGCTGATATTGTTCATACAATGCACATTTATTACACATCACATGAGGCTCTGCATGAACCTAGTGTTTCATCTGTAGGTTGATAATGTACAGTATATCAAGTCTGTCATTCTGCAACCATGAAGTCAATATTTTGCTTCTATGAATATTTATTCTCAAACTGTGAGCTTACCAGTAATGCTTGTGTTGCACACTGCATGTACTTCAGGGCTTACACCAGAACCACTTGAAAGAGTTACAATAGTAACATTATAGGTGCTGAAATAAGATAAAGATGTGATGCTGAAGTTACTCTCCAAGCCTTCGCTCATGCAGAGTGAAGCATTTTCTTCTCTTATCCATTTGTCCTTAGATATTTTAATTGTGAAGCCAGCATTGTTACCAAAAGGACATTTCCATTTCAGCACTAGGGAAGGTTGCTTGGTCACTGGTTCACACCAAAGTGAATTCACTGAGGCAGGAGCTACACAGACAAAACCCAGAATAATAAAGAGTAGTAAGAAATCAAATACTGTAGTCACTAGGAAAAGCTGTCTGTTTTCAAGTTCTGTGTAAAACCACAGGGTGCCTTTCCACTTTTGAAAAGATAAAAGCTATTGCCTACTAGGACATCCTACCCCATGAGGAAGAGAAATACTTAGTACACTAAGCACACAGGCCTCTTAGCGCTCTCTAGCTCCTCTGCAGACAGCTTCACAGAGAAAACTTTGGTGGAGTATCCCTTGAGATCAGCAAAGTTTTCAAAATACAAAACACCCTCCTCTGAACATTTTTAGAGCAGTACACAGACCAAGGCTACCTTTTGTATAATTGCATTAAAATCTTATTAGCCAGCAAATAAGAAAATGAGCATAAGATCTGCGAGGTAAACACAAAGCAGCAGTCATCCTTAAGAGCAGCAACTATGTCTGTGTGCAGACGCACAGCTTGGAGAGACTGACCACTACAAGTAGCCAAGGAGTACTTTCACAGTACCAGAGAGTCTCATATCTGTTCATCTTGAGTCACCTCTGGAACCCCGACTGAAGATCTCTGAGACAGTTCACTTAACCTCAGTCAGAACAGGACAAAATGAAGGAAAGTAGACTGCAGTACATATTGAGGGGAAAAATGGTCATGGTGCCCAGCATGAGGAACACAAGAGCACCTCAGCCTTCTCCTCTCTGCTAATGAGCTAAACAGAGCCCCTGGCCAAGAGGCACACACCACAGCACTGCCCACAATCCAACTGCACTCAAAGGCCCTCCAAAGGGTGAAGTTCTCCAGGCACAATGCACTCCCCCTGCACCTCATCCACACAGAAGAGAAGAAAACAAGCCCTCCACAGCTCCCCCATCCACGCGTTAATATTGCTAATGGCAGGTAGGCAGTGAAAGAGAATGATATTTTATTTCTACCCTTGGGCAGGTGGGCAGAGCTCTGAGCTGCACAGCAAAGTACAATCCAGCAGGAACAGCCCTGCAAGAAGTGGTGACTTACTTGTGTACAGGTGTATGGACACTCCTTTCCCTTCTGTATGACTGTCATTCACTCCTGCAAACACTGTGAAAGTGTACAAGGTCCCAGGGACTAAGTTGGTGATTGCAGCTTCGGGAGCACTGAATGTCAGGTTGTCACCAGAGGAGCCATTTACAACCTCTATCCTGTACGTGTAGGAGCTGGAATTGCTGTCAGTCACTGTCCACGTTAAGTTGACAGAAGTCTCCCCAACATACTCTGCCCCGAGATGCTGAACTGGGCTGGGCCCTGCGAAAGACAAGACAACAACCTGTCAACCTGTAACAACATCTGCTCACATATGTGGACAGAAGAAACAGAGGCACACCACTGCTTCACTCTCTTAACTCGTTGCTCAGACTGCAGGAGCACCCCAGCATCATCACCAGAGGCAGCTAAGAGAGAACTGAAGACAGGTGACAAGAATGATCAGAGGGCTGGAGCATCTCTCCTAGGGAGACAGATTGAGAGAGCTGGGGTTATTCAGTCTGGAAAAAAGAAGGCCCTGAGATGACCTTATTGTAGGCTTCCACTATCTGAAGGGGGCCTCTAAGAAAGCTGAAGAATGACTTCTTAGTATGTCAGGTATTGATAGGACTACAGGGAATGGAGCAAAATCTGTAAGTGGATAGATACAGATTGGATGGTAGGAATTAGTTCTTCACCATGAGGGTGGTGAGACACTGGAACAGCTTGCTTAGGGAGGTGGTGGAAGCTCCATCCTTGGAGGTCTTTAAGGCCAGGCTGAATGAGACTCTGAGCAACCTGGACTAGTGAGAGATGTCTCTGCCGATGGCAAGGGGGATTGGACCTAGATGATCCTTGAGGTTTCTTCCAACCCAGACAATTCTGTGACTGTGAGTAGGATGCATCTCCTCTGACACTCCAAAGCACAAGCACAGGTCACTACTGTGAGAGCACTTTAAGAACTTTACTTGGGAATTCAGAAGTGTAGTCAAGAAAAACAAGATTGGAAGGGAAAGTGGGGAAAGCAGATAGTGGTAGACCTCTGCACAGCAAAAGGCAAAGATCATCAATTACCACCAGCAAAGGAACAGAGGTGATGATCCAGCCATCCTGTTCTTTTGCCACCCTTCATACCCTGATATCACTCACTGAGACAAGAAGATCACTGCCTAAAGCTTGCTCTCCTCCTGCAGCCCCTTGATAGCCCCAGGGCCCCAGATCACACAAGTCCCCTGGGAACATCATACTTTCTCTGCATGTGAGTCATTTAGAATCAGGGTCTGAGGATCTCATCCTCCAAGAAGCAAAGGCAGAAAAACTGCCCACAAATCCTAGTCCAGGGAGACAGGTTCTTGGGAAGAATTCCTTCATTTCATCACAGGCTTTGGTGACCACCTTCAACAATTGCTGGTTTTGAGTGGGCTCATTTTACTTTCTTCATAAAAAGAAGGCTGCCTTTTCCAGACAAGCACCTCTGATTGCAGGCAGGCAAAGCACAGCACTTCTGACTGCAAGTCTTTTTAATTTCAACCCTTGGGCAGGTAGGGAAAATAAAGCAAAATAGAGCCCAGCAGGAAGAGGGCTGCATAAAACAGTGACTTACTTGTGTACAGGTCTGTGAACACTCCTTTCCCTTCTGTATGACTGTCATTCACTCCTGCAAACACTGTGAAAGTGTACAAGGTCCCAGGGACTAACTCGGTGATTGCAGCTTCGGGAGCACTGAATGTCAGGTTGTCACCAGAGGAGCCATTTACAACCTCTATCCTGTACGTGTAGGAACTGGAAGTGCTGTCAGTCACTGTCCATGTTAAGTTGACAGAAGTCTCCCCAACATACTCTGCCCTGAGATGCTGAACTGGGCTGGGTTCTGTGAAAGGCAAGACAACAACCTGTCAACCTGCAAGAATGTCTGCTCACATACGTGGACAGAAGAAACAGAGAGACACCACTGCTTCACTCTCTTAACTCATTGCTTGGACTGCAGGAGCACCCCAGCATCATCACCAGAGCCTTCTGGAGGCTTTTGCATCAGTGGCTGGATAAGAGAAAAAGAGAACGAGGCATCTCAAGTACAGTTCATCTTCCTTTCACATTCAAGAGCAGGAGCAGAGGTCCCCACAGTGCCAGCAGTTCCAGAACTTCCCCTGGCAATCCAAAGATATGGGCAGGAAGCAGAGAAGAGGAAAACAATGGTAGTGCCTCTCTGCACAGCAAGAAGCAAGGAACAGTCAGTATCATACAAAGAGGAACAGGAGTGATGCCCTAGGCACGCTGCTCATTCTCCAACCCTCACGCCCAGCTTACTCCCATATCAGAGAGATGATGTGCATAACCCTTGTCTCCAGCACGCTGTTCCCTGTGCATCTTCAAAACAAGGCACCTAGCCATTACAATCAGGCAACATGGGAGTTTCTTTGAAATCAGCTGAAAGGGCAGGAGCAACATGAAGGTACACTTCAGGACAACAAAAATTACAAGAACACCTCTTTTCTTTCTAATACATACTGAAATGACAAGGCTGCCCTTCTGGCCAGCTCCTAAACTGTCCATCCATAATGTGTCAAGACTTTCAGTAGTCAACACAGCATGGTGCTGGATGACCAAAGGAGTTGTAAACTACAGCTGCCTAAGTCTCACATTTCTGCTGCAGCCTGATGGCAGCGGTGTGTCCCCAAATCACAGAAGTTACCCTGCACTATATGCTCTGCATGGGAACCGCTTAAAATAATAATCTGAGGTCCTCATCCTCCAGAAAATGAACACAAGTCTCTTCCCAAATTAAGAAGAGCAAAGTCCTGGAGGAGGAATAAAAAAAACACATAAATCTTTTCTTTGTGTTGCCAAGGCTAAGGACAAATGTCACTGACAGCTTCTTATTGACAGCTTCTTATCAGGGCAAGGAGCCAGTTGCACTTTAACATCCAATGCTTGGCACACTGGCCAGCTCCAGCATCAAAAAACATCACTGCTGCCTGCAGCAGTATTAAACTATAACCCTTGAGCAAGTAGGTAGAGCTCTGAGCTGTAATGCGAAATAGAGCCCAGCAGGAACAGTGCTGCATGAAACAGTGACTTACTTGTGTACAGGTCTATGGACACTCCTTTCCCTTCTGTATGACTGTCATTCACTCCTGCAAACACCGTGAAAGTGTACAAGCTCCCCGGGACTAACTCGGTGATTGCAGCTTCAGGAGCACTGAATGTCAGGTTTCTGGCAAAGGAGCCATTTACAACCTCTATCCTGTACGTGTAGGAGCTGGAATTGCTGTCAGTCACTGTCCATGTTAAGTTGACAGAAGCCTCCCCGACATACTCTGCCCTGAGATGCTGAACTGGGCTGGGCCCTGTGAAAGGCAAGACAACAACATGTCAAGACACAAAACTGTTGCACACAGAACTAGAGCTGTTTGTAGCCAAGCAGCACTGCTGAAATATCAATGACCAATTTCAGAAATTCATGCTGGAGCATCTCTGGAAAGGCACCAGGACTTCTGGTTGATATTTTCTTTATCTCAATTCACATTCTCCAATTATTTGTTTCCACAACAGGTTTCCAGACAGATGGAAATCAAGGAAAGCAGCAAAGTGCAGGATGGACTTGATTAAAGTAAAAATGATGCCTGAGGTCTTAACCTAAGCCCTCTAGCCCAGCCTCTCCTCAACATCAGCAGAAGAAAATGGGCTCCTTGAGAAGGTCCAACAACTGACAGACCCTGGAGGTGTGTGTCTGCAAGCCGGATTCAGCATCAACATTAAGCAGACACCACTCACCTCTGGCAGCAGACTAGCTCATCTACTCAGTAGGAGCCCCAGGACATTGCTTCTAATTGCTTTGTAGGAATGTTGCCCGCTCAAAAGAAAGATCTGCTCCTCCCCCATTTGTCCTCTGACCTGGAAAAGAGCTGCCACGCCAGAGACACACAAAAATGGCATCACACTCGATAAATGTGGCCCACGGCAGTGTCACAGCCCAAAGCAGCCTTGTGGAGTCAGAGACTCCAAAAGGAACCCAAAACAATCTTCAAGAGAAAAGGTCCCTGTGATCCTCACCATTACATCCCAGGACTTCTTACTGTGACAACCTGCTCGCAACAGCACTGCAGAACGCCTACTGAGCACTGAGGTCTGGAGAAAGTCATGTTGTTTGAGCAGTCAAGATGGTGAGATAATGGTTTGCAGGCAATGGAAGTTCACACAGAGACACATCCAAATTTAGTCATTTTCCCTTCCAAAGACTTTTGCATTCATGTTTACAGGCACCCAGAGCAAAGCAACATTATTAGAAGCAGCAAAATATTGGAAACCCAAGGCAAAAAAACAGGAAAATTTGGGACAAAATGCATGCTAACTTGGATTTGAGAGGCACCAGTTCCTTACTTGTGTACAGGTCTATGGACACTCCTTTCCCTTCTGTATGACTGTCATTCACTCCTGCAAACACTGTGAAAGTGTACAAGGTCCCAGGGACTAAGTTGGTGATTGCAGCTTCGGGGGCACTGAATATCAGGTTGTCACCAGAGGAGTCATTTACAACCTCTATCCTGTACGTGTAGGAGCTGGAATTGCTGTCAGTCACTGTCCATGTTAAGTTGACAGAAGTCTCCCCAACATACTCTGCCCTGAGACCCTGAACTGGGCTGGGCCCTGTGAAAGACAAGACAACAACCTGTCAACCTGCAAAAACATCTGCTCACATATGTGGACAGAAGAAACAGAGGCACACCACTGCTCACTCTCTTAACTCGTTGCTCAGACTGCAGGAGCACCCCAGCATCATCACCAGAGCCTCCTGGAGGCCTCTGCATCAATGAGCAGCTAAGAGAGAACTAAA